>CM061918.1:86904690-87163570 GCA_031002005.1 Vandiemenella viatica
CTTACATTCAACTCAGGAACCTTATACGCACCATGAATCAACGAAATCATCTTTAATAGCTGCCTTTCACATTTCGATATTATTCAAAACAAGTCGTTATGATAAGTGTTTTTGATATGGGTAATAGGTTATGTTCTTAATTACTGTCATGCCTACAGATTTGAATCTGTTGTAAACCATCTGTATGTTCCACTGTATTTTTGTCATGATTTTTCGTAAAATTACGAGTCTTAGTGACATTACACATGACACGTTTCAATTCGTTCAATTGTTTGAGACAGTCCGAAAGTGAGCAGGTAAATTTTTAAGGTAACAGAGGAGACTGCAGGTAGCCGAAATCAGATTCAGCACCTCCCACAGATGGGCACTACATCTGACCAGTTGGTCAGAAACACATGACGACTACAAAAGCAGTGGGAGACAATGAGATCACCTGCCTTTGTCCCGGAGTGAAAGTTGCGTCATGGTGACCACTCTATTGTTAAGTGTTACGGTCAACTTTCGCCGTCCACACTGGGTGGTGAACTCGAAGCAGAGAAGAACTGTGGCAACTTACAGAGTGAGCGATAATGCTCGGGTCAGGCAATCTGCAATTCGGGAGGACATGGGCTTAATTCTCCGTCCAGTCATTCAGATTTCGATTTCTATACTTTCCCGGAATGATTCCAGTCGAATGGCAGGATTGTTCCTCCAAAAAGACATGTAAAAATTCCTTCCCGTTCCTTGCTTGCGATCCTCTCCTGGCTCTAATGACCTTGACATCAATGATTTTAAAAAAATAGAAAAAAACAGGAATTTGTCTTTTAGAAGTCTGATCAAACAGTTTACTGATGATAATAAAGTAGATTTTTCAATGTTCGTGATACGTCATTCCTCAGTTAACTTCAATAGATGGAATTTACCTGGATATGCTGGATGTAGTGAACACGCTATGGATTTTTACGTATTCTGTAGTAACCTGTCTGGTTTTTACGTTTGATGCAGACTCTTTTAGTCAAATAAAAAATTTACATATTTCATTTGGTTTAGAACACTATCGATAGATAGTAGTCATTAGGAACAATCAAATCTGAGGTAGCACAGTGAGAATATTTATCTCTATATAAACTTTGCGTTATATAAGGTAACCTGTGTTATTTATGAGGTGCAATTTGGAAATACGTCCTTACATTCCTTATTGCTGTGTGCCTTGTCGACTTCAACGGCAATAGAGATGGGAGGGGACCGGAGAGAAGTAACTGGAAGGAATTTCGCCGTGCCCTTTTTTGAAGAAACCGTCCCGGCAATCGCCTGTGGTGGAATTATAAACGTAAAACCGAAATTGGATGGCAGGATGGGGATTCGAACCCGCGTCATTTCGAACGACAAGCCAAAGCTTTACCTTAACGCACTACGCGTGTTAACCATCACTTAATTAATTGTGAAAAATCGTAATCAGGTCGTTCCTAATTAGGATCTATGTAGGCCTACATACATGTATCCAATGTGGTAGAGCTCTAAAAATAAGACTGATGCCTTATTTAGTGATAATTTTGAAGTTTACACTCGTCGCCTTCAATTTGATATGCTCAAAAAAACTAATGTGTGGGATGCGGAGTGTAGTCTTTTTAATTTTTTCATTGTTGGTAGCACCTTTTTTGCCGTTAGGTCTGGGGCTGATTCGTTCTGTCCGCAGCAACTTGCATTGACTGTACTCACGGTGCCTTCAATTGTATCAGCTCTAAAAATTAAGGTATGCTATGCAATGTGTAGTGCAGTATCTTAAGTTTTAATTTTTCGCTGTTGGTAACAGCTGTTTTATCGTCAGAGCTGCAATTGTATCAGTTCTAAAAATTAAGTTATGCTATACAATGTGTAGTACAGTATCTTAAGTTTTAATTTTCCGCTGTTGGTAACAGCTGTTTTATCGTCAGGGCTGCAATTGTATTAGTTCTAAAAATTAAGGTATTGCTAGCAATTTGTAGTGCAGTATCTTAAGTTTTAATTTTTCGCTGTTGGTAACAGCTGTTTTATCGTCAGGGCTGCAATTGTATCAGTTCTAAAAATTAAGGTATGCTATGCAATGTTTAGTACAGTTCTTAAGTTTTAATTTTTCGCTGTTGGTAACAGCTGTTTTATCGTCAGGGCTGCAATTGTATCAGTTCTAAAAATTAAGGTATGCTAGCAATGTGTAGTACAGTATCTTAAGTTTTAATTTTCCGCTGTTGGTAACAGCTGTTTTATCGTCAGGGCTGCAATTGTATCAGTTCTAACAATTAAGGTATGCTATGCAATGTGTAATACAGTATCTTAAGTTTTAATTTTCCGCTGTTGGTAACAGCTGTTTTATCGTCAGGGCTGCAATTGTATCAGTCCTAAAAGTTAAGGTATGCTAGCAATTTGTAGTGCAGTATCTTAAGTTTTAATTTTTCGCTGTTGGTAACAGCTGTTTTATCGTCAGGGCTGCAATTGTATCAGTTCTCAAAAATAAGGAATGCTATGGAATTTGTAGTGCAGTATCTTAAGTTTTAATTTTTCGCCGTTGGTAACAGCTGTTTTATCGTCAGGGCTGGGACCGATGCGTTCTGCCCGCAGTAACAACTCTCTTTGTCTTTATTCCGTTTAGATGTCTTCAATTTTATCAGCACCAAAAAATAATATGCAGGACGCGAGGTGAAGGGCAGTATTTTGTTTTCATTTTTCGCTTTTGGCAGCACGTGTTTTGTACTCCGGGCCGGGGTTGATGCGTTCTGTCCGCAGCAACAACTCGCAGTGTCTCTACTATGTTGCCCTCGCCGTGTGTGTAGAGTGCGTGCGTTGCGTGCGGTTCTGTCCGCCGCGTACGACACGGAAGGGGCGGTTTTGATTAGCGACTGTGCCCTTCCCCTCTTACTCTGCTCCCAGTTCCCGATTTTCTCCGGTCGAAAGGAATTCAATTCCGAGAGGAAAGGACAATGCCTCCGTTGATTGGATACCGACCTGGACGAATAATTTCAATTTTTGGCAGAAAAATCAGATATGGCTCAAGATGAAATATTTATCATAATTTGGATTAGGATTTGGCTTGGCTCAATAAAATCAACTTTGGAAGTATGAATATCACTCGCATAAAATTGCTAGTGCATATTCAAATGATGACATTTTTCCAACTAATTTTAGTAAAGACTAATAAAGTAGTTGCTGCCTGCAATACCAATCAACCTCTCACTTAAAGCGAATACGTAAAAGTTAATACGTCGCCATTAAGTAAAAAGAAAAAAACAGGTATACGAAGTAGCTTGTTTTTACTTGGTTAATGGAGTAACTTGAGCATTCACCTGTTAGAAGCTCGGTTTTAGCTATCCCACCTGCAAGTTTAGATAGTAAGCCGATATATTTAGACGAACACAATTATCCCGAGGAAACGAAAACAATACCTACACCTCAAAACTGCGTTACTTAAGTAGATAATAATAACTCCGTGTCGTCGTAATAACCTGGTGACAGGGTTTCTATAGGCTGCGCATTCCGTCCCTGTCGTAGCCGCCTTAACCTAGCACGTCAATCCTGCCGGTTACAGGGGACCTACAGTTTAACGTGGAATCAGAACCACGGAAGCGTTCTGGCGTACTTCACATTTCACATCAAGCCAGAGGTGAAGGCCGGGTCAAGTGCCTATGGAAATCTCCGCCGAGATGGGGATTCGAACCGGGGGACATTTCGACCTTGTCAGACATATATATATATATTTTTTAATGGTTTTCGGCAACTAAGCCATTCAGCCTGCTCAATATGTTTATGTTATCTCTTCCAGTGAATTAGTTTCTCCAGTACGTTATGATTCCTAAGTATAGACACCACAGGACGGACAGGACATTCACACAGACACGCTACACTTAAACATCCATGCCCGCGGCCGGATTCGAAACCGGCGACCTTCGGCACGCGGAGCTAGTGCTCTAGCCCCTACGCTACCGAGGCCGGCGACATATTTACCACTAAGCCACCAGACCACTAACTAAGTAGATGATACTGGTTTCATTTCATATTTACCACGTTAGTCTGAAGCAGCCGATTAAGCGCGAATTATATCTAAAAAATGGTGCATGAAATGACTGTGTATATACTAGAGGTTATTTCTTGTCAATTACTTAAAAAATGTAAACGTACATTACCTGGGATAGATGAATCATTTATGTAATATGTGTTTTATTTTTAAAATATTTCAACAGATACATAGAAATCGTTGTAAATCTATGTGGAACGTGGAATTCAGTATTCTAGCAGCACATTTTTATTTTTTTAAATGTATATTTTCGTACATTGGCATTCAGCAACAACTCCTCTCTATGAATTATTTAAAAAAAATCCTTTCAGTAATCCCTAAATAATATAATGTTCTCGGGTGACTTGCCAAGTTAAGGAGGTGTTTGCATACGGTATTTCGGCGATCAAATTACTGTCGCCATCATCTCATGATGATGGCGACACTGTATTTGTTCGTCAAAATTTCGTGTGTTAACATCTCGTTATCTTAGCTAGTCATTGAGAACTTTATATTAATTCTAAACGCCTAGAAAAACTTCTTTCTTACGAATCTATATATGAAAGACCCGAATACCTTTATTTTGTTTGGATTTACTATAGTGTAATCATCCGTAGTTGACTTACATCTGTGTGTGAGTTGAGTTTACCTTGCACTTGTATTCGGAAGTGCCTCGTGGTTTTTATCGCCTCACGCTGGAGCCTAGCCTTGTTCGCAGGCCACGAGTGTGGCTATATTTCCACATTACGGGACCCGGCGAGCTGGAGGGGAAAGCGGAAAACACTTTGCGACACCGGAAGTTGAAGACGCCCAGAAATGCTGAGTCAGCGGAAAGCCGAACACCCCTCATACTGGGGGAGGCTTTGTCATCCTCTCGAAGCCCAAGTTCACTAAAGGGATGTACCGTGTTTCTAGAATAATGTATTGTTACACAAGTAAACTTACAAAAATCTAAACCCCCTTATTTCACACAGACTTTAACGAACTCTTAAGGTCATACCTAAAGAAATTCGAACATGTGATGAATAATATATTTTTTTAATCTTTGGGCCTAGAAATTCGAGAAGAAATTTTACATCTCAAGTATAGAGCCTACTGGGTGAGCGGTAACGACCTGGCCCCGCATTCGGGAGGATGCGGGATCGAATCTCCGTCCGGAGATCCAGATTTGGGTTTTCCATAGATTCTTCAAATCACTCAGGGCGAATGGTTCCTTCTTAAGAAGGTCGAATTCCTTCCCTCTCCTTCCCCCAGTAATTTACCTCCTCTAATGACCTCGATGTCGTAGAGATAATAAGCAAAAAAAAATCTTAATTTCATAAAAGTGTTTTCATGATTTACAATCATTTGCTGCAACAACGTCATAATTTAAAAAATCATTAATTTTGAGATAATACCACAGGGACAATTCTAACAATGTGACTTTTAACCTCATATGCATCTCCTGAAAAATTGTGATTTTTGAGGTATGACGTTGTTGCAGCTAATGAGCGGTAGACGTAAAAAAATCACATTTTTGTGAAGCGGCAAACTTATTGTTTTAATGTACAAAAACAATTAATAGAGGCACCAAAAATAATTTGCGGTATGTTGTTACGAATTCAGGTTAGATCTCTTTCGAGATGGCATAAGCAAACGTTTTTATATTTCAAGTGACGCACAATAAAAACAAAAAGAAGCAACTCGCGGTAGTAAAAACCTCAAATCTCTAGAAAGTTTTATTGATTTTGTTTTAATTGGCACATAAAATGCCGTTTTGATTACAGTTTAGCACTATTTAATGTGTCATAACACCATAATAAAAATATTAAATTGAAAAAACGCTGATTTGGTGACTAGCCTTCAATTCTCGAGATTTGAGTCTGACTTACGTATGGAGAACACTACAATCAGCAACTTACTATAGTCTAAGCAATGGAAAAAGGGGGGGGGGGAAAGGAATAAGAAGTACATATTCGTTCATTTTGATCCTTGTACGGAGTACCCTGATTAAACAAGGGGCACGTCACAATTGTATCAAGTTCTTTGTAAAGGAGGGTGTAATGAAATACAGTCTGCTAAAGTAACTACAGATTGCGTTGGAGAAATACATTATTAGAAAATAAAATTTATATTGAGAATGAGAATAAGTAAGTCTTGTCGTTTAGCACAAATGAACGTTCTTTTTGTCTTCATTATACGCTGCGCATTTATACAATATTAGAAGTAAATCATGGCCATGTCCATTTGTCCATGGTCGGAGACTCTAGGATTACAGGTCATGATCATGTAACCTGATCTGATATGATCTACTTCTTGAGTTTGAGCATTGTTGAACCTCTTAATTAAATTAAAACATGCTATAGAGCCCTATCACAAGTATCACCATCAGCTTACTATTTCGTCCAGACATCAAGACATACAAATGGACAAACGCAACTCGGATACTAGGCCATACAACGTTCGACATCAAACAAAACAAGAGGAATTTAGAAGACCGCGTATTAACAGCTAAAATCAAGGTGTAGGTCATGAAAAAATCAACAAAGAAAAGTATGTAGTCTTTTTTAAACAAAGTCACGCTCAGTAAGATTCTGTAAACGAGTTGTATGTTAATCAATTATAAAATATAATTATTAAAAAAAAATACTTTGCAAACAGTTTAAAAGTTACAAAAATGGGTTTTTATGAACAAAAAATGACCCAGAAGAACGAAAAAAGGTAAAGTATGATTTTAGCGATTGTGAACACTATGTGTTTCTTAGGCAATCACATAATGGTGACGATAATGAATTTTAAAAATTTTCTTCGTCGAGATTTTCATTAATATTTCAGTAAATCATTCACAATCTGTGTGAATATTTTTAAAAAGAATGTGACTGTTAAATAAAATTGCCACAAATATCCGAACTTGAGAATTTAAACCAGGTGGAAAAGATCACCTATCAATTTTTGCTAATTGGTCTGTTATTTCTTAGAATTTCATGTAAACAAAAATATGCTATTCATAACCAAATCTAGGCGCAGAGACATTATATTGTAAACTGCAAACGTTTCTAAATAGTAGCAAACATAAAAAATATCTTGAATTGTTGAAACTGGCCTTTCTTTCCCTGAAATCATTGATCATCGGTGAAGTGATTAAGTACCGGTACTGATTTTTATTGTTTTATTAATTTTTTTTAAAAAAAAATGGTACATTAAGGGTATTCGAGTCTAATGTCTAGATACTCACCACCAGTAAGACTGAAAGGTAGCTTTATTTAGAGATAACTAATGACGTTTTCAATGCATTTATCCCTGCAAAAATGTTCAATAGATTTACTTGAATCAAATAGGAAGTGTCTATACATTCCGTTGTTTTTAATATATCGTTAACAGTTTGCCAACAAGATCATATAAAACAAAACTGTTATTTATCTTGAAAGCATCAAGTGTATAAACAGCTTTGACATCCTAATGGTGCAAATTATACTGTGGTTCAAACATACAATGAAATTAAATACCTCTTTTAAACGACAATGCGATAAATATGTCTGGCAATACGTTAGACAGTCGGTGAAATTGAATTCTTTACTTTCGGAATGCAAATTAGCAGACCTTAAGATCACATATAATAAAAAAATAACTTGCTACATAATCTTACCATCTCTCTACTCAAGATGATTACGTATGTTCCCTCTAATAGAACATGTCATTCTCCACAGACGGTAGCTACATACCTCGGTAATATAGAGGAAGATGTCCAGACTTAATTTGCTTGTCGTAAAATGAGCCCGTTACTATAATTCAAGGAAGAATGAGTCACTAAGACAACCTTCTTCCACTAATTACGAAATGAATTTCTATTATAAGTTTGTGACGTTAGAGTTTGCTTCACAGTTTACTGATAACTGTTCTATACGCGTAGAAATACCTGTCTCTTACCAGAGGCTATTTCACAGAGGATTGGCTCATTATTGCCCTATCCTAAAACATCTTAGTTCCGAACCTAGCTGTGGATGCTGACTGGTCGTAACAAAAAATTTATTAACAAATATCTCTGGAAACATATGTGTCTTTAGGGAGTGGTGCTGATCAAAGTTTTGTAAAATTCGCACTTTCTACTTTCCATCTATTATCCCCACCTGTGAAATAGGTCGAGAACTTTTGGGATCTCATAGCAAGCAGTTTCTCATAACAGAGGTATATACCAACAAACAAAAAAAAGGGCAAAAAAAATTATGCGAACAAGAGATGGCAACAAAAAAATCTTACTACATAATAATTAAGTAGACGCGAGAATGATGTGAAACCTATGTATCACCTCTAGCATAGAACCGCTTTGACGACTTAGCTGTGATTAGGCCATTATTCATCGTATAAAAATGATAGAAACTGTACACCTGATTT
Source organism: Vandiemenella viatica (assembly GCA_031002005.1). NCBI lineage: Eukaryota > Metazoa > Arthropoda > Insecta > Orthoptera > Morabidae > Vandiemenella > Vandiemenella viatica. The sequence continues at coordinate 86,913,065 of CM061918.1, forward strand.
AAAATCGGTATTCAACATTTTCTAAAGGAAATTAAATTTGGACGCGCGCTGATATTTAGAGTACGGAGAGTTTGTACCTGTGTCATCGAGCGAAGTCCCGGCTCCAGCAGGACTGTTGCAGGACTGCAGCAGCTGTCAGCGGGGGTAATGAAGCCGTCGCCCCAGCCCCCCGGGGGGTTACGTGAAAGTCGCTCCCCCAGAGGCATCCGGTCTTTGTCACTACTGCCCCGGAATGCGGGCTCAAACCAATGACGCCTCACTCAACCGAATCAGAAAATACTACACAGCCTCTTACCGCATATCCTGTATATCACATCCAGAAAGTTGTTCCTAGACTAAGTGTATGGTCGAAGGTGGAGAATAGTTCACAGATGGCAAGCAGGTTCAGACAGATAAATGCTGACTTCATGTGATCTATTTCGTGAATCTGATCACCCTGGCATCTCTGAAGGTCGATTTAAGTAAAAAAAATGCATTACACAGAGTCTAAAAGTGACAAAAATGAGTTTTTAGGAGCAATAAATGAGTTTAATTTTTCATTTAAGATAATTGCGATGTAGTGCACCCTCCTGTCGAAATTTCCCTACACACCTCTTTTTCCCCTTACCTTTTTTCACCTACTTTTTCCCTCTAGTAATTTGAACTTCAAATTATTTTTAGAGTGTTTGGTAAATTGTTCATCACTTCTCTTGGTAATTTATTGCAATCCATTACTCTCTTACCAACGGAAAAAAAAAATCTTTCCACACCCTTATGCTTTATGGTCATGGTCATGGACATATTTTCTGTTCCATGCACTTCTCTTAATTATTCCTCCTATATCTTTCACGCCTCATTACCAACATACGCCTTGTACACTTCCATGGCACACAAAACGTGATCAGGTGATAGTTTTCGAGTTTTTTAATATTTGTACCTTTAAAGATAAATTCAAATATGCATTTCAGAAAGTCAAAAAGTGATAAAAAAGCCATGGTTTTTGAGGCAAAAATTAGTTTCTAGGAACAAAAAATGAGATTTTGGCGACAAAAAATTACTTTTTATGATCAAAGAATATGATCACGAGACAGATTTTGTTTTTCATCATTTTGGGACCTCATAAGCTCGATTTAAACCCCAAAAAAATGCATTTCAAAGAGGCTGAAAAAGATTTTAAAAAATGAGTTATTAGGATTGCAGAATGAGTTTTGCGACTATATTTAGACAGCAATAAATGAATAATGAACAGATTTTGATAGTAAAATGGTACACAAATTCGATTAATGTTTGATACAGCTCGTCCCTTGGTGACCAGAACAACTGATATTCGAAGAAATTTTCTCTCGATAGCTCCTGCACGTTATTATTGACAATGTACAAAGTCTGAAGGATTGATGCTTCTTTTGGCTGTCTACTCAGGCCAGCAAACGTTTCCCGAACAGTGCCTGAATAAAATGTCAACTTCTACTGTCGTTTTGAATGCTGTAGTTGAATGATGATGCTTGCAGGGAAAACGGTAATAATATTCTCTTTACATTGCGCTTCCCCTCATGATTCCATTTATTGGGTAGATTCATCCATCTTCTTATTCCGTTATAATTTCTTCCATTCTAACCTACTAACTCCATTTACTTCTAATCCTTAATTCTTTGTCCACATATTTTACCCCTCATAATAATTAGTTTACTACTCTTCCTGAGGATACATCCAACCGATTTGCATTTTTTGTAAACTGATGTAAGCCCGTGACTGTTTATTTGCGTATCGTGACGGGTCCAGTTTGTACGATGAAAGATTATGACAGGTTGATCTGATCTGGCCAAATAGATCATCACTCGAACTTGCTTAAATACGAATTTGACTTGTAATTGACCCTTAAAGTTCACTCGGCAAAATTTAAAAAAATCCTGTTTGCTTCGAAACCATAACGTTGTTTATTATTGAGACTGGGAAAACACTCATAATGTAAACATTGGTCATGTGACGGCCAGAGAACTTAATACACATTCCATATTATGAAACAGTTGAGCAACTCCGAAAGCAAATTTTATGAATGTATTATGCCAATTAATTTGTTAGCAGTTGTTTCGTTATTAAATTGTAGACATTACCACGTATTCCTTCTAATGGTTCTTCTAGTCGCTGTTTTGCGAGCGAAGGCTGACACGTGACACCGTTCTCCAGCCAATAGCTATTGATGTGAGTGAGTGAGTGAGCTTAGGAAATTATAAGTAGATAAGTCAATCAGCTTTACTTCAAATTTGCAATACGGTTTTACTTCCATATATTAGGCTTGATTTCTGTAATTTATTTCAAATTTACGTTTGAGTAATTTGTTCACAACACATACTGACTAGTCTGTATCTTCTGCATCTATTTTTTGCCGAATAAGATAACGATAACGTTTAAAAATCATTCGTAAACTCTGATGTAGGAGTTGTATACCAATCTCTTCTCCAAAAGTAATATGTCTCTAAATGAAACTATTTGGTTAACTGGTCGGGTATACCCACTGAAGTCATCTTCCATAATACGGAAGGGGATGGATTTGTGCTTGAAATTACGAAACAACCCGTTTTTAGGTGCTTTTTCAGTCACAGCAAAACGGTATTTAGAGTATTTCTGACGCAGAACTTCATCAGAATATCAGGGGTACAAGAAATACCATAACGCGATTTAACAGCCATTTTGCTGTTCAATTCATTAAATTTTTGGTTATTAAATGCGTCTCTTACCTGTCTCTCTCTCCCTAGGTGTGTGTATTTGTTTGTCTGTATGTATTACATAGAAAGATATAATTAAAAAACATCATTACCAGCTACGTTTTTATCCACAGAAAAGAAATTGTACCTGGTCTTAACAATCTGCTGACACGGATTCAAGTCGACGCGCTTTCCATGTCTGTAGAAACTAGAGCTACAGTTCAACGTGGAACACAAACCTTCCCACCGAACGGGGTGGGTGAACGGTTAACGTTCTGACCTCGCATTGGGGAGACATGGGTTCGAAGCCCCGTCCGGACATCGAGATTTGGGTTTTCCATGGTTTCCCCAAATCACTGTAGGCGTCCTTCAAGAAGGCCATGGCCGAATTCCTTCCCATTCCCTGCCCCCCATCCCATCCCGCCTCTAATGACCACGCCGTCGACCAGGTACATACACGTACAAGTAGTTATTCGGTGATCACGGAGTTTTAAAGTTACTATACCATACATGACTCTTATGTAGTGGTAACGTGGAAGAGGAATCATGAGACGTCTATTTAATACTCTACAATCAAAAAACACGCTTTTCCAAACTTTACGGTTGATTTGAGCGCAAAATAATTCTCCGAGAGTGATAATAAATTTGAAATGGATTCTTGAGAACCGCTATGATCCAGTGAATCACTGACCAAAGAAGAATGGCAAAGCGTCCATCCATTGTACGGCCATGCACCACCCGTCCAGAAACTCACGTCGAGAAAAATCTTCCTGCGAACATCGCGGGAACTAATCGTGTCACGTCAAAAGGAAAAAATTACAGTTGTGGAAAACTAAGACGCCTGACATCCGGGGACAGTTGATAGTTTTGGAGCGCTTGCCACCTGGTAATTGGCACGAATGTCTCGAGGTCCTTGAATCGATTGCGGATAAGATTGGGTAGGTCGAAGGAACATCGGGTGAAATGGGTTTATATCGATGTTCTCAACGTTAAGTGTGTATGTGGTGTGGACCAAACAACGACATATGCTCCAGTGCCCTACGTGCCAATCATCCTGCAATGGAGATGATCTGCTTCAAGCAGCACCGAATACGTTTGATTTTGCAAAGTACTAGGCGAAGTGGTTGGCTTGTGCAGTATTGAGCTGTGTATTTGATGGTTTTTGGAGAATAAATAAATAAACTGATAATTATTTGATAAATAACTGAACCAATTCATGGAAGCTATCAGAGTAACCAATTTCTCTGTTTGATTTTGTATTGCTTCCATTCTTTACTGTGATAGCTTACCCAATGTGTAAGTGACTTCAATTTGGCGGAAATATTCTGGCATATAATCTGGAATATTCTAGTTTTTAGCCATGATTTTTTTTAATTATGGTTTTACGCCTAGTCGACATCGAGGGAATTAGAGGCATTCGGATGGAATGATTTGGGGAAACAATGGAAAACCCAAATCTGTATGTCCTGACGGGCATTCGAATTTAGCCATGAGTTTATCTGATTTCTCCCCGTGTTCACCATTAGAAGAGTAATGGATGAACATACTTTGCTTGGAGATGAGTACAAAGAGACAGTATAAGTGGGAGCCCTAATGATCACATGCCCTGCTCGCCATTGGTCGTTGTTGTAGTCGAGTAGCCTGCCCACCCCTCAGTGCTGCTGTTCGGGGGAAACCTCCCCTCAACGGAACTCCTTGCACCCCACCAGGTGGTCAAACCCCGCCCAGGGAATGCGAAAAAAATGTACAGTATGAGTCAGCGTGCTGGTAAACCAAGAGCAGATAACTGTATCAAGCAATTTACAACTGTTAGCACCAATTTCGAATTAAAAACATACAAAAAGGGAAAATCATGATTATGACAATGCGTTATAAACCGGCGATATGCGAAATACTGGTCAACTTCAAAGTGATGGAAGAGATAGTGAACATAAAATATCGTGGTTAATGTGACTGAGCGTGGTGGGTGATTGGTAACACCCTGGCCTTTCATTCAGAAGGACGTGGGTTCGAGTTTCCGTCCGGCCATCCGGATTTGGGTTTTCAAGGGTTTCCTCAATCACTCAAGGCGAATGTTAAGATGGTTCCTTCAAAATGTAATGGTAAAATCCCTTCCCATTCCTTGCCCCCTGCCCATTCCAGGTGTAAAGCCACAAGCAAGCTGTATGTTCCTTTATACCTCATCAAACACAAGTTATAATTTAGTGTTTGTTATTTCTGATTTCCTACACCATCATAAAATTCGAATTGTCATTAGGCCTGAAAAAATAAAAAAATCATTATAAATCGAAGATGATGTTTCAAAATTTTCAAGTCTCACATTGTTATCTTCCTTTCCTTTTGTGATATTGCCTAACTACAGTTTTTTTCAAAGAATCCCTTTTATTTTCTACCTTATCGCTTATTATCAGTCATTATCAAATCCACATTCCTTTCACATTTCTCTTATTGTCATTTTTAAGAAGTTAGTAAACAAAAATTTTCAATCTCTAACGAATAAGAGGATACCCGTGAAAGGATGGGGGAAAGGTGCACCATAATCTTTGGTCACAAAGTATTTGAGAATTTAACACAGAAGAATGCTCAACACATTTACTAAGCGCAGATTTTGTCTCGAAATCTTCTAAAAGTCATTTTAATCTACACAGCTTTTAGCAGCCGTCATAATATGAATTTCCGTAGTGGGATCTTAAGTTACGTCATTTCTTTGATAATCCATACGTTTCGGTAGCAGCATGTATTCATCTTCAATTGGTACATTGGCTGAATATTAACGAGAGTTTTGAAAGGAAATAGAAATGCGCCACTTCAGATTACCAGCCCTTAACTTGTCATTCACAACTGTACAATGAAGGACGCTATCATCCTCCAAAGTTTCGGATTGCCCATTAAACTGTAGGTCTCGTTTACTGGTTAAGAGCCTGTGGCAAAGACAGATATCACAGCTGGAGTGATTTTTATAAGAATCTGAGCGGACACTGGGTGTCCCAAGCATGTAATCCGTTTCAATTTACTCATTTCAAAATGTTAAGGTACATGTTGTAACCTGTTCTTGTTATCTCAGGGACATTATGACTTACATGTAACTTTATCCTTCAAGCACCTATCCCTCCACTATGTTATTCCTCATTGTAGCGTACGGAGAACATATCCGGGACGACGCCGGTTTTAATCTCCGTCCGGGCATCCAGATTTGGGTTTTACATGGTTCCCCAAAATTACTCCTGGCGAATGCCGGGATGTTTCCTTCAAAAAGACCATGGCCGAATTCCTTTCCGTTTCTTGTCCCCGGTCCCATCCCGCCTCTTATGACCTCAGTGTTGACGAGGCGTAAAGCCATAAGTAATAAAAAATATCATAATAAAAAATAAAAAAGAGAACTCGTAACAGAGACCTTATTTTGGGTAAGATATTAGCGATCTGTCGATTACGTTATTATACGAGTTGCTGTGACGGAGAAACGCGGGGTCCGAAACCGGGACTCGTAAATGTAGACCTCAACAAGAACCATTTGTGATATGAGGAAGAGGAAACAATAATGACGATGTACGAATGGCGGGAGATTAATGGGCAAGCGACGGGAGAAATTTGTAATTCCGAGCCACATAGGGGAAGGAAAAAAAGTCGATATATCTCGATCTGCACGGCTGTCTGATCCGTTGGAATGCGGTCGAAGGAGCTGTCGATGTTTCGAAGGGGTGGCAATTTCGATCAAGAACGAAAGCAATTAAGTCCCTGAAATGATTCTGAAACCAAGTCTTGCAACAAATTTAAATATACCACATCATTTACTACATGTGGTGACTGACGCTTTGATCAGATTCTGAGGTGGCAAAAAATCTGGGTTCAGACAAAGTTTGTAATTCCCTGGCTGTGGTTTAGGTATTTGATCGAAATGATTTATACAATTTTCTGATATTACCATCCTCCATGAGTATAGGTTTTTTTTTTGTTGGTAGCTTTCCATTTCACAAATAGATTACTAGCACACATTAAAATGAAACTTATAACATTTGCAGATAGATGTCAGCGGATGCTTTCCTCTCTTCTGAACCCTATATATATACATATTCCCTAGAGAATTTTTTTTTCGAATTCTTGAAATATGCAACCCTTTCCTCATTTAACGAATCAGCATCAGCTGACTATGATCATCAACCAATTGCTTCCTAAAATGGTGTGGCCTTTTGGAGCTCTCCGGAGATAAAACAGTCCCTAAATTGGTTCTCTTGGTGCTAACAGCTTTAATGTTTCAAAAGTGTAGTTTTTACAGCTGTTGATACGGCAACTTTATATATCCAAACATCTAATCGTTACGATTTCATATTTCTGCACAGGTCAAAAGCGCTATAAATTCTTTATTTATTTCTTTTATGGCTTTACGCCTTGTCGACGTCTGGGTCATTAGAGGGATTAAAGGACAGAGGGGTTAAAGGACTGGAGGCAAGGAACGGAAAGGAATTCGGCCATGGTGTTTATGAAGGAAGATTTCCTGCATTCGCCTGGAGCGATCTGGGGAAATCATGGAAATCCTATATGCCTCGATGTGGATTCGAACCCGCGTCCTCCCGAATATGAGGTCAGAACTTTACCGCTTACCCACCGCACTCGGTCGTAATTTGATTCCCTTTTGCAATGCTTTCTTCCTTTTGGTAAGCAAGTAGCATAATAACAGCACTGTCGTGCCTTCAGTGCGTCAAGCATTTCAAAACAATGTTTTCTTAATCTTGGCATTCAATGTGGCGACATATTATTTTCACCTCAGAAATACGTGTTTCATCATTAGAGTAATACATCAAACCTTAATAAAATGCTTCCAACAGCTGGTAGTCAGCAGAAGCGGATCTAGTGGTGGGGGAGCGGGCTAGGGGGCGCAAGCGCCTCCCCCCAAATTATCGGAATTTTTTAAATTTGGAGACAATTTTTTTGTTAGCTCTACTGATTTTTTAAGGGTGGCATGACTATAAAGCCTAACCCTTACCCGACTCAAGCCCCCCCCCCCAAACCATAATCCACTCAAGCCCCCCCTAAACCAAAATCCTGGATCCGCCACTGGTAGTCAGGTTGTAGTAGTACCCACGTTGATTTACTTTTGTAATGAAATACTTTTCACACCTACGGTCACAGTGACAGGAAAGATAAGGGAAAATTAGGTGCCTTTTTATTATTTTTGCTGTCATCAGTCTTTAAACTTGTTTGTCTGCAACGTCTTCATCTCCACGTACCGCTTACAAAATACGTCCTGTATATTGTTTATTGTCTCATGCCATTTAAAAACTAAAAAAAACAAAGGATTGGATAGCTTGATGCTGGAAGAAGGAAACTGAAATTGATAACATCAAGCTTGCTCCAAGTATCAAGAGGCGAAGATTAAAATCCAGATTTTAGATTGGTCGCTATGAATACAAATATATTTTAAGGGTGCTACCCAAGGATGAGGACATCGTTAAACAATAAAAATCTAATTCCATGTTAATTTCATATCCAGCTTTCCCATGTTTACATATATTCATTACGAAGTTTTAAAATAGAAAGCACATAATGATACGTAGAACTGTGGTAAATGTTGATATTTAAATCAACTGTTGTCATGACTGGTATAGGTCTAATTTCGATCGAAATGAATAATTTTGTGTACTATCCGGTGAAAATAAGTGGGCATGCGAATTATCTGCTCCGATGGTCGTGGGATGAGTCGATGGCGTGAGGCAGGCAGGCAACCAACAAAAGCGACAGCTTCGGTTGGCTCGCGCGGACCGCGCTGCCATTGCTACCAACCTCGCGCAGAATGCGGACGATAAATTTTGCCGAATGAAGAAAGCTGGTGGGGGTGGAATATTTTGGACACCCGGCGCTATGAACGGATCGCGAGGAATTTAGAGGGTTGGCAGTACTGGAGTTGGGGCAGAACCGATCACACTTCGTTCTTGGCCTCGTGAACACCGCACCAATCCTTTTATTATTATTTATTTTTCTGAGTTCTGTATGTTTGCAAATAATTGTAGCCTATGTATATGTATCATAGGATTGGAGATAGAATAAGCTATTGTCGTTAAGTAGCGTAAAGATCTTTGGTTCTAACGATTGTAAACAGCTGAGAGCATAGTGCCCATTGCGGTAAGGCACGGGTGAGTATCTGAAGCTCCGTTGTAGTGATACATTAATGAGTTTGTAATTTGTCTCATAAATCAAATCGATATTACGCAAATGTGAGATGCCTTTACTGAATAAATCTAGGGTTTTCATCATTTTTTGGCTGACTAAAATAAATAATAATATTCCAACTTCAAATGTGTTCGAGATGATATGTGTCTTCTCGTCCATAACACGTTGGGATTTCCTGTGGAATGGAAATGTTAATATACAATTTGATTGTTCGTGGATTGACCTGGTTGCTGAAGTTAACCATTTTAATTAGGAAAGTTAAAATAGTCTACGATTACATTAACAACAGCCACGTCAACTGGAAGCTGTGGATACTGCAGACGCAAGTTAATTATGGATCTTACCGCTATTTTTCTTCGTACAAATGTAATACACAAGAATAAATTAGTATGCTAAATTAAGATCTAAAAAAAAAAATAATTAAAAAATTAGGAAGAGAAGTACGATCGCTACATGAATTAGATGATAAGTTTTGTCTATCCTTAAATTGTTCCATCCATTATACCTTTCTCCATACTCTTCAAATGCTACAATGTTGCAAAGTGAGAGGCTGAAATACATATTTCATTTTAGGGAAATGTGGTACTCCGATTATTGTTCTTCTCTTTATGATTTTGTGAATATGTTTGTTAGCCAGTATCGTCTAGCCCTAATATCCCCACTTATCAAAATTCGCAATTCACAAACAAGACCTTCGCTTAGTATACAGAGTACATATTGATAGTTTCAAAGGTATATGGCGACATTTAACAACACTAATTCCACGAGCGACAGGTGCTGCGACAAATCTACATCTACGTCTATATTCCTGAATTTCACAAATTTTTGGATGGCAGGGGCGATTTGCACCAAAACTAATCTCTATTCTGTGGATTCCAATGCCGAATGGCCCGAGGAAAGAGATTTCATATAAGGGAGTGTCCATTAATTACGTGAGGTATTTTTTTTCAGGAATTTGTAACCCCTTTTTTTTTTGGTAAAATTTGTTGAGTTCTGGCAGGATCCCACCTCTCTATCGTGAGGTGAAATCTCGAACCCTTTCTTCCCCCCCCCCCTTACTGGTTACCTAGTAATTTTGGAGACCTTTTTTTTCCTTTTTAGCTCTCCTGTATTTCAAGAGGGGTGAGACTCTGAGGACCCCCCCCCCCCCCCCCCCCATCCTTCAACGCTGTGCGACGTCGCTAGTAGTTTGTGGATTTTTTTTGTTTTTTTGTTTTACTAATCTTAAAGAAATTAAAAAGATGACGTCAGATTTCTGTCGACCATAAACACCCCCCCCCCCACCCTCCTTCTTCCTCATTGGTGAGATTTGGTGATATTTCGCTGGACGTCCCCCCCTCCCATTTCACCTCACGTGATTAATGGATGCACCCTAAGTAGCAGTACATCAGCTTATTTCTTTAATCTCATTGCGAACCAAATCGGCAGGTAGATAGATTTGTCGCATATCTACAGTAAAACTGAGCTCTAGGAAACAATGGAAAAAGCTCTATGAAGATTACTGAGAGAAATTCATACAATGGTCGAAGATTGAAATAAAAACCAGTTGATTAAAAACTAGCTTCTAGTGTATTACTTCTAATCATCAGTCTAGTAGCAGATCACTAGTCTGACGACATTTACTTGTTCGTGGTCTTCACTTGCTGAACTTCGCGCTCTGACAGATATGGAGACTGTATTGTCTAGTATAGGTCGATTCGGTACGGTCTGCTGGTCGACAATAACAATAGGGAGGAGGGAAATGTGTAAGGGGAGGGCAGGGTCTGGTGGCATTTCGGAAAGAGCGGCTGCTGGCATTTGGCTGGACACCGGAAACTTGACCCGGCCCCGAGATTAGCTACTTGCAGGGAGTACTGCTTGACATATTACTGTCAACTGGCGGTGCTGGTGTTTTGTGTAGTCAATATCCCAGTTCTAGAGGTGGATATAACTGGTACCAGCATTTTTTGGTTTCTTTGTTTTTTTGTTTTGTTTTTTGGTGTATGTGTGTTGTTTGTGTTTTTTGTTTCTTTGGTGTATGTTTGTTGTTTTTATGTTTTGTTTTTGTTTTTTGTTTTCCTTTTTTTGTAATTTCATCTTTTTGTTTTTATTTTGTTGGTATTATTCTATATTTTTGTTTCTTTTCTTTATGTTGTAACTTGAAACATATCGACAACGGATTCCTGATCAATATTGAAACTATAGAAATTTTGTCTGGACAGCGGAAACTTGACCCGGCCCCGAGATTAGCTACTTGCAGGGAGTACTGCTTGACATATTACTGTCAACTGACGGTGCTGGTGTTTTGTTTAGTCAATATCCCAGTTACTGAAGGAGGATATAACTGGTATCAGCATTTTTTGGTTTCTTTGTTTTTTTTTTGTTTCTTTGGTGTATATGTGCTGTTTTTATGTTTTTGTTTTTTTGGTGTATATGTGTTGTTTTTTTTTTCTTTGGTGTATGTTTGTTGTTTTTATGTTTTTTGTTGTTTTTTGTTTTGTTTTGTTTTTTTTTTGTAATTTCATCCTTTTGTTTTTATTTTGTTGGTATTATTCTATATTTTTTTTGTTTCTTTTTTTTATGTTGGAACTTGAAACATCTCGACAATGGATTCCTGACCAATATTGAAACTTCAGAAATATTCATTTGAAAATCTTTGTAAATAAAAAGATGATCCGTGGATGTTCCAATCGAAAGAATTCCTACAGCTCGCCTTTTTGGGACAAAGTTTGTGCGCACGATGGGGCGTCACCACACTGTATCGGAGAGGTACAGAAGAACCCTTTTCCAGTCCTGGACCCTGTATATCGGCCATCCTGATTGCATCTTAGCCAATTTTCCGTAGTCATCCAGGTGAATGCCTGAACGGTCCGAAATCTCCGCCTTATGAACTACGAATTTCACAAACAAAAATACGCGTATCATAGAAAAAATAAGCTACACGAATCATAGACAGATGGCAACACTCAAGATCTACCGATTGCTATAGGTACTGACAATCCCTAGTTCCAACTACCCACTGCAAACATTGGACAAATTATTACTTATAAGCCATAATGGGAGTCAATGCTCTGCGTTATTCGTTAGGATCCATTGCCAAGTAATAATAATTATATACATACATATTCCACAGTAACTCAGACGACGTGGGGGACATTGCAGCTAATGGTGCCAGAGTATGATGTCTATTGGACAGTAATGAGGGAATGTTTCAAAAAGTTGGACAGACCCTGTTTTGGTATCGTAGTTTCGTGCGGGACCCACAGTCTGAGGACCAAATATTGGAGTTACTGGGAAGTACAAAGGTCTGCATATAGAGTTGTCTGAGAATATTACCATTCAAATTTTCAGTAATTAATATGACAAAAGAGCCGAACAAATGAATTGTGAGAAGACAGGAGAATTGTAAAGAGTGTAATTTGTTGATCAGACCTAATTTTGGATCGAATAATTAGGAGAGGTTTCTTTTAGAAGAAAATGAGTCAGGGATTGGAAAAGGTAACGTAAACAGAACGAAACTAGAATTACCATGGGAACTATAAGCTGCTTCATGTATTTCCATGGTAATTTTGAATCAGCAGTGGCATAAAACAACAGCGTGATTCTCCACCCAAAAGTTGGTTGTACCCTCCCGAAAGAGGCATAGTAACCTTGTATCAGAGGCAGGATGGCCAGTTCCTTTCCACCTACCACCTACCTTACCATATATATATATGATAAACAAGCACAGATCTTTTCCAAGGTACTAAAGACTCCTTCTGTATCTCTATTTACATACAGTGTTTTGTAATTTGCTGTTCGACACTATATTGGTTTAAAATTTGGTCTCCCAGTTATAACTGATTAAAGCTGTCTGCCTGTACGTGATGTCAGTACACTAACGAGGACGAATGGGACAGCACATCCCCCCTTCCCCTTCTGTCCCATCCTTCACCTCCTAACTCGTTTGACACTCTACCCCTATACACTTTTTAGTCGAGTTCTGTCTGAGGGTTCATTACTCGTCCGCCCTGACCTTCCCTCGTCCTCCATCATCCCTTTACCTGTCGCTGTCAGCCTGGACTTTGACGAGTGGTTCGTCATTAAGGAAGAATCCAACAGTACGACGGTGATGGATATCACATCACTTAAGACTATATTAGATGGATGAGTAGGGCAACGTTTATAAGGGCTGAACACAAAGTGTGTTAGATACCTTGTTTCGGGTGGAGGCCTGTTCACTTTCGTAAAATGACTGACAGCTGTTTCATTCTTTTTTCTAGGCCACAGTCAGAAATTTTTAAGAGTTGTATTTGATCATATGGCTACGCTAGGTCGTTTGGTGGTTCGGATTTCACGTTAATCTGTAGGTCCCAGAAGAAAGGAACTAGCCGCCCTACCTCTGACCCAATGACTTTGTATGCCTCCTTCGGGAGGATCCAACTAACCTTCGGTATTGGGACTAAGTTAGTTTTTTAGGCCACAGTAGGGCCATTGATTTTCTTTAATTTTTGGTTTGATATTACAATGTTTATAAATTATATCAAATAACTTGTCAATTTAAAAAAAAAAAAAGGTTAAATTTTGTGCTTTTACCGAACAGCAAAATCGTAACAAAAACAATTGTTGCAGAAATAGGCTAAAGCTAGTGGGTGTATAGTGACAAAAAATTATGAGATCTTGTTCCGAGATAAGTCTAAGCTTTGCAGTGTGTATTCACCTTACTTTCTGAAACAGAATGTTTTCTCTCGGTGTTATAGATTGTTTATTTAGAATAATAGAAAAATCTGTTGACTATTACCCATTTCTTATTATTTTAATTTTTTATTATCTAACTTACTTTGATCGTAAATTCCCCCGCTCATCTACTTTTAGCATTTACAAATTTTAAATTCTTTCAGCATTCTTCACTAATTACCTTTGTAATTTATTCCAATCCCTATCTCCCTTAGCTACAAAATAAAATTTTCCTGCTCCCATATTCATAAAATCGAGTGCCAGCTTCTGTTAGATGGTCATCTTTTCCTTTTCATGCACTGCCCTAATTCCTGGACCAAGCATTATCGATACCTTTAAGGGTGTGATAAAAAGCAAAATACATAGTTTATTTTCTGCGTTATTCTCAATGCTACTGTAACTTTTTAGGTATTAGCCTCTGATATTGGTTTGGGTTACTGGTCTAGAATACTGTAGGTTCCCAGTAACGATTTTAGTATATATAAATAAATAGACACAAAGATATCAATGAACATTTTTACTAAAAATTCATTAATTAGTGTTTGAAATTACTAACTTTCTGTCTTTTTAAGCGATGTCTTGCAGATCAAAATGTAGACGAATTTCCATGAACTGACTTGCTACGTCAAAAGCTGAATGCAATTTATCATCGTGGTGACATGAAGGTAATAAACACATATTCAGTGCGGTCGTAGCTGTACAGATTTAGTGAAACACATTGTTTAGACTCTACAATGGCACAATAGTCAAATCCTATTACTGTTCTGCTTCTGATAACGAATTAACTTAATACTTGCGTTACAGTGTTTCCCTGCTAACTGCAGGCATAATTTCATCACATTATGGGTTATGGCTAAGCGACTTTCAACTCATTTCTGCATAGTGGTTTTTTGTTTTGTCTTAATTCTTCTTTCTCTTCGTCTTACATCTTACGATGGTGATATAAGAAGGGGTAAGAGATTTTATCGGCGATAAGTGGTTATAGGAATAAATATAATCCAGTAATTAAGCGGCGAATACTTCTTAAATTTCTGATCCTAGTATCGTATTGAATATGATTTTGTTTTTCTGGTTATACATCGCAGTCATTTATCTGTACCTGAAGGTGTAGTTTAGCGCAGTTATACTGTCGAAAATATTAACTCTACAAGTCACTGCTTTTTTGTCCTATGATCTTTGATATACCTCAAAGCCATTAACGAACCAATTTCCCTTGTAGCGAAATACCTGACGAAGTGAGTCATTTTAGAAAACGGGGCCAACTCTTTCATGTTTCTAACGACCAACTGGGAGACATTCGGTAAACGACTACAGCGAAAGAAAAGGGAAAAGTACGAAACAATTACGGGGGCAGTGTCTGGTAATTGCGGTGACTTCCTGCCCAAGTTTCAATTACCATGCCGCCTCCCCGTGGTAACTGCGTGGTACCTGCCGGCAGATAAGCGACCTCCCAGGCGCCGAGATGCTATCGCGATACGAGGTGAACCACTTTGCGCCAGGAGTGACAACCTAGCGGCGTGAAAGCTGAATCTACGATTGTCTATCCGGGTGTGGCGGTTGAGATTTAGATTGCAGATTTGTTCTGAAATGACTAATGCGCCGGAGGTTAATAGCCTTAGCATAGATAGCCATCTCTCGCTCTAGATTCCAACCACTTTGCAACTCTGGGATTGAGGCTGATCGATAAACAGTTATTTTCAAAGGAAAGATAACTGCATGTAATGAGAAACTACATTTATATTCCATTATATGCTTATCCTAACACACTAATAATGTGTTGTCTATAACCATATGACCATTACTAGATTACAAATACTAAAAGTCATTTTTTAACATCTTGCTCCTTCTACTGGTTCGATGCATTAATCAATCCTATCTGTGACTGAGTGAGTGGAGGACGCGGGTTCGAATCCTCGTCCGCACATCCTGATTTCGGTTTTCCGTGGTTTCCTGAAATAATTCCAGCAGGTGGGATGGTTCCTTTAATAAGCTTTGGCATAATTCTCTCCCTTCGCTCTTCCTAACCTTCTTCCGCTCTACTGACCTAAGCATTGACGAGGCGCAAAACTCTTTCTCATCTCACCCATCTCACCCATCGTTTCTAAACCAAGTTTGTCTCGTTCTTTATCTATATACGTAATAATTTTCAATATTCTCCTATAGGCCGAGTTACACGATGCGAGTTGACTGGAACGACAGTTGGCCGGACCGTCAGTGGTGGGGGTAAGAGAGTGGACTAGCTTGCTAGTAATAATTAGAAGACAGTCTACTGTGAGGACAGTTCTCTACGGCTACATTGTGATCTTATTGAAAACAGTATGTTCATATTACAGAAAGTAATTAACATCGTAGCTAATTTATTGATGAAAATGTTTAATGATATGAATAATAATAAAATAATACGTAGAAAAACGTTAAAAGAGTGGATATTAAAAAGAAATGCTTTAAATGCCTAAGCGCCTTTTTTTTTTTTTTTTTTTTAAAAAAAAAAAAAAGATGCATTGAAAATGTAGAGTTGCATCATTTAAGACCTCAATTTGAGGAACTATTGTGAAATATTTTTTCCGATACATAAAAAATGACACTGCTATGAAGCAATTTTTTGATAGCAGAGTCTCTAAAATCCTTTTTCTTATAACTTTTTTTCTTAAAATTCCACGAAATTTCCTCACTTTCATACAGTTCAAAAAATTTTAATGCCTCTGCTTCACTCCTTTTAAGCGACTTGTTAGTTGTTGCCATCTTGATTGTTGAACTCGCAACGCCAAAAGTTGGTCATGAACCGAGTCCACAATCCTCAGTCAACTGTGTGTCTTGTACCTGTTCAAAACGATGATAGTAGACTATACAGTGCTGCGCGCGCAGCAAGACAGTACACTCGTTCCAGTCAACTCGCATCGTGTAAACGGGGCTATAGCATCACGTTTCAAATACTTCAATTTCTATTCTTTCTGTTATTCGATGACTCATACATTTACTGTGCTTTACTGTTTTTGAAACTGATTTTGTTTCGGACATCTGATATAACTTAAGTTCTTGAACAAAGAAATCCTCTATACTCCTATGTTACGTCAGATACGTTTTTATGTATTGTTTTTCGGATGGTTTCTGTAGCATTTAATTACCTAGCGTGATGGGGTTACGGTAACGCTCTGGCTTCGCATTTGAGAGGACTTGTCTTCGAAGACCCATCCATCCATCCAGCTTTTGGTTTTATAATCGTATTACCACTAGATAGCAGCATCACATATCGAAATTTTCGCACTGGCAATAATCGTATTACTGCTAGATATTTCAGTTGACAAATAAGCACTTGTTGTTACAAAATGAGATAGTTCAGCATCAAGTTGTTAGGCTCCGCTGACGTCGATAAGGAGTGACTGAATTACTGCTAGATAGCAGTACTACATTTATCCGATTACGGATAAACAATGTTTTATATAGTAAGGAGCTTTTTGAATATCTTTATATCTGTTTGGGACAAATTCGATCATTTCTGATTGTTTCGTAAGATGTTTTAGGTGTTGTCTTGGTTTTCCGGGATGAACTCTGAAGATGACCGCCAAATGACGGCCGAAACGTTAGGTTTTCATAAATTGACGCGTTTCAATCCGGACAACCAAGACAACATGGACAACGCACCCAGATGTAAGTATTTTGCTACGTACATATTTCAGCTAAAAATAAACAAATGGTGCAAATGAGCTGGTTCTTATTTCGTCCTACTACAAACCACGAACCTCACCATTAATCGCATACCACTCGTGAAATTTTCGCACGGGGCACCTAGCATCTATTAATTGCGCTAGACTGGACTCGTACTCGCCTTGTTATAGTGCGAAACTGACGAGCCACGGATAGGCCCCTATCGTGATATGTAAGACTTTCTGTAATTCTGCTAATTATACGTAATGTTAAGATCATTTAACTTCCGCGTTTTCACAAAGAAAATTATCGCAGACAGCCAAAATGACACAGAGGTTTTTCATCATGAGAAGGAGTATTGCCAAAGAAATTTTGCCTGTACGAGTATACTGTCACACACGTATGAAGCGGGAGAGCGGCTGTATGCCTTTCTAAGGGATTACTGTGTCGTAAGTACTGCCCGGGGGAACACATGTGTGCCTTTCGATAGCTGATCGCGTTGCGCTCCAATATCGTGATTAAACGCTCCGCTAATTCAGACGAATGGCCCTTAGCAAGTGTGGTCCCTCTACCAAATTAACGTAAAAGTTTTCGCTGAATTTTTTGCTACTTCGCCAGATGCCTGCAGCGTAGTTAGAATGCTGCTGATGGTGGCACTCAGTTATTTTCAGGTAACAAAACAAAATGTAATTCCGTATGGCAATCAGGTAAACTGTACTGCAATTTCGCACGAAGCTGATATTCGTTAGATGTGACCATCTTGAGCAACTGAGCGTACATATACAGTTACACCTGCAATTCACAATATCGTACCGAGAGTGGTGGGTGATCGGTTAACGCTCTGGCCTCGCATTCGGGAGGACGCCGGTTCGAATCCCCGTCCGGGCAACCAGAATTGGGTTTTCCATGGTTTCCCCAAATCACTCCAGGCGAATGCCGGGATGCTTCATTCAAAAGTCCATGGCTGAATTCCTTCCCGTTCCGGTCCCATCCCGCCTCTAATGACCTCGATGTCGACAAGACGTAAAGCGATAAGGAAAAAAAAAAAAAAAAAAAAAACCTATGTGGCAGTGGGTGCTTCTTCAATCAGTGGACTGCGGATCCCGAATGTCACGAGCGAAGAGAGATTCATATAATTATCAGTGCGGCACCTCATGCCTCATGTCTACCGTCATTGCTATCCCAATAGGTTGATGGACGAAGTATTTTATTGCAGACGTAAATGAGAGAAGAAGAGAAGAAGGGACAGTGGACAGGTGGATGGATAACGGTTTCAGTTTATTAGATCGAGCCTAGTGGTTGATCTCTAGCAATCGGCGCTAGTATGTGGAAGGTAGTTGGTTCAAATCACCGTCATACAATCCAGATTTCGGATTTTTATGGTTTCCCGAAACCATTTCACGCCGGGATGGTTCCTTCACAAGGAAATGGCGAAATTCGTTCCGGTTCCTTGCCTGCCTCTAATGACTTCGACGTCGACAGTGTGTAAAACCATAAGTAAAAATAAATAAATAAATCAGAAACTACTACCAATTTCGTAACTTTTATTTTTGGCTTCGAGCTAAATTCAAATAATAATTTAAATTTTTATCCTGTTGTATCAATTAAACTGGTGATCGTGGTGGTTGTATAGTCGAAACAGGTGTTTTGTTAATATCGCAGCAGCTGGTTTCCGGTTGATCTGTTATTTACCTTGACAGATGTTTAGAAATACTAGGTAGCTAATTATATACGATGAATAACGAGGTTGATGGTGGGTAGTAGGAAAAAAGAAGAACTGGCTCATTTGTTGGAATTATTTATTAGTCCACTGAAATAGGTACGTAGCAAGATACTAAACACTAGACAACACCCACAGTTAATCCCTACCTCTATCAAATGTAATGCTTCTATCTAGCGGTAGTGAGATAACTCCTTATTGATGCCAGCTAAGCCTAGCTTCTTGGCTCTCAGCTATCTCATTTTGTAGCTACAATCGTTTATTTTCCAACTGAAATAGCTAGCGGTCATGCGATCACTCCTTATCCTTTTTGTACCTATGGCTTTACGCCTCGTCGACGTCGAGGTCATTAGAGGCGGTATGGGACTGGGAACAAGGAACGAGAAGGAATTTGGCCATGGAATTTTGATGAAAGCATCTCGGCGTTCGCCTGGAGTGATTTGGGGAAAACATAGAAAACCCAAATCGGGATGCCCGAACAGGGATTCGAACTGGCGTACTCCCGAATGCGAGGCCAGAGCGTTAACCGCTCACCCACCACGCTCGGTCACTCCTTATAGAGAAGCTTCCCCGTTTATGGAATACCTGTGATCTTGTTTGTTCATAATTTTGCCATTTACGGATTGAATTTCGAAAAATTCCTTTCTCAATTAATGATTTTACTAAAGCAGAGAACATAATCTTTAAAATGATACTTCATTTGTCTATTTTGGTTAAGTATGAAGGGAGAAAGGGAGAAAGATGGCTGCTTACACAAAAAAAGCTCCTGTTATAAATAATATATATGACTCATAAAACTGGGACGCCAGTGTCAATTACTAAATGAGAGAAGTAGCAAATTAATACAATTCAAGTTAAGTTATTCTTTTAATCAGTTGCATTAAAGTTTTTTTTAAAGATGAGTAGGAAAGAAATACCCAGTTGTGTGTTGTAGCATGTATCAGAGATGCTGTTAATTCGCTAAAAGCATCGTCCGCCCCTCCACGGGACAAGCTCGCCACAAAACCGGAGCCCCGCAGGACAAAAGTCCAGTCCGCAGTGCTGCTAACCTGACAGACGAAAAATAGCGCAGGGGACGCCAGCGGCTGCTTGATGTACTGCCGACGCGGTGGGTCCCTCCATCCCCCATCTTCCACCCCCTAACTCTACCATACACAGAAACACACTCGGTGTCGCCATCTTAGACTGCTCCACAAACTGAGATATTAACACGGGGATGTAGCTGTGTACTTCCTAGGTCAGGAAAATATTTCGTTTTTTTTTGTGTTTTCTTCAAAGTTTTCGGCTTCTGCACGACGTAGCGGATTTTAGGGCTGTCGCCGTATTACGCTTCTCGATTTTCATTGCACTTTGTTTCGCCAGTCGTATTCATTGAAGTCCCCTGTTTAACATGGCCTCTTCTACATTTTTATTACAGCATCTTGTTGGTCTTCTTCCTTTCGGATCATGTTCATTCTTACACTTTTTTGGCCATCTTCAATCTTTGATTCGATGATGGTGACCGAAAGGTGTCAGGCGTTTTCCTTCTACAATGTCTATAACGCAAAAATGAAACGAACTAGAAATTTACTGCAGTTAATTTAAGCGAACTTCGAGAAATAAAAACAGGTTTGCCGAGACTCATAGTCATAGTTAAGGCATTATGATATTTCGTAAGTCACTAAGAGATTAAAAGTTAAAGACTCATATCATTTAGGATGTGCTGAGCACCACTCAGACATGTTTGAATGTGCCAAGGCTAGGGAAGCCATTATTGTTGCATGCTTAAGAGATGCGACATCAAGGAAGATCTCGTGTATAAGCGGACTTCCGCGTATTAAAAGTGCCGAATGTTTAGCGTGTTTTTTTATGTTGGTTCAATGGGTGATAGTCTAACGACTCACGCCACTAACCTATGTGCCTCGGATGTTCCGTGCCGGCGTCCACACGGGCGACAACGGAGAACTTCCGCCTCCACCGGGAACTAGCGACCAGGACCACGAGACATTACATGTGGGGCGACCGTCGTCGGGTGACGACGCTCGCCTGCTAGCCACAGAGTTCCTCCCTAGTCGTGGATCACGCGGCCGCGCCTGGAATGGGACGACCCTGCCTGCAGTGGGTGTAACCTCCACTGTGTTAATGCTTGAAAGTTTTACACCACCCTGCGTCTATTAATACAGGCAAATTGTAAATGGCCTCGGCATTATTCGGTTCCTTGCAGTGCCGTATAGCGAGAGACCCTACGCCCTGCCGACAGTTCATATTAGTTGGTCGTGGCATACCTTTGACTGAGAAGAATAACGTTAATGCAATAACTTCATACCACATCTTGACTTCTACACCTGTTATATTCTTGTGTTTCATTGTTTGTTTGTATCAGAATTGTGCTAGTTGTGGCATTCATGATGTTCTTGTAAATATCAGAATCCTTTGTGAGAAATTAAATGTTGTTAAGTGTAGTTTCCTGTAATTATTTGACTAAGGATAAGAACCGCTATATAACCAAAATATAACTATGCACATTTCCGGCCCATCCTTATCGTTGCTTGCAAAGGGAAAAATAGTGGTTGTTGCATTAAAACGTCCATTTCACGGGTTGAAACATTACAAGTCCATTTAGTTTGGAATTACGAAAATTACGAAGAAAATCGTCTAGTTTGCCTATTGCAGGTGGGACCCGCCTATAACACTCCTTTGTTAATTTGGAATGTTAGTTTTTTTTAATAGTTTATAATTTCTAGCTCACAAGATTGTAAGATTTGGTGCTTTTCGCGGTCGTCATATTGTAAAACTGCTCTTCGTGTTTAGCGTTGTGTCACTGTTGCTGCCTGAAACGTTTTGGTCCTAACCAGGGCTTTCTTCAGACTGGATGAGATTAATGTATCCGCTGCGAATGGTTGGTTACACCTCCTTCGTCGATTTCGGCAGGCTGTTGACAGCAGCGGCAATAATAACGCCTCGCTAAACCCGCAAAGTATATATATATATATATATATATATATATATATATATATATATATATTACCTGCTTTACGTCTCTTAACAGCGAGGTCTTTAGAGCCGGGAAAGGATGGGGGGCAAGGATGGGGGTAAGAAATGGGAAGGAATTCGGCCATGGCCTTTTGAAGAAAGCATCCCGGCATTTGCCTGGAGTGATTTGGGAAACCATGGAAAAACCCAAATCTGGATGCCCGGATGTGTATTCGAACCGCCGTCCTCCCGAATGCGACGCGAGAACGCTAACCGTTACACCGCCACGGTCAGTCGCAAAGTATAACTTGTCGTATTGGCAAGTACAGTACTGACTGACAAACGATAAACACATTTCCAACCGCTTGATGTAGACTCCCCAAAATCGAATGCTACGAACACACCGCATATATCGCTCCGTACCTTCTTCACCGTGCTTTCTCGTTCAATTACGCCCACTTCCGGAGCGGCCTATCCGCACGAAGGATCTGTGCGGCGAAGACATGCGAACGAGTGCCGGCTATAATTAGCAACAAGGCGGAAGGGTCGCCTCTTGGACCTGGCGAATGTTCGATCTGGCGCAGCGCAGGGGTTGGCGTGTGTAGAGGCCGTTAGATCTGGGAACGCTGTTTTATAATTAGGAGGGCCGACTTGAGCGGACTACGCGTTCGTCCAGATGGGGCGCGAGATAGCGGGCCGCGTAGTAAACACGGCAGAGCACCAGCTGGTACACTGCTTGCCAAAATACCGCCTTCAGCTGATGTCATACTCGCTAGACTCCCTCTCCCCAACCTCCAGTGTTCTGAACCTCCCTTTGTATCACTCTTCTTCTCTGATGTCCTTTATAATTCAACTAGCCTCGTACCCGCGACTTCGTACGCGTGGATTAAGACTTTTTTGCCAGAATTAAATATAGTAAGTTGTTGGTAACGAAGGATTGGTCCCAAACAATATCGAGTCGGCATAATATGACAGGAAAGCTATCACTATATCATTCTACCGTCGAACCTGCCTCTTGAAGAGAATCAATTTCCAACATATTTCTGTCACTATTCGATAAGATTTCAAAATTTCGTGACTACAACTGTTAAGCATACTGGAAAAAAATATCCTGTGCCATTCATACAGCTTTCCTTACAAAATTCCATCACAACGATATAGCCATTTAGTCGTCAAAACGTAACAAAAAGACAGAGACTTACTTCCGTATTTATATTAGTATTACTGTGGTTCACACTCACACACTGACTGCGAACAAAACCTGAGGGATCATTATAACGTAAAAAAAGTGTACACCTACAAAATTGCAAAACTACCTACGATTTGCCTCTCATTGCACCCCTAACTTTCTAATATCTACAGTTTAACATTCAATCCGAATAACCTACGGCCCAGGCTTGACTCTTACGATGAAAAACAATTTTTAAAAATCTTAGACTCCACGGAGATTTAAACCGGAGACCACGACGTTCGAAAGCAAGCTCTTTATCCACTGAGCTGCCAGTACACTACACGGAAACACGGTCTAGAGACATCCACATCCAACGTGTCTGTCTATGGCCGTATTTCGAAGTTATGAGACAACATGTGTTATTTATACAGATAAATTTTCAACCAAATGTAGACAGTATTTTTCTCTTTGTTTCAAAGGATAAGTGTGCATAGTTTCATCGAGATCGGATGAAAACTGTGGATTTGTATGAAGAACAAACAAACCAACAAACAAAACAACAAACAAACCAACAAAACAAACAAACAAACAAACAAACATACATTCATCTTTATATATAAATATAAGTTTACAATTTTACACGCTTTATATTAGCTTGACATGTATGTATGTACGAATCTAACGGAATGATTCAATTCAATTTTCACCCACTTTCAGATTTCCGAGTTGTCTGAAATTTTTCACACATTTAAGAACCGGTGACGATACAGAATTTTTATAGCAACGTCCTGCTATTCTCCTTACTTTGACAGTAACAATAGAAAAGTAACTGAATATGTCATTTCAATTTTCACCCACTTCCAGATTTGAAATTTTTTGCATACAGTAAGAACCGTTGACAGTACAATGATTTCATAGCTACGTCCTGAAATTCATAATGTGAACTGAAACGATAAAAATAAAATTATTGTTTAAAAAAAAACGAAAATACCCACTTTTGTAGCAATATTTCAACCTTAAGATTAAAAATAATTTCTAAACATAATTTTTTTTCAACAGCGCTGGGATGTCCCACATTTCGAAATAACGCTTTGAATAAGCTTAAAATAATAAAATTTAATGAAAAAAGATCGTGAAATGCACTCTACATACATGAACAGCAAGCGGTAAAAAAAATTAAGATTGCAACCAACACTTTTTTTTAATGAAGCTAATTTTTTGGACAGTGATTTAATTCTTATTTTAAGCTTATTCAAAAAAATTATACTGAATTTTGGGAAATCCTAGCGCTGTTCAAAAAACTTTTATGTTTAAAAATTATGTTTAACCTTTTACTTCACATTGCTACAGAAAGCGGACGTTTTAGTTTTCTTAAACTATGATTTTTTCTAAGGACTTCTTCTGATACTGTACCCTGCTACTGCAGTGTGCTCACTTTTCTGTCAACACTATAATACTCTTGTCGATTTGATATTAAATAACAGTGAATAGATATACAGCCCACCCCTTAGGCACTGACATGGGGTTAGCTAGTTCGGTTCACGGTGGTGGAAGAAATTTTCTCCCTCAGAATTTGGCCAGCAGTAGAAGACGAGATGGTCAACAGTTCCTTATCACTAGATTCAGCGCCTTCTCCGTGTTTAATTCCCAAACCTTCCACAGTTCCTAGATAGTGATGGGATATCACACTGTTGATGATGGTTCATCTTTCGGATGGGGACGTCAAGTCTGGAGACCCTTTGGATTCCTTCGGAAGAATAGGCCATCTACCTTCTTTGATCTCTCGTCTCAATAAAAAACACTCTGTACTGAACATACACACTATCGCAGTCTTCCACACTTATAACACAGTAACACAGGGGAAGGCAACTGACTCTATCCCAGTTTCATTCTTTCCAGGCATCGCTATGCAGGGGTAAACATTCCCAGTGAGCGCAGACCAGGCGTTTATAAAAAGAAGAAATATACATTTACGGCACATTCTGGACATTTTATTGATGAAGTATTAATATTCCTTTTTAGGCACATTATCCAGTTATCACTGGATGTCCTTTGAGAAAGGTTACCGACCAGAGGAAGTGTTAATGCCAGCAGAAGACAAGTTGATTGATGGCAAAATAATTTTAATTAAACTCGGAAGTCGAGATCACAATCAATATCAGAGATACTTAAATTAGTTTATTTGACTTCCTAGATTCCAAAATGTAGATTCAACAAACAGATAGCGCCGATAAATAAATATTTTGCTATGTCTTTTCATATTTAAGCATTTGTTGAAAAAAGAGACAGTGGCACAGAAAATTAGTTTAAGAATTACTGCAATATTTAGTTTGAACACAGCACATTAAATTCAGCTGATGGGACCAGAGTCGGGAGTTTGGGCACGACGATAAATGGTGCAAAAAAATAAAGAATAACGAAGAGAGCTTGTGGCAGTGATAGAAAATTCAAGAATGACGCATTGTGTTGAAGTATAATTTTATTGTTCTAGTTTAGTTTAAATTCAAGTTTTCTATATAAAATAATCACTTTTTTGTTACTTGGTCCAATGAGTAATTAAAATATACATTTTTTTAACAGCAGACTCTCCTTTCGAGCTGCATCTGCATGTACTGCAACAAAATATACTCGTGAGAGTAAAATATTTTTATTGTTATTATTCTGGCATCATGTAAAGTTTGTTTAATTAATGAAGATAACTTATTAAGAATTTCTCAAGCTGCTGTCAGTGTTAGTTTTGTTCTTGTGTAAAATGTATACAGGTAACCTCAATACTATACCTTTATATAATGGTTTACTTAAACAGTGTTTGAGAATTTGGTACTACTCTAGTACAACACATCTTGAAACACCCCATACAACACCGAATGTAATACGTGCTTGAACGAACAAGAGATGCGTCATTTGAATCTTTTCATTAGTGTGTGCATTTTGCATCAGAGTTTTCTACTAAATGAGAACTTCAAAACCACTTATTTGGATAACATTAAATCGAGGCTATAACATATTTATGTTTTTATAATGCATTAACACGCAATAAAAGTTTTCGGCTGATCATTATTCAACCATATTCTCAAAAAAATAAGGATAGAAATAGTGATTGTTTTTGTTGTCTTTGTAAATAATAACCAGGGATGTAGACAGGATATATTGTCAAATAGATAACGCCCGCGTTTAATGTTGTGTATTTGTAATGACGAAAAAAAAATCTATTTCATACGCCGTCTTAAATACTTTTGAAGAAAATGGCTTTAATCTAAATTAATAAAAATATTATGGATATATTTTTTTAACTAAACGTTCATTCTAGTAGCATATATCACGCATTCACGCAATACGACTCCTTTTAAGAATCTTCCGATTAGTTACTTTGTTAAAAAAGGGCTATTTTTTATAGAAAAGTAGTGTGTATTCATGGTATCCCAGATGTTGAAAATTATTACAGAGGGTGATATCCTTAGTGGTCCTCTTCGAGAATTTAGGAAGAGAAGGCATGAGTGAACCAGCTCCAAGCTTCATTCTCTTCAAACCTGAGGATTGTATTCCGCTTAGCCTACCTGCAGTCCAAATGTCGGACTCCAAAATACCTGTCTCATTGTCTTAAACTAATCTGTACTTACCTGTCTTGCTTATACCATTCTTATCGATCGTGGAAGAAATACCGTAGTCACTATGGAATTCTCTGCGTGTTGTGTAGAAAAATTCAGGAATTTTATAAGTGAATTTTCTTAACGGGGTGTTCTTCCTGCTAATTTGTTAATGGTTCTCACTACATATATTCTGTAATGTGTTTTGGTATAGAACGTTGTTTACTTCGAATTACCGGCTATACAATTTTAATACAAGAAACAGTAAGAACTTGCACAAAATTAAAACTTTATCATTAGCTCAATGACTATTTAATTATTTTGAGACACATTTGTTTATTTTTTACTATGATTACTATTCCTAATATATATATATATATACATATACAAATATATTCCCATCAAATATTTCCAGGGATCTCTAGGTTAATAATAATAAATGGAAAGTAAAATAAAAAACATCATTCCTTGATTATTTTTTAATTTCATATCTATATATATATTCTCAGTGTGTCATTTTGTATACCGTTCGTTCAAGAACCTATTCTGTTACGTAGTCTTTACAAGAAAACTTTTTATCCTACGTGTATGATTTCAAAGAAGATGTATAAAATTATTGCTAGAAAGCAGCACGACCGTTTTCAATTTCAAAGGATTATAACGGCATTTACAATCCTTGGAGAAAATACCTAATTTTAATTTCGTAGTAATTCTGGTACGGGAAGCAGGTTAACTTATCGTTTGATTATTTACAAATCAGATCATTAGCGAAGGTTTCAGAAACTATACTTATATTGTTCGTCTTTTCATTTTTCATTTAAAAAAACCTAGGAGAGATTGATAGATTTAACGTCATTGGTTTCAACAGCGAAGAAATTGCGGTAATGCTGTAAATATGAAGCGTTTATTCAGTATTATCTTAAATTGAAAATTACATTTATAAAAGTCTATTTTAATCCATTGACAGATTTTCTTTATTTACTTCTTAAATTTTTTCTTTCTTAAAAATTTCTAATTCATTTTAACAAATCCATCCACACACGTCCTTCTAGTTAATATGTCCAAAAATTACAAATAATCGTCAGATTCCTTGTCTCTCTCTTTCTTCTCCTCGCTTTCATGTTCCGTGCCGCGGGGTGATAAATCCGCCAGGGTGCAGCAGCGTCGCTCAATTGAGCAGCGCAAGCGCCTCGCCGTGGCCGCCTCCGGAACTAATCTGATTGCTCCTCCTTTTCAGCGCGTCTGTCTTTCTCGCACTCTCCTCTCTTTTTTTAATTTTTCCTTCTCTTTCTCTCCTTCCCGCACCTTAGTGAAGTGGGATTCCTTTTCGCCTGCCCCAGGACGTCCTGCCTGCAACACAGCGGAAGACAGTATTGTAATTAGCATCACAGGTAGTAATTACTTCCAAACAAGGCGCATGAACTTCCCGCTGACAAAAAGGAATATAGTTTTGTCCGAGAAAGAAGAAAAATATTTTCATTTTTTTTTTCGTTTATTGTATCTTTTGTGTCAGGGTACTTCAACAATAAATTATTGACCATGTACATTGTTACGATTTTAAAAACGAAAAAGACATTTCCATAGAAACGTGGGTCCGAGAAGCCCAACCATGGCTAGAAGTTTTTAGGCCTGTTTCATTCAAACTTAGGGTATAAATGTTTGTGCTGCCATCTGTCTGTGAAACGTGAAACTATATTATGTGTGCGATGAGTGTACTTAGCTTGTGAAACGCGTAGTTTATGAGGCGAATATTGGAGAACGGACTCGAACCTCCTCCATCCAGTGCAGTGACGAATTAAAAATCGCAGCCACTCTGGTGTGGAAAAGGTAATTTATAGTATTTGTTTTTAATTGTACTGTAGATGTGAAATGTCATACTTCATTTAAGGTTATAGCTTGCACACTGTTCGTGCTGACATTTTCGATTTTTCGTCTTGAACGTGCTTAATATCTGCACACGTGGAAATTTTTCTCCAGCGGAAGTGAGAATGTATGCGTCATATGATATACCAGTGGATGTATCTTCTTGGATTCGAGATATCGTAAGTATTTTAGTACAGGTATTTTTTTTTAATAAATAGGATATTACTCTAATGTATGGGCTATTAAAGACATATAACCTTTGTCGGAAAGTATTTTGTTGTTATGTTCTAATTCGGGAAACTTGAAGTTTTAATGCCGCAAATTGACAAGAATTTCGTCATTCACCTAGGCCATTTTTTTTTATTTTTTTTTAAATACGAACACTGGATCGTAGGGGATTCGCGACAAGATTTACGTTATGGCGACTGGCGGGTATCTCTGCTTTCTTATGCTTTACGCCTCGTCGACGGCTAAGGTCATTAGAGGCGGGATGGGACTGGGGACAAGGAACGGGAAGGGATTCGGCCATGGACTTTTTGAAGGAAGCATCCCGGCATTCACCTGGAGGGGTATCTCGAGAGTGCAACACGCAACGTGGTGAAGCGAGACTGAAAATGAACAAAATAGCTCCTAAAATCTGCTCAACTTGCGACTAGAAACAAGCCCATTTATCAAATTAATTAACAAGACATTGCTACTTGTGACTGTATTATTTTTTTTGGACAAAAAAAAAAAATCCTTATTTAAAATAAAACTAGCTGACCCGGTCACGCGTTGCTGTGACTTACTAATTATAGTACGTTGGATTAATGTTATTCTAAACTTCCTCAAGTAGTCAAATTAATATTCACTAATAAAGACAAAAACATTGTAGTCGATTTGGAAATTCAAATGTAATTGGCAAAGAGTTACGGAGAGTTGAAATTAAGGACAAACGATCATAAAAAAATTTAATTTACATTTCATTACAAATTACTTAATTGAAATTATATAAAAATTGATATTTATAAAAAATATTTTTTATTTATTTATATAAACTGAAATTTCAGTTATATCTTCAGTCATTCTGTTTTTATATTTTTCCCACAAACTCGAAGATTGTGTTGGATAACATGTTGTCAAAATAATTGCAAACAGTTTGACGAATACTATTCGGCGTGGCTGTCAACGCTGTATCAGCAAGTATCAGGTCCCAATAATTGTCGTCTACCAGCAGCTGCAACTCGCGACATGCATCTTGACATGTATTGAACACTCGACATGTATTGAACACTCGGCATGTATTGAACACTCGACCATTAACTGTTCGTAAACATTCGAAAGAAGCTGGTCAGGAACATTCACCAATAACAAACGCTGAAAGAAACATTCACGTTGTTTTGGATGCAAAGTCTTTGCTTTGAATATGCCTGCGATCGAAGGATGTGGTTCTCCTTGTTTAAAACTACCATTTTTTACCTAATTTGTTCCATGAAAAGTAGCTTGGAACATCGGTATATAATAATCTTTTTGCGAATTGTTGGAACACATCAGATTTTTGACACAATGTGAAAAATTCAGTTTGTGGTTTGTCGTTTTTGGTGGTTCAAGTATTCTATGTAAAATATTTTCTTCGGTGAAATATACACGTTGATCGTTTTCAAGATGTATTGCAAGATGCTGGATGGAAGGGTCTCTTTCATGGATTCGAAAACTAAAAATATGCCAGATAGCTTCGTTGCTGCTGATGTATCTACCTATTTGGTATCGTGTTATTTCGTCATTTTTATTTACATTTTGAACTTCAAATACGGCCAAATCACTGCCTTTATTAACATATTTACAAACTGGATTTTACAGAACTGCAAAACTCGACGGTAATATGAGTCTTATACGTTTTTGAAAGCAATGGTGAGTATGGTACGACCTACTGATTGTCAATTTCAACTTGATTTCTAGAATTTGACATTCGCATTGTAAATGTTTGGCCACCATTCTCAGCGTTTCTGCGGCGATACAACGGATAACCATCGATATCCGTAATAGTATCATTCGTATATTCCTTGGAAAACGCTTCTTACATTTTCCACCTTCCATGCATGGCGATGTCATGTTAAAAGCACCGCACGGTCCGTGGATCGAGTGACTGGTAACAATATCAAACAATTCTTGACCAATTAATGGGTCCGGATTGATGGCCTGGTAATAGCAAAGTTTGTATTTCCTCCCAATTCGGATTACATGTAAATGTAATAAACAAATCTGGACGACCATAATGACGTACGTAAGTCATCGCATCTTGTATATATTCCTGCATGTTCCGTGAACTGCCGATGTAGCTTGAAGGTAAAATAAATGCATTACCGATATCATTGGCGTTCAAACTTTCATAAATATTGCCGATAACAGTATCTCGTAAGAGGATGTATTCCTCCGATCGTAATTTAACCTGGTTGTATCGAATAAATCACAAATGCTTGTTTTCAACCTTAGCGTACATATCCACGACGTATTGAAGGCACAGTTGACAATATCGAAGGATATAGTTATCCTAATTACGTCTAATCATCAATCGGGGGGCGTAGTACATCATTGAAGTAACTTTTTTATTTGTTTTATTACCTGAAAAAATATAAATTAAATAGTAAAAAAAAGAATAAGAAATCAATATAGTGGGCCCGCTATAATCCGGCCCCTGGTTGGAATACTGCGGGTCTACTGTACTAATAAAATAACGAATTAAATAGTTGAATATTAAATTTACCAGCAACTGGATCACGCTGTTTGATGTTGATGTGATATTCATTCTGCCCTTGCTAGAATATCAGTGGATACTGGAGTGCGTCATACGAACGGTGTAGATCCGAAATTATACTAACAGTTCTATCTTGACGTGTGACTTTAATCAACTGAGTCACCAGCCATAAAAACTGCAACTTCATCTACGGTTGGCGCGTTGAATCTGCCATCGTATTCTCCTGATGGTAATTTGTCAGCTTTGATGACAATTTGATAGTTGTCAATTTTTTAATTGTGGCGACACAATTGAATAAGTTGATTATTATTTTCCAAACAATTTTCCAACAATACCATAATTGCTCTCTCTTCTGCTTGTTCGATGAAATTATACTGGCACCTAGTTTTCAAGCGTTCCTCACAATTTCCAATAGATTTGGAGAAACTTCGGGTCATCGTTTGGCATCGGTATCAACGACCCAATCTTATGGTACACCTGGCCTTGTATTTTGAATGTAGTTTCAAAATGACGTCCATCAGATGTAAGATCGCAAATCTTTGTTCCCCCAAAAGACGTCATCTGGAAGTAAGAATTGAATTTGCGTGTCTTGCGTAGAAACAATTTCGAATCGTTTGATTTTGCCAGCAAGAAGGATTGTAAATGTTCTGGCGGATTGGGTAGTGGTAATAATACATATTTTTCTGATGCACAACACATGCCGGCTGCTTCATTGCGGAATTTCAACGCCTGATAATACTGGCATATTTTGCTCACTGCACCGATTGCAGTTTTTGAATGTGCAGAGTAATCAATGGCTGGTGCATATTGGAACTTGTAACGTGTACTCACGCTATTCGTGTTTGTATAGTTAAAAGTTCGTTGAAGCAATGGAGCAGCTACCCTTCCTAACACGATTTTTCTTAATCTTTCTTCCACCACTAATTACTCTTTTAATTAAAGGTTCGTTTTGCCGTGCGGTCGCCAGTCTTTCGGCTATGCTAATTGGTTAATTAAAGTCACAGAAGAAGAACACATATGCGTACTAGTTTTCGTAAATTTATTCCTCTGAGACTACACAGTCAACAAGCATGCCACCAGACAATAATACTAATGTTTCTTCGTCACCGAAGATAGCAGATTCAAGTACAGTCAAAAGGATAAATAAGCAGTGAGCACAATTCTCGAAACTAATTAACAAACAATCGCCATAGTCCGATTCTGCAGTAGTTTACTAAACACAGTTTATATTGAATCAGGTCACTCGGAAGAACCTTCATAGTCCAACATATACTTTAGCACACATCCCACAGTGTTCTTTAGTACGGAACACACGCCAAGCGGCCGTACGATGTATTCACGGGATAAACACACTGCCGTAAACCTTTCCGCTCCCGCCGGCTGTTCCGTTACGTTACCACTGACAATCACTGACTCCCTCGCTCGGCGCTCGCCCCACCGCCAAAGACCTTACATACCTCTCAGATTACACTATCCACTCCAAATATAACCGTAACGTTCATGGTTACGTTACACCCCCACCGTTACAATGTGGCAAAAGTCGGCATTGACAAAGCAGCGACTTTTGTCATCACAAACCACACTTGTTCACATATACCTAGCAACATTTTACAAAAAAATACAAGATTAAATGTTTACCAAACATAAAGGGAAGTCTGGGTGGCTGCTTGCTTATCCCTTAAACTAACATAATTACATACACATTCAGAATAACACACACAGTCTGAAACAGCATGAAACAAATCATCAAACCTTTCAATGTCCATATGTCCTTGCTTAGATCCATGACATATAACAAGAAATTACAAATTGAGTTACAATATATTTTGACAACAATTTTTTCCTCTCTTTTTTTTTTCCTGATGTATGACACATGCACTGAATCGTGCCTTGTTTACTTCGCCAGTGCACTGACAGTGTGCCCTGCTCAGGCAGGTGCCTCATTCACTGACTGTTGTACACCAACACTGATCACTCCACACGCGGAAAGACGCAAACTGACATTACGCTGCGCCCACTTAAATCATCTTAACACTTTAATGAAAGGGAAAACCGCACTTCTAAGTACATTGTCCAGCCTCGGGGCAAAATTACTGGGAAACACAAACCAGCAAGAATGCCTTCCGCAACTGTGTATTAATACTACGTGGGTCACCAATCTGTACCCAACTACCAAAGTCCTTACCCCACTAACTTATTGACACAGCCTCTTACACATTCTAATTGCGACTGCGATTGATTGTTACAAGAAACTACTGAAAACTTACTTAAATCATGGCAACACTTAAAGCTTGGAGGTGCGGTAGATGCGACAGTGCTGTGAGGTGGGCCCCTCTATCCGGTGCCTGCACCAAAACAAACCGTGTGCGGGTCGCTAATCTGCGCACAACCTCAAAAGACATTTGATACAACAACTGTACAATACCATAGAAGAAATAATTGTGATGACCAAACAACCTGAAAACCTAAACCTACCATAACGCTAAGGCATTTATGCATGGATGTTTCCATCATGCGTAGTGAGGCAACTGAAGACTGTACCTCACCCTCTCTACCTAAAGTACCTACTTCTTTTTCTTTACAATATTCCTTCCTTCACCAAACAGCATTAAACCCCGCTTCTTCTTACGCTTCTTCCAACTCTCTTCTCTTCCTCCTCCTTTCTTCTTATTTACATTCTTTGCTTCATCATATAACCGTAACTTCTTCCTGTGCCTCTTCCAACTTTCTTCTCTCAGCAAATACCATTCTTCTGGCTTACATAGTATCCTCTATTCTGCCTAGTCTCTTTCTTCCCATTAATTACCTTCTGTTTTGTGTCTTTACATAATGGATAGTTCTCATTTACCATCATACAATGTTTCACTTCGAGATTCCCTTCCGGCAAAGTTTCAGGCTTCACTGTTTCTGTCTCCTGAAGTGTTTCTTTCACCTCAAGGACTGCTTCTCGCTGTCTTCCATCTTCTTCTACTGACCTTATTTCTTCTTTTACTACAGTATCTTTCTTAACAATTTTGTCGTCAGTCACACAAGCTTCTCCTGCTCATCTGGCTCACAAACATCATTTTTATTCACAGTTTCTCTTCCATTTGATCTATAAGTTAGTTCTGAAATTATCTTTGCCTTTTCTTGTCCGAACCACCTTATCTCCTTCCAACTTGACCACTCTTCTGACGAGTCATCACTCTCCTCCTCATGAATGCGCGCTTTAGCGATGAACAGTTTAGCATAATCTCCGACATCATCCAGATCACTCTTTCCTCTCCTTGATCGTTTGTAATTGGTTCATTAGAAATCTCATCTTCATCTCCCCCTCGTATTGTCTTCTGGTTCTTCTTTTGATAGCCTCGTATCGTCTCCTGTCCCCGCGAGGCTGAAGCAGTGACAGGCACTAGTTTACCTGTGGCTGCACTCTCCACACGGCCACCTGCACCTGATTTACTGACTCTCTCGGGCCGATCTCTCCAGTTGGTCCTTGATATCCACCTCTAAATCCTCCTCCCCCTGTTCCACGACCACGTCCAAATCCTCCTCTCTGCCCGCGGTTATTGTAGCCGCCTCGATTCCTGTTATCAAAATGATTGTAGCTCTCCTGCTGCTGATGTGAACTACTTCTATCCCTTCCGATTGCGATTTCTCCGCGTAATGTGTGGGTGTCCTCACCCCATATTCTTTTGCTCTTATACTTTTCTCTTGTTCGTCCAGCCGACCCAACATCTTTACCGCCTCGTCAATGGTACATATATTGTGACTGACAAATACAAGCTGTGTCGACTCGGGCAAACGCGCACTAATCATCCGCACATATTCCCCTTCACTAAATGGTGAACTTAAATGTTTACAAGAATTAACACACTTCAAGAAAAAATTTTGCTGAGTGCCCCACCCGGCGAGTATGGTTTTCCCATCATTAAATTCCGCCGAACAGCAATTTGCCGGTCGATGGACCAGAAATGTTCCAAAAAAGCTGACTTAAACTCCTCAAACGTCTCGCAATTATCTGCACCGTTCTCCCCACATTCGGGCATTCCCCTTGATATGTTTACTGAACATTTCTATCTTCTTTCTTTCTACGGCCCTACAGAACGGCCCAAAATTTTCAAACTTCTTCACAAAATCAACTGGGTGTATCCCCCCATTATCACAAAAGTCCTCCCAGTCCACTTTCTCTTCTACCATGCACGCAGTGAGCGCATTCACATTTGGCAAGATTTGACATTTGACAACCTCTTCTCGCACAACTTGTGGAACTCGTAACTTTAGACTTTTTTCAATTTGCTTCTCTTGTAACTGTAACTTTTCATTCACCCACACTGCAGTGGAAGCCTTAACCTTTTCCACCTGACACGACAATTTCTCTACGCCGACTGTTAAATGGTCAACTTCTTCTTTTACTACCGTGTATTTTTCGGTAAGGGTTTCTCCTAAAGTCTCCACCTTCGACAATCTTTCATCATGGTTATCTTCTATAAGCTCGACTGTTTTCTTTAGGGATTCCATATTTTGGTGCAAAACACTAGTTACTTGTTCGCAGTCTGAACGATACTGAGTCAATTTACAAGATATTTCAGCAGTTTGTTGTGCACAAAGTTCCCTATATTGGTGTCAATTCTTCCCTAAACTGCCCTAGTCGCGATTCAAAAGCATCCCGAAGACATTCGATACTCTCCTTATTTTCATTTAATTTAGATTCAAGCAAAATACTATTTTCATTTAATTTGGATTCAAGTGAAATATTTAATTCAGATTAAGGAAATACTTCTATTTGATTTAAGTGAATTAATTTAGATTCAAGTGAAATTCTTGTTTTCATTGAATTTAGCTTCAAGGAAGGGACTGAATTGACATGACAAATTGTCCCTGGAAAGCACAAAACATTTCCGACATGGACGCCTCATTACTTTCCCTAACCACTTCTCTTGACTTGTCAACTTCTGATTCACTAGCAAAACTCGTCATCGACTGTAAATGATTAGACACAGTAAGGGAGGACTGATTAATGTCTACACTGGGTGCGTCACCAAGGGACTCACCTCCCCGCACCATCTCTCCATTCACACCACCCTCTACCTCAGATGCCATATTACGAAATTATTTCACACAATAAATTCAATCTTCCGTTGTAGAAAAGACAAGAAGTAACCAACGCCGTCAATCCAGCAAACAGAATACACCAGTATACATTAGCACAAAAAAAGGTAAAATTCTGTTTCCAAATCTCTTAACTACCAAACAAGATATACACCATGTCATAAAATACACTTTCAATTGAATACATACACTACTATCAATGACCAAAAAAATTACGGAAACTCTACAGAAATCTCTATCTATGAAATCAAACTCTTGAAGCAAACCCGTTCAACTACAGCTGGCGTATATCTGGTTTGTTATTACTTCCACATTAAATATCCTTTTTTTTCCGATTCCAATTAACAGCAAAATAAAATAATTTTTTTTTTTTTTCCTTGAAAAATAATTTGCTAAGCAAATCTACCACAGTTCTCCGGCATTTCAACTTTAATAAGTTAACGAAAGAAAAGGTAAAAAAACCTCTGTTACTCAATATGCAAAAATAATAATAATTAATTTTTTTTCTTAAAAAAAATCGCGAATTATTCGTGCCGGTTTGTGCTTTTACAAAGAAAGAAAAATAAATCTTGCACTTCTTTGGAAAATCAACAAAAAAATCTACAAATTAATTCGTTAACAGAAACTGACATAACTTGCCCCAAATCAGAATAACATTAAGCTTGCATGCATAAAATTTGCAATCCGCATAGTCAGTAGCTCATTTGAAGATTCATTAATGCAAAAGAAATAATTACTACCGCGGAAATGTGATTCCAATCGAAACGGTATATTTTTATTTTTTATTTTAATGTCAGTTTGTGTCTTTCTTTAATTAAAAAAAAATTGTTCGCACTTCCCTTTCGAAGAATCTCAGTTGCTGACCGCGCTGCCGTCGACCGCTATGACGCCGCGCCGCTTCTGCGTGCCCGCGTTGTTCCGCTGTCGCGTCTCTCCGCTGTACCGCGTTGCCCCGGTGTCGAGTTGTTGCTCTGGTGAGGCTTCCCGTCAGACTGCGTTGTTCGGTTCCGATCGTGAAAGCTCGGGTCCTCTCGTTTATTACATTGTTGTGCACTCGCCGCCTCGAAGTAGCCGTACCATCGCCGATTGTTGTCTTCCCGCTCTACTCACTGCTTATTATTTCCAGCACTTTTTTTTTTTATATTAATCACTGTCCGTCCTTAACAATTTTAACTGCAACTTGTCCTGTCACGTTGAGCCATGTAACGTGTACTCACGCTATTCGTGTTTGTATAGTTAAAAGTTCGTTGAAGCAATTGAGCAGCTACACTTCCTAACACGATTTTTCTTAAGCTTTCTTCCACCACTAATTACTCTTTTAATTAAAGGTTCGTTTTGCCGTGCGGTCGCCAGTCTTTCGGCTATGCTAATTGGTTAATTAAAGTCACAGAAGAAGAACACATATGCGTACTAGTTTTCGTAGATTTATTCCTCTGAGACTACACAGTCAACAAGCATGCCACCAGACAATAATACTAATGTTTCTTCGTCACCGAAGATAGCAGATTCAAGTACAGTCAAAAGGATAAATAAGCAGTGAGCACAATTCTCGAAACTAATTAACAAACAATCGCCATAGTCCGATTCTGCAGTAGTTTACTAAACACAGTTTATATTGAATCAGGTCACTCGGAAGAACCTTCATAGTCCAACATATACTTTAGCACACATCCCACAGTGTTCTTTAGTACGGAACACACGCCAAGCGGCCGTACGATGTATTCACGGGATAAACACACTGCCGTAAACCTTCCGCTCCCGCCGGCTGTTCCGTACGTTACCACTGACAATCACTGACTCCCTCGCTCGGCGCTCGCCCACCGCCAAAGACCTTACATACCTCTCAGATTACACTATCCACTCCAAATATAACCGTAACGTTCATGGTTACGTTACAAACTCAAGACGAACAAATGATACACGTGTTAAAGCACGGCTGATTTACTGTCTCTCTCGTTCTCTTTCTCTAAATGTAGCTATGTGCTGTTCTCGTGCCGCTATTGTTCTCGATATATTCTGTCACAGACGTTCATCAAGCTGTTCTTGAGACTCTTGCATAAGATGCTCAGCTGTCCTGAGTCTTTGAACTTCCTTACTTGCCGCGATTTGTGTGCTGATTGATGAGCTCTCTCGTCGTGCGTCTTGCCTCTCTGCCTACACGCATTGTCGAGGTTAGATTCTTTGGCGACATTTCACTGGAAAATATTTGAATTACAACAAAAATTGCCCTTCTGAAAGCCTTAAAATAAGACACTATAATACAGTGGTGAAACCGGAATTTTTTGGTCCATTGAAAAATACAGTAAAATGGAAGTTAAGAACTAATGAGGAAATATATAATAACATTTTGAATAAATAACAGAAAAAGAAGAATGATATTTTTTTGGAACATTTATAGCATGGGTGACACCAGGCTTTCAAGAGGTTAGAAAGATTTGAAACGAAATAATACCAGTGACCGTATGGAAAGAAAAATTTTCGATAGCAGACTTTGAATATGGCAGATTCAAAGTAGAGAGGAGTGCAATAATGAAGGAGTACTGGGGAGGAAGAAAGAGAAAAAACAACAGGAGAGGAACTGAAATTGACATGTGGAGTCTAGCTGACCGAACAAAAAGAAGAGAAAAAATGATAAGTTAGCGAGAAATGCTTACACGATTCGAATTTATCGTAACGTTTTCTTCAATGTTATATTCATGTGTGTAATTACATAGTCGTTAGGTATAAAGACACACACGATGAACAACAATACAGTATAATTATAACACAATACACAGCACGATTAAAATTGAAGAAACTCACACATATGGCGTGGAATAGACCGTAGCATAAATAAATCGAAATACAACGCCATCTACTGGGTGGTTCGATAAATTAACACACCGCCATCTGTTAGGAATAAACTGTAGCATAAATAAATTGAAACAGAACGTGATCTACTGGATGATTACCAACTAGCTAACCCAGTGTGTATAGATAAGTTAACACATCGCCATCTTTTAGAAACTTATGGAACTATAATAAGAATTACGTGTGGTCGTAATGACCTGGTGACATGGTTTACTGGCTGGGCATTCTGCCCCTGTCGTAGCCGCCTTTACCTATCCCGCTGGTACAGGGGACCTACATTTTAACGTCGATCCGAACCACAGTACCGTCCTGGCGCATTTCACCCATCTACAGCATGCTGCGCCGGGGGTTAATGCCGGGTTAAGTGTCTAAAAAATCCTCGCCGAGACAGGGACTCGAATCGGGGACCTTTCCATCTCCAGTCAGACGCCCTAACCACTTAGCCAGCAGACCGCTTAGCCTTGCTGGCTTACAAATAATTACAAACCATTGTCCTATAACAAACATTTAATGAACATTTATTTCGAATAATAAATATTGAGGTCTATAATCAGATAAAAACTATCCTATCTTTAAGTTGGACTAAATCACACACATTAAGCCAAATTTCATCTATATCGGTTATGTAGTTTCGGAGTTCATCCCGGACGAACATCGTGACACGAGATTTTTATATATATAAAGTAAAAAGCCAGTTTTTTTAATGGATACGTAGGAGCTATGAGTTTGAGAAACCCTGACCTAGGCAACTGTAGAAAACTGTGTTAGAACCATAATTGTTATGGCTTGGTTTATGGTTTTAACATGGTTTCACTGGACCTCTTGGCATTAAGTGTTATCTATGATTTGATATTACGCACCATATTATGCAAATTTGGGATTTCCCTGGTTTCTCCAATTCTCTCCAGGCGAATTCCAGGATGCTTCCTATGCAAAGGCCATGGCAGAATTCCTTCCCATTCCTTGCCCCCATCCTTTCCCCCCTCTAATGATCTCTACGTCGACGAGGCTTGAAGCTTATAATAAAAAAAGGACTTGAGTCCTGTCCGAATCCAAGCCGTGTTGTTAGATCCGGGTACTTAACCTAGAAGAAGAAAGTCTGTTACAGGGTTTCGTGTTCTAGTGTAGTTTTGTTTGTGAAATGTGTAGTTTATGAGGCGGCGATTGGAAACTGTGTTAGTACTCACCCTGTCGTTTGCAGGAAACGACCTAAAGCCGCTATCACGGCAGCCGGTGCTCTGGGACCAGGGCTAAGAACCTGATCTTGATGTCTCTCCCTAATCCATAGCGAAGCGCTTTAACGCACACTGTTGGGTTTACCTGGTGTAATGTATGTTTGACTAAGAGTGTTTTGAGAGTTTCCTTGCAAGTAGTAACTGCTGAGAAGGCTGGCGGCGTATGGCTTATGTGTGGGTGTTTGTGGAGGTATGAGTCATCATTCCTCCCCCGCATTTCCACCCCCGTCATCAGTTATTTACACGTGGCGCACATCGCATCACACGTGTGACGGCGCACACCCAACAGACGACGCCCCCCTCCCACCCCCCGGAAATACAATATCGCTTTCCCTGAAAGAGAATTTCGCCAAATTCGGATTTATCGCCTCGTCTTCTATTATTTAGCGCCCGTCGGAGCGTCGACAGTCGTGTGACTGGCCGGGGAGGTGTCGATGATTTAGTGGCGAAGACGCACCGCGTAGTGAGGGCGCTAGTAGCACTTACGGGCGCCGTACCTCGTTTCGTAAATTTTTCAACGCAATTTTTGTGAAAACTGTTGGGGTCGAACCCCTACATTCCGTTTCTATTTTACCGGCCCTTCGACGTGACGTCATCGTATGTCTTGCTACGAATTAATTTTGTTCTTGGTTTTACGGAAAACACAACTTATCATTCGAGTCATTTGTAGTTGCAAAAGACTTATATTAGTCAAAACAGTCAAAACCACGAACTGATACCGATACTCATTTTTCTCAGTGCAGATTATTTTTCAATCAGAAACTTTCATTATTCCAGAATTTACGATTTATTAAATCTTATATCTTTAAACAAGCAATTCTTGTATATATATATTTCGGATCTCGGAAACGGCTATGATGAATTGGATGAAATTTGATACTTAGATAACGTTTTGATTTTTAAGATTACCTAAATAGTTGTATTTCCTACAAAATAGCGAGTTTACAAAAATACGAACGATTTTTCACTAGGTATCTCGAAACCGGCACTAGCGCCATCTCTTAGACAATTCAGGTACCAGAACGCCTACAATAGTTTCTCTGTGATTTCAAAGAATATTTAAAGGAACAGTCCTTGTATACTGGCTGACCCATGGAAATATTAGGCACTGCACGTTTAATTGTAAAACATTTAAAAAGGAAGATAATAAAAATTTATCATTGGTTTTGTCAGAGGTGATACTTTTCAGAAACCTCTTTGAAAATAAAATTACCGGTACCGGTTATAAAGTAATCATCGTTTACTACTTGACCGTAAAAAGTGGTTGTTAGATTGTCGTTAACTACTACCACGCGAGGTATGAGCATAGTTTTATTCGGAGTGAATGAATTTAGCACTGATGATCAGAGATGTGCAAGATACCTCGAAAAAAGTATTTGAATACAAGATACAAGATACATTTAAATAATGTATCTTAGATATCAGATACAAGATACTTTTGGAAAAGGTATTTGAAATACAAGATACAAAAATACATATTTTCCAGATCTTTTTTAAGATAAAATACTTTTTTACAAAATGTATTATTTTTATTTAGAAACATATTTTGCTACAATGTACAACTGTTGCTTAAGGTTTTTAAATGAGACTTAAGTATAATAAGTTTTTCGAACATCTCATCACCTCATTTTTCTTCGGTGGGGTGTCATTATTATCCCCCCGAAAGAGAAGAGTCGTTCCACAGGGGCGGAACTTGGCAAACAAGTTTTATATTTTAAAAATATTTTCTTGATTGTTGGATAAGTATTTAAACTTTTTAGGCAGATGTCCTTATTATTAAGGTATTGAAGTGTTTCTAAGTCAGCGGTGCTGTCAGTAGATTCTGTACTGTCGCCACTAGTGGCACTACCAACAGAGGAATCAGAGTCATCAAAAAACATGTAATAAGATTCGTCTTTTGTCTTCTTTCTAATATCCTCTCCACTACTCTTTGAAGCCTCTGATTTTTGATTTTCAGATCGATTAATTTTCCGTGTTTCAATCAGGATAAGCTCTTTTACATGCTCTTTAAACATTTTTGGCACCCACTTCATTTTAAAAAAACGGATGGGACCACTGAAGCTAATATTGCATCATTTGCTGCAGGCCCAAGTTTGCAAAAACGTTTTTAAACGTTTATTTGGATTTGCTTCAATAACATCTAACAAAGTGCCACAATATCTTAGATTTTCCATTTTTAAGGCATTTAACCATATGCCGGATTCCTCATTAGTTCGGGTAGTAGACAACCATAGTAGGTATCTTTATCACCTTGCAGACTTTGAATAGCTTCTGCTATAGGTTTTGAACAATTTACATATTCTTATAAAAATTGAAGTTCATAGTCCTTAAAAGCTGATAATTTAAGGCTTTTCATGGTTTCATTGAGACGCTCCTGCACTGATAAAATTGCGCATGGAGAAGTTGGTGATTTCCCCGTCAATTCCAAATATGTTTCACATGCCTTTGGTGTTCTAGAACATAAATTCCAGAGTGCCTGACACTTCGCTAAAGCCTGCATTATGCACTTTTACACAAAAAATTGTTTTTCAGTCTTGCTTGTTCAAAATTTGTACTGGCGACCAAATGCAAAGTGTGCGAAGCGCATCTTTCATGTCCTGGTAGCAGACAGTTATCACTTTCCGGTTCTGAAGAAGAATCTGGAAATGGTTGTGTTAGCAGATCATCATCTTCATTATCTTCATCTTGTGGTTTTGTTTCAAGATATTCTTAATGCGAAATGTTTTCAGCATTTGTGGCTGAAATATCTGAATCTGATTTTCCAAATACTTCGAAGGCCTTTACCATATTTGATCCATTATCTGTTACCGTTTTAACAATTTTGGATAGCTGGGAATGCTGGGAATGTGCAAGGCATATTGCTGGTGACGGGGCTTGAGGGATATTGGTCAAAGAATTAGGAATATTGAATGGAAGGGGAAGGACGACCATAACCACAAGCTAGCTCTCGATTTCATGCATAAGGGAGTGGGGAAGTTTTATTTTGTTGGTAGGGTTGTCAGGGATTGGAACAGATTGCCGGGTGCAGTAATGATTAATTTGCCAAAAATTCTTAAGGAATTTACAATTTGTAAATTGGAAAGTTAAATGGGGAGGAATTTTATATTCCAATTACAAAAGATGATTTAAAAAAAGGGGGGGGATTGGATGACAAGGAAGGTTGTCACTGGAGTGTTAACTCAATTGCAATTAAATTAATAATAATAATAATTCCTAGATCCGCAATTGTATTAAGGACGTTAAATTGCAACTAACGGCCGAATCAGGAATGATTTTAAAAGCAAACTAGCGAAAAGAGCCTTACCGAAGTGTGATTTAACTTTTTAACAATTTCATTTGTTAGCGAGAATAACTTGGAAAAAGTTCGTATTTATTGTACGACTGCACTAAAGATGGTATCGTTCGTACGCCAGAGCGTAAAAGAAACATCAAATCGTAAAATACACCAAGTTACAATGAACTTTTACTTCTTATACATGTACGCTGATATTAGCACCAGGTTTTATACTACTGTTTATTACTTCCAAGTTGTTATTTTATTTTTCAGAACCAATTAAATAACAAGTTGTTATATTCTAAACAGAACACAACGTACTAAATATGGTAATTAAGCAACCTAAACAATCGGAACTCAGGCAACAGATTCAATTACATGCCATATTGAAGAAATTAGAATTGTTAAATAACTTATACCACAATGTTACCCTACACTAGAATTTTTAATAAAAGCTTTCGGCTATTTGTAAAGCAATACTGTATTTTGTGATAAAGAAAAGAGACTAGCTTACAACAATGGCACGAATTTGAAACTTATTTTTACAGGTAAATATAAATACTTCTTCTCGCTAACAATAATCCTAAGAATTTAGTTTAAAATTTATAGATTTAAAAAAAAAAAACATAGGTAATAATATAAA
The DNA here is from genome assembly GCA_031002005.1 of Vandiemenella viatica. Taxonomy (NCBI): domain Eukaryota; kingdom Metazoa; phylum Arthropoda; class Insecta; order Orthoptera; family Morabidae; genus Vandiemenella; species Vandiemenella viatica. Next base: position 86,957,371 of record CM061918.1, read on the forward strand.
TACTCGGAGTTGCGTGAGCAACCTTCACACACGCAACCAACGATCACGTAGTCGCTGTCAAGTGAAATCTAATCCGGTATATACCTACTTAAATAAAATTAAAATAATTCGTTTATTTATTTACTTACATTTCGATGCCGTTGTCCTTGATTATGATTCACTAAAAATTCGATTTCGACATACCACACAAGATTTGGCACGGTAAAATATGGCGCGGACCAAAGACAACATACAAGAGACAGGCAGGTGTTCGTTTATGGTTTTCACAGTTCACAGGTATGAAGGAAGGCAAAGAAAACTAGACCCTATAACCTTGTCTTTTGATATACGGTAATGAATTTTACGAATGTATTCCGTTGATTTTATGATGCCGTAACGTAAAAATGCGGAAATAGTATTTAGTATTTTCAAGATACAAAGATACAAAGAAAAAGTATCTAAATACAGATACAAGATAAAGATTAAGAAAAGTATCTTAGATACAAGATAAAAATACGTATTTTGTATCTTGTATCTGTATTTCAGATACTTTTATCTAGATAAGTCACATCTCTGCTGATGATGTTCTATCATTACCGGGACGTCACAATCTGATGATGAATTCTTATAGAACTCGACGAAACATATCAAAAATAAAGAAAAAATGTTCTGTACATCTCGCTTGGTTTTCGAGATAGAGCATGTAAAAATCAGTTATAGGTATAGTTCCTTGTGGTTGTGGCAACGTTTCTTCTGGTCCAGGCCGTATTTCAACCTAACAACAACCATTAGTAATAATACATTGAAAGTCAATTTACACCGTATAGACATAGTGGTTTTGGTGGATTTTTTTTCTGGTCCAGGCCGGATCTAAGCCTAACCTCTTCACTTGATAAATCAGAAAAATAAATTCTTTATTCTTGATTTGTCTCGACGAGTTTCATACGAGTTCATCATCAAACTTGCCTATAGCGAAATTTATCTTCTGGTCCAGGTCGCATTTCAACCAACCACGTAAATTTTGAGATACGATATCTCGAGAACTAAGCGAGATATATATATACAATATTTTTTACTTTCAATTTTTTTCTTCGAGTTACATGAGAATCCATAATGAAGGGTTCTATCGTAGAATCCCCTGAATTACCACAAATCTCGCACCATTAATTAATCCCTGACTGGCATTATGATTTCTATTTAACATAATAATATCATTTTTCTTTGAAAGCAATTTATGAGCCGGTCTCGCAAATGGATCTAGTGATTTTGATAAAATTCCATATATAGATAACGTTTTGCTTTTCAAGTTTTTAACATGATTTAAAAAAAAAAAAAAAAAAAAAAAAAGAACGATTTTTGTATTTGGTTTCTCAAAAACGGCTCTAACCTCATTACGTAAATTAATCAGGTACCAGTAAGCCTACTGATGTTTGTTAAGCTTCTCTTTGGTTAACTGTGCACCTCAAAACGCCTAGAAATCCTTCAAGCCTTTTACTTTATTCAAACTTTACCCGAAATCTTGGATATTGACCAGAAATTGAAAGATGCCGAGCGAAGATCGGACACCCAGGTACTAATCAATAATCAGTGATGTGAGAACGAAGGCTTTCATGGCGTATCGATGATATGAAGTCTTCACGGGTTCTTCGCCGTGTAGTGCTGAAGAAAAACAACATCGAGCTTTCGGTGGCTAGCTCTGCCGCCATGTTCAGGTCTGATGTTATGCAGGCAGCTGCCAGTGCTACAGCTCGTTGTTGTTTCTCTTCAACACTATACGGCGGAGAACCGGTGAAGACTTTATATCAATAATCACTGAGTACATTTATCTTGGCCAGCATGTAAACTTGAGAGGTGATGTAAGACCAAAAAATTTTCGTCGCATTATGCTAGAATGGCCAGCATCTGGGAGCCATTCTATTATCCTGAATTCGAAAATACCCACAAATCTAAAGCAAGTAAAGCAGTCCATTCTTCCTGTGATGGCATACGGCTGCGAGACCTGGTCTATAAATGAATTTACAAAAGGTAACCTAAGAACAGCCAAAAGAGGTATGGAAAGGTCAAGGCTTATCGAGAAAAGACATAAAAAGAGCAACTGACATTAGGTCAGTTAGGAAGGTCACAGACATCTCAGAGAAGACAGCATCCTTGAAGTAGCAATGGGCCGGCCATATTCCGTGGAGGAAAGATCAGAGATTGACAAAAAAATTCGAGTGGAGCCCAAGAGACCACCACAGACCAGAGGAAGACCACCAGACCGATGGAACAAGGACATACGCAGGGTTGTCGGAGTTACTGGGAGAGGTTCGCCCAAGATCGTTCGATCTAGAGGAAACTGCTCAAGTACTACCATGACTTTAAGAGGCCACATCCGTAAAAGATTGAACTGGCTAATAATAATAATAATAAAATAATCAATATGCTTCATATACTAAGTTATAAAAGAAAATATATAATCATTATTTTTTTCCATTTAATATGTCAGTCCTGTGCTTTAATACCTCTTCACATTCAACAAGAAGCTTAAAATTTAAAATTACAATTAATGACCAGCCATATTCTATTTTAAACAGATAGTAAAATACACAATTATGGCTCTAGTAGTAAAAATGATAATCACAGGAAATCATTCTCATTTGTTCAGAAAGCAATCGAATATTCGGGGATACAAATCTTCAAGAAGCTCCGAAAACACGTTAAATATCTTGCAGGGGTAAGATTAAAATCAAGAAACTAAAACATATTTTAAGTGACTACTCCATCGAAGACTTTATTTACAAAGTTTCTGCAAAATAATTGCCACTAGTTTGTGTAAATGTTGTTGAAACAATTAATGTGCGTATTATTCTGTGACAGTGCATCTTCTGGTATTGCTACGCAATTGTTTATCTGTAAACTAATAACTTTGCACATCGTACAGAGCCAGTCTCTTGTGTTGGGATCTATGGAAAATGATTGTATAATACAGCAGAACAAAACCTTAGTGTCAAATACAGGTTAAGTTCGTAATCCAGGCATCAGGTCATGTGTCTTTTTCTAACAACTTAATTTTTTTCCATAAGTATTATTTTCTCATTATTAAACCATTTTTGATTTAAATTGAACTTAAAAGGTTTAAAAATGGCACGCGGTTATGATCTGTGATCCTAAAAAAACATTTTTATATCTTTTAGACTCTGCATTGGTTCTAAATTCCCAGATTTACAGAAAAATAGTGCTATGTGCTATGATAAAGGTTAAAAATTAGCAACCTGATATGATATTCACAACGATTACATATCGTTCTCGTATATTCAAAAAATGGGTCTTCAACAAGCACCCAACATATCTTAAATGTTTGGTAGGGTATAGTAGAGGGGAATTGAGTTTAATAAAGGCAGCGGATTTAGCTTCAAATATTAATCCTTTTCATGAGATGAATGACAGCAGGAATAGCGTGCTTTGAACTTGCATTCGGGAGGACGCGGGTTCGAATCCCCTCCCAGGCATCCAGATTTGGGTTTTCCATGGTTTTTCCAAATCACTCCAGGTGAATGTCCTGCTGCTTCCTTCAAAAGGCCATGACCAAATTCCTTCTCTTTCCTTGTCCCCAGTCCTTCCCGCCTCTAATGATCTAAACGTCGGTGAGGCGTAAAGCCATAAGCAAAAAAAAGACAAGATAATGGTTTTTCTTATGAAAGACTACCACTTGATCAATTTTTCACGTTCAGCGAGACGACAAAGCATTTTTCCAAATTTATACTCGTTGGACAGCCAATGATTTGGTATATGTGATGAGATTTTACTTATAACATTACACCTTTTCAACATCTATGCCCATTATAGGAGAGAAAAAACTGTGCAGAAGGAATGGGAAAGAGTTCGGTCATAGCCTTGAAGGAACCATTCCGACATTCACTTGAAATCTGGATTGCTATACGATGGTTTGATTCCACATCCTTCAGAATGTACATTGTCACCAATCAACTACAGTGCTACATTACCAATCCATTAACGAATTTTAGTAACATACGTATAACCTCGATACTCCTCCGGTGGCAAAGAGACAGTATTCTTAGACTGACAAAACTTGTCAGATCTGCTGCAGCTATGTGTGGAGTCTCTAGTGTTTACCAAAGTGTTTTTTTTTCGTCTCTCCTCTTCCGTCAACGCCGCCCACGTGCTGTCTTCGCTCGCGAGGTTCCCCAGGAACCAATAATAGAAGACCGCTGGTATTTGAGCGCCCGTGTTGTGGCAGCCCTGGCCTCGGTGTTTTTCTTTGGGACGGGGACGCCGCATTCCTGCTGTCCCCGCATGCGGCTACGGGACACCACAGCTTCTCGAAAATCTTCCGGGATCATTCTGGCCAGAAAATTGCTTTTCCGGAAGTTGCTAAGGCACACTAATTCAGTACATGTGGGATGGTAACTGTCTGGTGTCCTGAAACCAGTTCAAGGCCAGTAAAAGGACATCTCAATAATATTTCCTCAAATTCGTTTCTACCCGCTACAGAGGAATTGTTTTCCTATGACCGAAGTATACTGCTTCTCTATTTGAGCACGGTGTAGTCGCAGCCTGTATCAGAGTACTCCATGGCACGTATGTGATCTCTTCAGCTGTCGCCATTGTTTAGTATTCCTTTATTTTCTTCCGGCATTGCGCCTCGTTGACGTGTCTTGGCCAACGGCATTGATTATCTACAAACTCTGATTACCTATGTCCACTGATCGTCAAACTTCGCAGAACAAAAAATATGCTTAGGAAATGGTCACAGCATCGAAGGTAAAATTATATAATATACGATTACCTTCAGAAAATTTCAGCGAGTAGATCTATGTGAACCAGATTTTTATAATAAGAGGAAATATAAGACCAAAATTTTTCTGTTACATCAAGCTGGGATGACAGACTTACGGGAAACATTCCGCGGTCCTTAATTCAAATATTACAGGAAATCTGAGGGGGGAAAAAATTAAGGACCAGTGCATTTTTACCGCGTTTATGTACTATACTTTCTCTAGGAAAGACGGAGAGTATCCAAAATTATAGCAGCTGCAAAGAACACAGACGTCTTGGAGAAGATATCCACTTTGGCATGGTATCGGAGCGATCATGTCACTCAGAGAAGAGATGACATTGGTATTTGGAGCTGAGTTCGTGATATGATCACAGACTAACTAGAAGACTCTGAGACATTGGGATGATCGACGGATATAAAACTGCCCATGACTGAGGACCGTTGAAGTTTCCCTACACTCCCATTTCCCCCCTTTCCTGCACCCACCTACATTTGCCCACTACAAATTTTCAACTTTAAATACTTTCAAATTTATTGGTAATTTATTCTTCATTTCTCTTGGTAACGATTTCCAATCCCTGACACCCTTACCTAAAATAGAGAATCTTCCTACACTCTTGTGCCTGAAATCGAGTGCCAACTTGTAGTCATTGTCATCTTTTCCCTTCCATGAATTTCTTTTAATTCGTTCACCAATATCTTTCCATACCTCAACACCAATATACACCTTGTACAGTTTCATTACCATCTTCACCCTCCTCCTGTCTTCCAATGAATTCCATTCCAGCTCTTTTATCATATCTGTTACTGATTGCTTTCTGCGGGATCTTCCAGTGGGCTCGTAACTATGAGAGGCAGCGTTAGGGGACATCCATAAATTACGTGAGGTGAAACGGCGAAATATCATCAAGGGTGGGGAAGGGGGGTGTCTGCGGAAATCTCACGTGAGATTTTGGACTGAAAAGCTAAAAAAAAAAGAAAGTCTACAAATTGCGTCAAAGTCGAGTTTACGGGGGAATTTCGTCCGTCGAAAAGTGGGGGTGTCTCAAAAAGTTTCGAGGGCGATTTGTAGGGGGGGGGGGGTCCTGGCCAGATCTCACCAGGGGGGGGGGGGTCCGGAAATCCGGAAAATCACCTCACGTAATTTATGGATGCCCCCTTAGGTGATGATTAAATTGGGTAATGGATATTGATGCACGAAGGCTCCTCTCGTTATTGACGTATCAAGTATCGCCAAAGTCATCGAAGACAGAAGTGTTAGTTTTATAGTAGGGCAAATTATCGACTGAAGCTGGTTAACATACCAGTACTTTTATTCCAAACGTTAAGTTGGCGCTCCAAATATTTACATCGTAACCCTACTTTTTACTCACTATGGAAAGCCTTTTTGCAGTCGTAATCATTGGTTCAGCTAGTTACCTCGTCAGGATTTTTCGTGTCAAGCGAAATACCTGTTAGTAATAGAATACTTGGCGACCGTCCTAGCAGTGCTGCCACCACGTCGTGACCACGCAGGGCGAGCCATTACCGCTTTGTCGTTGGCAGCCCTGCCGGAGACCACCCCACCCCGTTCCATTAAAGCCCGCTAATGGATGAAACAAGAGGCTTTCTCCCCACCGCCGCTGAACTTTTCCCCCGGGGGTGGGCGAGACGGGAAGAAGAAGTTGCCACCGCCCCCGCAAAAGATTCTGCCCCCGGGCGTGACGTCATCCGTCTTTTTCCGCAGTCACTTGTTTTATTCTTACCCCCGCCGGCAGCAATGCCTCCTCGCGCCGTAAAAGTTGCCTTGCGCTTTTCCCCGGTTTTTCATCTGGTCGCGTGGAGTGGGGAAAAATCACGGAAGCGTGTAATTAAAGGTGGCTGGGCCTCGCGGGGCATCAAGATTTTTCTTCGTCTCGTTTTTTATTCCCGTCCCTCGCGGGATGGGTGCAAAAAGCTGGCAGCATAATTTGTGGAGTGAGATTCGACAATCCGATTCCTGTAATCAGAGCAAATAATACTACTGTGCCCATAAGGGGTTTAAATATTAACAACATCTGAGTTAAGCAACATCGGTGTAAGAAATCCAGTGCTCTCAGACGTTACTCATAATGCAGCGTACTCGAAGGTTTTGAAGTCGCTCGAAACCATAAAAGGTGATGCCGATAAGTTACCAGCTTTCTGCCTTAAGCAATCTCTGTTTGCGCTGTTCATTGGGAGTATTAAAATCTCATTTGTGTAATACCCCAAGATTGAAGCTTTTCCACCCATCTAAGACGATATGTCCAGCTGGTTAGTTTCTTGTTGTCTGGAAATGCAGCCGTTAGATAGGTGACGGTTCTCCCTGAAAGATGTGGACAATGCCGCGTGGCGTATGGAACCATGAATGCAATGAACAGTCAATCAACCACCAGCTGTCTGACATATGCAGCCTCGATTTTGGTAAATCGATTCCGTTCCTAATAAAAACACTTAATGTCACAAGATTGAAGCTTTCTTGCCAATCCAAGACAATGAGTCAAGATGGCCTGTTTCTAGGTGTCTGAGGACAGCAATTTCCTCTTGGGCCGTCCGTTGGATGGAAGTCATTTCTCCGTGGAAACACCATGTATATACAATGGCGCGTAATGGATTGAACCATGAATCAACCAAAAACTGTAAGAGGCCCTGATAGTCATTTACCAGCAGTCTAAAGTATGTTCCGTCGTATGCCCACATATGACTGTGTTGCACAAAACAAGAAACATGATTCTGAATGGAAATCAATGAACCATGAAAACACAGACAAAAGGGAGTCACTCCTCTATTATCATAGTGTGCATCTGAATGAACTATTGGACTTTTTGTCTCATATCGATGAGGTATATGGAAGAGTGTCATTGGTAATAAACATTGCCGAGTGGCGATTTAAAATGTTACCGCTGGTCATAAGGATATGCCATGGATCAATTCCTCCATTACTGTATGCGCAGCTAACACTTGTGCCAAGCTACCAAAGAAGGTAAACCAAAAAAGCACAGGTAAATTGGGGCACACAGAACAACGTTCACATATACACTGTTCCACACGGCATATGTCCACGGCATATGCCCGTATAAAACAAAAAAAGACATTTGGGACGAGCTAATTGCGAATGACAACAAAGGTTGACCAACAACAACATGGATGAAGCAATCTATAACATATTTCTTGTTTGAAAGAGAGAATTGCTATGGATTAATTTCAACAATCTGAAGGTCTCATACGCTGTATATCTGGCCGTGGCCATTGTAATAGGTTCTTAGATAGAAACAGGTGCGATGTGGTGAAGAAGTACGCCCGAGCATGGGAAGGTAATCGAACCGTGAATTAAGACACACCATCGGATTCAGCTTCAATATCTGTAAACGACATACTACGTCCTAAATAGCTCTTGCACTTGAAAGCTGATAATCTAACATCATTGCATGAGAAGGGAAAATTTGTCGAAAGAAATTGGCTGAATGTGAAAGGCGTCAGGAACAGGTAGTATCGATGTATCGTTAAACCACCATATACTGAGTTAGTACCAAGCAATATTGTAAATAATATCTCCATATAGATATACGTAGCTCCAGTTCTATATTTTGAGTATATAGCTGCCAGATAACAACCTGCATCATGTCGGTTTCGGTTTTCCATGCTTTCCCGCAATCACTGCAGGCTAACGCCGGGATGCTTCCTTCTAAAGGCCACGGCAGAATTCCTTCCCATTCTACGTCCCTAGTCCTCTCTCACATCTATAAGACTTCAACTTGAAGGACGCGTAAAACCAAGGAAAACAACTTATTCAGACGAAAAATTCATAAAGTAAATACTCTTGATAATTTCGTTTTCTCTAGTTCTGCCATCAGCCTTTTGCAGCGATTACTTGCTACTCTTTATTTAGTACTATTTTTGGTAGGTCTCATCCATTTGCTAAATTTATTTCGGTGACGATTCTCAATAATTTGCGTATCCAAAGTCTGTGATTCACACACGCGTCTTCGAATCCCCGTCCGGTCATCCAGATTTGGGTTTTCCATGGTTTTCCCAAATCACTTCAGGCGAATGCGGAGATGGTTCCTTGAAAATGCCAATGCAGAATTCCTTCCTGTTCCTTTCCCCACTACTTTTCCACCTCTTTGACGTCGACGAGGTGATAAGCAGGAAGTACAAAAAAAAAAAAAAAAAAACCTTCCCATTCCTTGTTTTCAGCCTTCGCTCGCCTCTTAAAGATGCGTCCCACAGACATCTCTTAACGCAGGCCTCCCGGGACGGATAGCCAACAACACGCCATGGGAACGGGGCCACCTCTGCTAGCGGGGATGAGACGCAGCTACCCACTCTATGTCGGTAAACATGACAGGCGTGTGTAGTGGTGCGCTGTTGCCATCGGTTTGCAGCAGAGGTGCGCAACTCTTCTGTTGCTGTAAAGTGCTCTGTGCCAAACGACATTAGGCAACGTGGTGAGGAGGTGGCGGTGGGGTAGCGAGGGCTACACTGCGGCGCGCGCTCATCCCTACACTTCGACGTGCGGTGTTCGGCCTCCGTTACAAGACGTCGTGGGACAGCTTATGACTTCGACTTGGACGAGGAGTAAAACCGTAAGGAGAATAACTTGTACAGATGGTTTACTGCGCTAGGCCTAACTAGACACCAGTGTCCTGGTTTTGTCCTGGCGCCGCAGGCGCATCGCCAGGAATATCCCTCGCGCACTCTTTCTCTCTCTCTCTCTCTCTCTCTCTCTCTCTGCCGTAAATCCTTCCATTCCTCGGGGCCCGCCGGCCTCGTCTCGTTCTCGACGGCTCTTCTTCCGCGGCGTCGGCGGCGACGGTGGCGGTGCCAAGCGGCGGGCGTCGGGCCGCACATAAATCCCGGCCCTGCTGGGCGTCGCGGGACCGACCGACGCTCGGCGTCGCACGGCGTCCCGACGTCTCCCTGCTCTGAGGCTCCCTTGCGGCGTCTCATCCTAGACAAGACATAGACGAACACTAAATGTACTGCCTGAGACGGAGATTCAAGCTAATCGAGTTGCTTATTTTACAAATTTTAAAGAAATGATTCATAGTAGATTACTGCACAAATAATTAGAATGTGAAGTTACTTTGTGAATTTCGAAGTTAGCATCATATCATAGCTGTATGACAGTACCGGATGAAATTCCTCCAAGTGATTGGTAGATAAATACGATTTGACCATGAGACAAGTATTGAAATCACAACGGACTTCAGAATTAGAAAGAACTATCAGCACCAGAAACTTATTGGAGGAAATAAATCTGTGTTGACCATTTATTCTGTTACATGTTGCTAAACAATAATTTTAATTTTACGAACCGTAGCGTTGACGACGAGGCATTTAGTTTTTTAAAGTAGTCAGAGATATGTATTCCTATTAACAACTTATAGCAATGAAACCAAAAATTCATCCCATCACTGTTGTCGTGGCAAGGATCTTGCTGAATGCTCCTTTCAAATAACACTGGTTGCAACTTAATTCATTAGTTATTTAATTACCAAGATTTTACGGTCAGGTCTCCAGGTTTTTCTTATTTTTTTTTTTTTTTTTTTTTTGCTTTCACCGAAGGCTAATAAGCACTACGACTAAAGTCAATTATGATTTTTAGTTTCGACGAAATCTTCATAGCAAATACACGATGATGAGACAAGACTCGTCCAAGGATACTAAAGCCCATCACAAAACAATTCCAGCGATTAAACTTCAGCGAACAAAACTGCTTGGCGACTCACAAACAATTACACAAAACTTCTGACAAGGACTGTTTCTGCTCACCTCTGCCGCGACAGACAAACATCCAAAACACAACAAAGAGTGACGACAGAGCTTTTAAGAGAGCTAACAATCTCACTGACAATCAAACTCACACAAAAACATTTACATTTCAGTTAACACTTCACACATTATGCTACTACTGATCATATTCCACATATATTACATATCAGCCTACTTTCGTAAAAACAATATTGATTCACATGGAAAATATACAACTTCATATTTAATCTTTTCCATCTCTCTATAGTTATTTAATATTGATTAAAGGCTGGGTCTGATGACTGTTACAATATGCTCCGTCAATCCATGAAAAAGATATACGTAAAGAAAATAAGTTGAAATGGGTATCTTTAGCGCCTTAAGAAAGAAAACATTTTTCAGGAAGAAAAATGAAACTCCTATTTGGTTCATGTAAAGATTTCACAAACTGGAAAAAAAAATAGAAATTTGTGATAATAAATAACCATAGGTTCTTTTCAAATAAAGGCATAAAGCGAGGGAAAAAAGTTAGAAGACCACTCACGCATTATAACCCGAGAACATTTTAACTAAAATGATGTTATATACGATGTCTTTCTTCATACTGAAGCTGACTAACATGTCAATGGTATTGCAGATTTTTACCGCAACTCTTCTTTTTCGGTAAGTTTACGATCTCACATATCATAGGAAGTTAATACAATTGCTATCATATTCTTGTGTGGTGAAGAAAACGGACAGTTTGGCAGTTACAGGAATCTTGTAAAATACTAAATGTATTTCTCGCAAGCGTTATGAAACCTTTGCTAAATTTTTATGTAAAGTGATATTAAATATATACTCCTATAAATCGTTGAATCGTATGAACGAATACCTTCCATAAGTAATATAAACATCAAGATTTCTGATGCACATTCAAGTTATTTTTTTTTTTTTTTTTTTTTTTTTTTTTTTTTTTTTTTTTTTTTTTTTTTTTTTGCTTAAGTTAATATGCACGTAATTGAAAAGTTAGAGTCAAACAAATCCCATACCCACTGATATATAATTTGTGTGTCAGATTCCAAAAAAAGTTCCGCATGAACCACTTAGTTGATTCATTTTTTCTGTAAAAGATACAATATTCCTTGACGGAGGGTTCTTACAGTGATATACGTTCACCTAATTTGTTGTGACAGTAAGTTACTGAAATCCAAAAGTTTTCTGGGAATAAATTAACTTACATGAAGTTTTTCTTAGTGTAGTACCTAAAATATCTTGCTCCGTAAAAGAAGAAAAAAGGTCAGTGCCTTCTCCATTTTTTTAAAAAAAATTAATTCAGTTTCGATCTACACTGTAATATTATAAACCTTTCGAAAATAATATTTTATATTTTTTTGATAGTCTGAAGCATTTTCAATAAATGTGAAGACAATTTTCCAGACACTAAAGATTTATCAACATTTCTGGCGTTAATTTAAATAATTGGATTTACATACTTCAATACAACGGACATTACCTTTTCAATAGTTTACAGTATTATAGTATCCTGAAAATGATGATAAAACCAATATTTATTATACTCCTGTAGAGCTGTGAACGTTTGCACCAGCGAACACTAGCTTCAGAAAGAGCTTAGAATCATTTTGACGGCATATACTGTCGTGGTGTTTCACACAACTACATAGATACATATATTGCTGAAACGTCTCACATAATTTTTCTTTCTTGGAAAAGTCTCTGTTCTAAACGATATAGCAGTGCCAGAATGACGACAGAGGAAGGGACTGGTTGAGATCGGTTTTCAAGTGGGAAAGGGGTGGTGGCGGTGGGTGGCTTGTGGAGATCGGGGAGCTGATCCCGAGGGAATAGCGGGGATACGGAAAGCAAGTCTGCAAGCACGTGAGCCGATAGAACACGTCTTCGGGCGTCTCCAAGAGGTGGAACCAACGTATAGTGCCGGCTTTCATGGCAGTCTGCTAGCTTTTGCCAATTACACAAAACTGCTCTAAACGGCATTGAGAAGTTGATGACCTTTATTTTCTGGAACTTCTGGTATATCAAATAATTAAAATTCTGTGTGGTCCTAATGAGCTGGTAATAGGATTACTATTGGCTGCCCATTCCGCCCCTGTCGTAGCCATCTTAACCTAATGCATTAATCCTACCGGATACAGGGTACCAACAATTTAACGTGAAATCGGAACCACGGAAGCGTTCTGACGTATTTCACATTACACAACAGGCTATTGAATATCCCCGCCGAGACAGGGATTCGAAACGGGGACATTTTGATCTCTTGTCAGATACCTTAACCACTGAGCCACTAAAACGCTCATTGTATATTAGATTCGATATTACTAATCAACTAGGGTAAGTTGTGATAGAAATTTTTTTTCTACATGGTAAAATCAAAATCTGCCTATCTTTATTTATTTCTTTTGCTACTTCTTCCGCAACAGGAGTTCCGCATTAAATAGAATACACAGTGAACGAAGCAGAATCGCACTAAGAAAATGGTTCGAATCCCCGTCCGGACATCCAGATTTGGGTTTTCCATGAGTTCCCAAAAATCCTCCAGGCGAATGCCGGGATGCTTCCTTCAAAATGGCAATGACCGAATTCCTTCCCGTTCCTTGTCCCCAGTCCCATCCCGCCTCTAATGACCTTAGCCGTCGACGAGGCGTAAAGCCATAAGCAAAAAAAACTAAGAAAATGAATTGCATTTATTTTTAAAAAAAAAAAATCAAATATGACGGAATTATGAAAAAGTTTCTGAGGATTGCATAATTTTTTTAAAAAGACCAATGATTATTTATTTGTCTAATAAATTTTGTGATTTCTTAGGATTCATGTAAACTCCATGTAAACTCTCTATTAACTTTCTTCTTTCTTATGATTAAGAAAATTCTTATGATTTTCTGTGATCTGGTCCTAGTAACTGCTACAGATTATACACAATAAATATCATATACTGTTCTGCTTACATGAATTTATGCATTTAATGGTAGTATCTAAACAAACTGCAACAATCAAATTTAAACAAACAATGCTTAATTCTTTGTCTCCCATCATAATTATTTATCTTTGTCCTTCGTTGTTGTGTGCAGTTACTTCCTCAACGGAAAATTACCTTTTATCTGACATCGCAGTCACACTTCCTTTCAAGCGCAAATAAAATGAAATGTAGTTATTTATTTGAAATTTTCTGGTTAGCCAAGCAGCGCTGTGGTGGCAGCCACTGCAACTACCACTTCGGGCATTATCGAGTTTCACCGACGGTTTCCGAGGTATTGAGTTCACCTCTAGTCTACAGGCAGAAAGCATTTCACTAAAGTAGATACTTCACACTGGACCATTTCTTTCTCAAATGTCATTGAACTTCATCCAAAAAGCGTCTAAACTAATTAGGTTAGTATCAGAGTCGAGAACTTGTATGACAGCTTTACTGCAGTTATCATAACCCCTATAATGGATCACTATGAAAACAATTGATATTAAGTCAATCATTCTAATGAATTTAAATTTTTCGTGGCATGAAATGGAAATGCTAAACGTCCTTATTCTCATATAATGGGGAGTAATTACCTTTAACGGTTGAAACGTGTGATGGAACATAAGTGTCCTTCCAACGTCAGGGTAACGTAATTTAGAACGATTCGTCCCCGTTTATTGTTGTCTTCATAATTTTCTTATCGCTGTACCGTTTCACCTTCGATAATTTAAGTTTGAATTTCAGGCCAAATTTTAAACAATAGAGATGTATTCCTCAAATTCCAGCTAAGTACCAAACGAATCTTTTTACTTTTCAGTTTTGTCTGGTAGCTCAGTGGTGAAGGCGCTTCGTTGCTCCAGTCCAGGGTTCGAGTCCCGGCAGGCTCAGGAATTTTTAAGAATTGTTTTTGATCATATGAGCTATGCCAGGTCGCTCCGTGGTTCGGATTCCACGGTAAACTGTAGGTCCCAGAGGAAAGGAAATGACCATCCTACCTCTGACACAATGACTCCTTCGGGAGGATCCAACCAACCTTCGGGTTGTGGACTAAGTTAGTTTTTAGTAGTACATACATCAGAATAATAATAATATTTTCAGTTAATTTAAATTAAAATTGCTTTTCTATATAAAAAAACAATAAAACAAACAATAGGGGATCAAAAATAAAAAAACTGTAAAATATCATGAAATTCAAAAAAAAATTATTTAAAAAACTCAAAAAATTGTACTCAGTCACAGTAAAATGGTTCGGGATCTGGAAGTTTTTAGACCACCTACTGATTAATTCATCCAGGCCAATCTGTGAGGATATTTCAACGTAAAATAGCCTCGTATTTGTAGTATGAACATGGTTTTCGTTACGCTCACTCCTATATTTACATTGACTATTCGGGATTCATTTTGAAGTCAAGAATGTATCGCCTCGTCGGTCCTTCCCTCGTTGTGCACACAACACAGCCCTTCTGTCTGGACACCCTTGTTTGTTCAGTCCGGGGTCGCGTATTTCCGGTTTGGAAACGAAATGCGAGGGGTTAACGCTAAGCAGTGTGAACTAGCAGGGAAATGCTGAACATAACTTTCCACTCTTTGCTCTCACAGCTAGGTTTAGGTTTCTGTGTGTCGACAAGCACGGGCGATCCATAGACCGGATGTCACGACTTCCAATAACTCGTTACTTCTGCCAAAACGACAACAATATGGTGACATATAAAGGGTTCTAAAAAAAGTATCAAATATTTTAGGATTTGACAGTATGCATCAAAATAAGATAAAAATGTCTATAAACAATGGGCCGTAAACACATAGTTTCGGAGTTAAAAACAGGTGCTCAATGTGAGATTCATCTAGGGCAACGCACGCCTCTTCCTCCGGTTATTGGACCGCATCAAGAAATTGGTTTACGATACTCCAATGAATGGTGTGCAGACAGTCCAGGATCGTGTCTTTAGTACATGTCAACACCACGACTATTTCAAAGAGTGCTGATTCATTGCGCCGAAGGGCAGAGGCATGCATTGCCGTGAACAGACATCACATCGCGTACCCATTAATTCTGGAAGTTTATGTTTTTGGCCGAATGTTAATTAGACATTTTTGTCTTGTTTTTATGCATACAATCATCTCCCAAAATATTCGATACTTTTTTTTTATCAGGAAGACAATTGTTTACTTGAAAAATATTGATTCATAATATTAGTATTATACTAACACGTTTTTATCAGGTTTAATTAGATACATTCACTTTGAGATGGGTGTGGAATGGTGTAGTTTATTTTTAAACTAGCTTTCTGAAGTGTGAATTACTCCCGCCTGTAGATTGTGTGTTAAACAGTATTCACTAAAAAAAAAAGTTTTTTAAAAAATTAAACCAATAAAAAATATTTTTGTGTTATACATAGAGCACATGATTTGTTTGGTGCAATTATCTCTATAAAGGCTTATAGGAATCATATACAAAGAAAAAGCTATTAATAATTAATAATCTGCAGACGTTTTCCAATCTTCTCAGAAACAAGTATTTTTACAACCTATTTACCGTCGGCTCATGAAATTTTATATTGAATGATATATATACATCCAAGGCGAAAAAATGATTATTTACTGAAGGAACAACTTTATTAGAATTACTCATGTAGTTATTTGGTGAAAACTGAATACATGAGGGATTGCCATATCTTCCATAAAAATGAAGTAGTGTGACATATCTTTCTTAGTTTACTGTATCAGTGATATATCGGGACAGAGTGTGTAATAACACATCTACATTGAACGAATATAAATAAATAGAAAGCTGCTAATAATAAATATTCTGATTTAAAGCAAATACCTAATTTTCTCATAGTGTTCTGTCAATTAATGTATTCTCAGTTGTTTACCTAAATGGAATTATCATCAGATAAAGCTCAAAAACTCGATTTTACAGAAACATGTCTGGACGTTATTAGTTCGACAACGAAGGCATGTAGTGTGACGTCAGCGTAACGGATACGATGAAACAGTGACCAAGCTTAGCTTGTATTAGTATTGATGATGCATGGTGGAGATATAGCTCTTAGGTCCCCACCAAGAACTCGGAATTAGAGTGAGGTATTTAACGTTACGCTCACCTACCTTTCTAGCACCGGCCTAAATTATTTGGAGATATGACGTACTCCTTTCTAGTTTATATCAATTTATTATCTCTGTCACCTGCTGTCTAATTTACATTCTGTTTAATCTCTTCCCTTAGTTCTCAACCTTTTGTTTCTGCGTTTCTGATGCTCTTAACGTCTACTATTCCTAGGGATGTCATTTACAACGTGATCAAAAATACTAAAAAGCATGGACAGTGATATTTTTGTGGTGGAAGGTCAAATATTCACCCATGCTGTTGAGGTACAAAATCTACTTGTTCGTATCGCAGCTCGAATTTTGACGTCACACATCAGTTCACACTCCCACCCCTACATCCACGTGTGCACCCCCTCCCCATTTTCCACAGCATCACAAATCACCGACCGCGGCGTCGGCAGCACCAGCACCCTCTGACGACCGAAAGACGAACTGCGGCGATCTCGGGTGACGAAAGCTCCTGACGTATCCACCCCCACCCCTTATCCGCCGGTCTCGACCGTGTATCGCCTTTCGTCTCTCCTCCTCCTCGTCTCCACGTTCATCAACTCGGCACTCCCGCCTCCCGACGTCTTAACGCGACGAATATATATAGCGTAGCGTATCGCGCAGTGGCACACTTCCGCTTCCGCTAGTCGCCGTGCAGATCACGTACAGAGGGCGCCGAAAAGATTTAGGGGGCGAGTTCGCACCCAGCTAGGATTAACTCCCGCACTTGCATGCTCTCTCTATCTCTGTGTATCAGTGCTGTAGTTGTCCGTTTTTGAACCGATTTGATACCGCTAACTATTTCTATGCCATATCTATACTAACATAAATCTGTAAGTGATCTGTGTGTGTCTGAGAATTTGAAATGGCATCACGTGAAAACTGCCGCAGCAATCTGGATGGTGTTTTCAAATTTTGATAGCTTATGGCATAGATTAAAATCTGGGTAAATAGTTTATGATTTGTTTGCACCGAGTAACGGAGCGAGAAATTATAATAATTTCGAATTCGCAAAAATATGGGCTACGGACCACTTTGTATTGAGCTCTCTTTTTAAGAAACTCCGACAAAAGATCACGCAGCTACTCTTTGCGTTCTGCTTTATTTTTTGACATCGGTTATTTAATTCTTCAGTTTTGTACATTAAAATAAACGGAATTTTAGGATCAAATGTAATAAGAATCTTAAAACGAATATTTCTACTGGGAATTATAATTATCAATTTTCATTTTGCCAACACCAAAGAATCTCCTACTTCATAACTAGTACTGTCACTTCTGTTCATTGCTTTTCACAGATATCGAGTACAATGTTTTTCGAGAGCAAAGCAAGAATGTTATGACAGATTAAATGATGTTTTCATTTAATACCACTAAAATTAATAGTTCTGGAGTAGGAAATATAAATCTTTTTTATTCTTTAAAAAGGTCGAGCCTACTTAGCTTCAACCGCACAGATTGTAAGAGTGTGGCATTTAAGGTTTCTCTCAATAATTTTGTTTTCAATACATGTGTCGCTATTTATGAGAGGTTGGAAAAAGTAAATTTGTGATTACATATCAACTATCTTCTAAGCCTGTCAGAAATGACGAGTTGAATGTAGAGGCTCTGGAAATTAATATTTTCGCTGTTGAATAACTAAATAGAATTGTTGTTAAATAACGCCCAGAACCATGATTTTTACAATGTATGCTTTCGGTTGTAGTTTATATTGCCATTCAGTTTGAACTTCTTACGTTTTATTGAGTTAATGACGACAACAATATGCAACCAACGAAACTAAAAATTAACTAGAAATGTTACATCGCGTAAATTATAAAACTATGTCTATTGTGCCATATACTCTAAGCGTGGCAGCTGTCATTCTGCCTCAAGGCCGAATGTCAACCTAACCATAACCATAGCTCAGCGAATATTGGCGTTCGAAAATCATAGTTTGGCCCGTTGTAACTACCTACACGCGGCTGAAATAAAGACATCAGTAACATGGCCTCAGCAAAAAAAAAAAAAAAAAAAAAAAAAAAAAAAAAAAAAAAAAAAAAAAAAAAAAAAAAATTAAAAAAATAATAAAAATAATTTTTCACGAACTTATGTAACATAAGATTAATTTTAAGACACGTAAATTTCTTTTTTAAACGCTGAATTAACTGATACAATCAACATATCGTAAAAAAAAATCAATATCTAAACAGCAAATAATTTTAGAGAATGAACATTAATGTTTTTTTTCGTAAATAAATTTTTATTGACATGTGGCAATATTTATTACTACTATTATTATTATTAAGGAAAACTCTTATACTATATTACACTTCCAAGCGGACGAAGACGCGGGTAATTGCTGATCTGTCATAATTTATGTACACGAGAACGGATCATTAATTTTTTAATTTATTTAATTCCTATAAAACGCCTCTCACTGTTAATAAGACTCGAAATGTAAATAATTTGCCATTACATTTATTAAAGAAATACACACACACAACTGGGCAGTAAAAATTGGGCAGGTGATAGGAAAAGGCTTCAAAAGACTTCACTTATTGGAGAGAGTGATGGGAAGATGAACCAGAGAAGTGAAGGAATTGAGTTACAAAACTTCGGTCAGACCATTGGTTGAATATGGTGGTGTAGTGTGCGAGCCACATTTTAGGTATTAAATACAAAAGTTGGAGGGGTTGGAAAGAAGTGCTGCTAGATTTGTCTCTGGAAACAGGACGCAATCAGTAACAGGTATGATAAATGAGCTGGAAAAGGATTCACTGGAAGACAGGAGGATGGTGAAGAGGGTCATAGTAGTGTACAAGGCGTATGTTGTGACAAGGCATTTTTTTTTCCTTATTGCTTTACGCCTCGTCGACGGCTAAGGCCATTAGAGGCGGGATGGGACAGGGGACAAGGAACGGGAAGTAATTCGGCCATGGCCTTTTGAAGAAAGCATCCCTGCATTCTCCTGGAGTAACTTGGGGAAACCATGTAAAACCCAAATCTGGAAGCCGGACGGGGATTCGAACCAGTGTCCTCCTGAATGCGAGGTGTTACTGACATCTTTCTCGAAATTATTGTATAAAACAGATAATACATTAGTATAACTATCACCGTTTCAGTTAAAACTAATATCTGCACAGCAGATTGGTCAAAGATATCGCCATGTGCTGTAAAACTCAGTTTGAAGTTACGTTTTCAAAGGTTTTGTTAATGTATAACAATAGTTCTTTCTCGCAGGTATTTTCAGCTAATGCAACTTAAAATCAAACTTCGTACCGAAATTAATTTACAAATGGCTTCACAATCATCAAAATAGACTGCTTAAGAGATGACAATAGTTGGTAATGATTGACCTTAGTGAAACCATACTGCTAATAGAACATCACTAATGTAATATTTGTTAATGCCGCATGGTTGACGTTATTAACTTACAGTACTAGATAGAGATCTGTTGAGATTCAGAACAACTTACGTGGACAGCGCAATCACGGGTTTATATTTATTAGATTGCACTATATCAAAATCTATTAGTTGGCGGACTTTTAAAACTTACTTGTTTTTTTTTTTAGATTACCTCTTGATCCCCCTCAGTACCAAAGACAGCCGGTGGCATGACATTTGGCCTCTTTTTTTTTTTCGAAAACATTAATCCCTGTACAGGGCTTGTCTTGGATGGTCCTCGACAAAAATGCCAAGTGTCATCGAAATGCGTTGATCCGAGACTTAACCGAGAGGAATGAGTCTGTGGTGCCATCTATCAGCGAAATCCGTAATTTATTGTGTTCTGTATGACAAGTATATTTTTTTTGTAAGATCGAAGTTTTTCAGGGCGTGGTATATAAATAAACTATTCTCGGATTTCCAGGCACGTAAAAAGTCACACTTGTGAAAATGAGGGCTGAATACACGCCTTCGAAACGTCCAACAAATGCTGCCAACCTCGTGGCTTGTAATATCCGTAGATGGTCGCTAAAATTTCCATAGATTGGGTACAAAAGTCCAGTGAATCGCTAACTGTAAGACTGAAACAATAATTACTGAAGAGAGAGTCAAAATAAGGAATATATTTCCACGTCATTAAAATTCTAAATACAAAATAATATTCTACATTGAAAGTCAGAAATATTTCTGAAAATGTTTCATACAACGTCACTTTCATAAGTGCTGCTACTGTGCATACTTTTTTTTAATTGTCCAAACATTTTCTTTGTTGACATTAAATTTAGCATATGGTCTGTAATAGGAAATGTTAAACAGCGGTTCATAAAGAGTGCGCCGACAGTTCTATATTACGGTGTTTTAAGATCTATAACATGTATAATCAAACAAAATGTGTTTTATAAATACTTCTCGGGTTTCAAGCCGCGTCAAAATTGAGCCGTATGGCGACGTTTCGGAAGCTTGCACTGCTTCTATTGGCAAGTCCCGCTTGAAACCCGAGAAGTTTTTATAAAGCATGTGCTTTATTTCATTTCAATCGTTGGTTCAGACGAGCGGTTGCAATGAAACGATTCAAATTTGTTGACAATTATGTAATCCACTAATAGTAGACACCGAGCGGGGCGGTGTAACGGTTAGCGTTCTCGCCTCGCATTCGGGAGGACGGCGGTTCGAATCCCCATCCGGGCATCCAGATTTGGGTTTTCCATGGTTTCCCCAAATCACTCCAGGCAAATGCCGGGATGCTTCCTTCAAAAGGCCATGTCCGAATTCCTTCTCATTCCTTGCCCCCATCCTTGCCCCCCATCCTTTCCCGTCTCTAAAGACCTCGATGTTAAAAAGAGACGTAAAGCAGTTACAAAAAAAAAAAAAAAAAAATAGTTGACTTTCAAAGCTACTTAAAAAAAATAAAAAATAAATAAAAATAAAACACCTAATTAAAAGTAGCAAAAATACGTCGATAGTTTAACAAAATCCGAAAATCCTAACTTTTTATAAAAATCCGTAGAACAATAGATAAATCCATAGAATTGGCAGCACTGCATATGTGTGACATTTTTACGCGGCCGGAAGTCCGAGAAGAGTTTGTTTAAGTGTATTTTCCTTTTTGTTAAATTTCTGGTTTATCGGGCGGAGACTGGGGATTGTCCCGCCAATCCCCTAGACGAATACGGGAAGCAGGAAATAAACAGCAATCACTATGTGGAACCAGGTCACGAACCGTTGTACCTCTGGTGTGGTGGCCGCTTATCGCACACAGGGGTTGCTCTTATCAGTTTGCGACGTTACCAACATTTTACGGGTTTATACTCAACCGGCGCTTGAGGTTGGTAACAAAATTCCTGTACAGCGATTTATCATTCTTCGCATGCGTGTACGATGTTCAATTCTCTTCAGGGTCTCCGAAGCGATTGGGCATGCAGCATCGCCTTCTGATATTCATTCCCTTGAGGTCCCGCAGTTGCGAAGAGTTGGGCAAACGCGTTGCGTGACACACACACTCAATAGTGCGTCCATGCGTGTACGCACATTGTGTAAGAACTAACAATATTTCTTATAAATCACAGAACTGTGATATTGTAAAATATCGGGACTGCATAGTGGGTGTAAATTGAATTAACTGCACCTTCTGCGATACTTTTTTTTTGTTTAGTTCTTTCCATTTATTATTGGTTAGAAAGCATCTTTTTTTTTTTTAAAAAAAATGTGAATTATCCTAATAATCTAGGCACACTTTTGCAAGATTCTTCATATGGTCTGTTTTTACGGTGTATTTTAACCTTATTATTAAATACTCCCAGAAAAATCCCCATTCCTTTCAGATTCTTTTCCCTACATTAATCGATTCCTTCTTCACTAACTACAAAATAAAAGGTTTTGCTTGTATTGCTAGTAACTTGGAAAGTATACTATACTATACTGTATGTATTTTTAGTATTTGTCACTCATATTATCAATCTTCGCATCATAAACTGCGTAATACACAAACAAAAGTACACATTTCATAGAAAACTTAACTTACTTGAATCTCAGATAGATGGCGACACTTGAGCTCCACACAATTAGGCAGGCCTACTCGAGGAAATAAGAATCCCTGGTTCTAAATACCCAATTGGAAAATCCGACAAATACTTGATTACAAACCATAATGAGAATCAAGGAATTGCGTGAAACAACAGGCTCCATTCGCCAATAATAATAATATCATTCCATATTTGGTACAGATTTCATGTTCATAGGAAATCTCATTTTTTAAATATATCCGGTAACAAAAATGTTCAAAAAATAAGAACTTTGACCGTAAGTATATTACTTTCAAGTGAAAATCATTGACAAAATATGCTGGTTATATACTTAACGTGCACTAATTTTTAATATTTTTTCGACCTCTTTAGTTCTTTAAAACTCCGCAAATATAATTTCAAAAAAGGAACTTGAAATATGATATGCGGTTTTGCGTCAACTAACAAGTTCAAATTTGAATCATGCAACTTATTCCGTTAAAGTGCTATAGACCTGTGTCGTGTCAACAGATAGCCGAGCGTCAGAACATAAAAAAATAACAAGTCCGTCAGGGAACGTCCATAAACTACGTAATATGAATGAAATAATTGGATACCATTTATTGTATTCCTTTTAATATAACTATACCGAACTCATTGGAGGATCGCTAACGTTTTGTCTAGGCGCGGTAGGATACTGGTTCAAATCCCTGACAGAGTCATCTAGATGTCCATCAGTCCGGCCGGGATAGTTCCTTCAAAAGGGCATGATCGAACTGTTTCCGGTTCCTTGCCCCCAGACATTTCCCGTCTCTAGTGACCTTGACGTCGACAAGGCACGATAAACAAAAATATTTTAAAAAAATCACCTTCATATTAACCTCTAGGTGCACGTACCAAGGAATGTAGTGTACGTCACCCGATATGGCTCTGTACAGAAGTTATATTTTAATGGCTTGACGCCTTGACGATATCGAGATCACTCTCAGGGATGTCCATTCGAATTAAACATCCCGGCATTGGTCTATATTTTTTCGTCCGGCGAGATTCATCACACTTTTAAAAAATATATTTATTTTGTATTGGACAAAGCAGTGAAAACCAATGTATTACAAATTAGATTATTTGTGTATCCATATTTTCAAAATTTATTTCATTTATATTTATATATACTTTATATATAATTTTTATTGTTATATATTTCTTTAAAAAATGTGCGTGTAGTGCCATTTTTATTATATTATCTATGTTTACATGTGAGAATAATAGCAAACAGAATAATAATAACTCATTATGTTTCAATTTTTCAATCCAAAAAAAGTCTATAGTGGCTCTAAACATGATTAAAGAGATATTTAATTTTATATGCGGCCAGTGGAGTTATGAGGCATTTCCAAAGTGGACCGCAAGATCATTTGCGTTGGCCACCCCTGGTCTGGAGTGACTTAGGGAAATCATGAGAAACCGAAATCTCCATGACTGGACGGGGATTCGAACCACCGTCCTCCCGATTGCGAGGCCACAGCGTTACCACTCACTCAGCAAGTTAGGTTCTACTAAATCCATTTCTAGTATCACTCCTAAAGCCTTGTTATTTTCCTACGTAATGCCGGTAGAACTTGTTGAAAGAAGACATAAGATGAGGCCGTGAAGGAAAGCAGTAAGACGGAAAATGCAAACAAAGTCTGCATGTTGGCAGACAGGCTGCGCATGTATTATACATGGCTGGCCGGCCGGCGGTGTAATTGCGATCAGGCGCATGAATAATGCAGACAAGTGTCTACTGCGGAGCCACACACGCCCGGCGCTGACCACGCGAAACGACTCGGCACCGCCATCGAGAACCCAAGTTCTCATCCTCAAGCATCCTGCCCCGTCACATAAAAACACTATCTGCAATATGCTAAGTTCAATTGCCAAACTTTGCCTGTCGACATGTGTGGAATCCATACAACCGATCTTATGACGTAAATGTTTATTTTTGATGTAGCGTAAAGAAAAATAGTACATTCCTGAACCAGGCCTGGATGATACAACCTAACGCTTCTGTTTGCGCTTTACGGGAATATTCGCTCCAAGGACAGGCCACATCGAATTTTCCCTGAGAATCCCAACGTCACGTCTAGCACAGGCATGGAACATTTAAAATCTATGGGGTGACCACCCAACATTCACGTGCCTTTCCGACCAATGAAAGGTGCCCTCCTCCCCATTCCACATGGCATCATTGAAGCCAGGTTAAACAAGGCATTAGTTGATGAATTGAATTTTGGAGTGACAGTTCAAATTTCATGAAGTAACAACCGTATTAGGTCAATTTTGTCACTATTACATCCTCAATTGGCTCAGAAAGGCAACTGGCACTACTTTAAGTTGAAGGATCTTCTCTTTGGGTGGTTTTCTCTTGCATTCACCGAGAGTGATGGGTGAGCGGTTAACGTTTTGACCATCCATTCTGGAGGACACCGGTTCGAATCCCCGTCTGCGTATCCAGATTTGGGTTTCCATGGTTTCCCCAAATCATTCCAGGCGAATATAGGGATGTTTCCTTTGAAAAACCATGGCCGAATTCCTTTCCGTTCCTTGTCCCAGTTCCATCCCGACTCTAATGACCTCGACGTCGACGAGACGGAAAGCCATAAGGAATAAAAGCTCTTGTATTGCCCAGTGATCGAAGTGTTTCTGTTTCTTGAAGACCGAGCATGGTGGGTGATTGTTAACGCTCTGGCCTCGCATTCGGGAGGATGCAGATTCGAAGCCAAGTCGAGGCATCCAGATTTGGATTTTCCATATTTTCCCCAAATCACTCCAAGCGAATGAGGGATGCTTGCTTCAAAATGCCATGAACGAATTCCGTCCCGTTCCTTGTCCCATATCCCGCCTCTAATGACCTCGACGTCGACGAGGCATAAAGCCATAAGTGAAAAAAAAAGTTTTTTGGTGGATGACTTTGATCCGTGTATGTTCAATCTACTGCATTGCTAGTGAATGAATGATTAAGGAACGAAGAGATTGAAACCCGGTGCTGCCATCGTAGGCCTACTCTTCCAAAAAGACATACTAAGATGCTTCCATGACGAATAACAATCAACAGTGACTTGCGCCCTCACTCCATACGCCCTCCACAGGTGTTTGGGTTTTACCCATGACTTTTGTGTACCATTTGGTAATTAGGAACTGGGCACCGCCAGCTCTCTTACCCCATTGGTTCGCGTAGTTGCAGAAAGTGATGCTGACACGGGATTAGCTGCTTCCAGTCATGGTGGTGGAAGCACTTGGCCGGCAGGGTAGAAGAGGAGGTGGTGCACAATTCATGATCACCAGAATCTGCACCAAAGTCCTTGGTTAAATCTCACACCTGTTTGCCGTGTGTACGGAGTGAATAAGTGAGCTGGTGATTGTCCATCGTCTGGGGAACTTTAAGGCTTCTGGGTAGGTGTCTTTCGGAAGAGTAGGCCTGTTTGACCCTCTCCCTACTTTCACCTCTCATCCACAATGCAAACAATACTTTACACTGAAATCACAAATCACTGCCATCCACACTTGCAGCAACAACAACCAATACGTTGTGGCCTTGCATTCGGAAGGACGCGGGTTCGAATCCCCGTCCGGGCATCCAAATTTGGGTTTTCCTTGGTTTATCCAAATCACTCCAGGTGAATTCCGGGATGCTTCCATCAAAAAGGCCATGGTCGAATTCCTTCCAGTTACTTGCCCCAATCCCATCCCGCCTCTAATGACCTCGCTGTCGACGAGGTGTAAAGCCCAAGCAAAAAAAAAAATACTGATACACTGAGGAAGACGACGGGAAACCACCACAGTTTATTTTTCCTATGGGGGTGTAAACATCCCCCATGGTAAACGCCTACGCCTGATCACGTGCAAGATTTTCCCGGAAGAAGTAAAATCGATCTGTGCTGTCTCTGGCTTGATATGGTTATATTAACTCATCTTTATAGCTGTCAAGAACGGTCTCATTTGCTAAAAGTTGGTAAAAAAATAAAATTGAATCAAAATAGTACTCACGTTCTAAGTTAAATTGTGATTTCATTTTGCACATTTTTTATGTGCGCTGAAATCCAGTGTCAGGTTGAGGCGTGTAGGGAAACCACTATTTGGATGTAGAAAGCGCCGGTCACTGAAAGTGGAGAGCGGGCTTCCAAATCGTGTTTCCTGGCGGCGACCGCGTCGCTGTCAGCTGTCAGTCCGTCACAATGTCGCGACGCAAAGCACGTAGCTGCTGGCAGCGTGTGTGGTTCACCCGCTGCTGACGTTGAACCTAATTATATGCTGGAAACGTCGTCCTGGGGAGGCAGTGCAACAATACGTTCACTGGTGCTTACGCTGAAACCGCCTAGTTCTGAGCGAGTTGGACTTGATTTGTTGATGACTCAGTGACATTTTCGATTAGAATCATTACACGAAGTCTTTCGAAAAAAAAATTTCGTCCTTGTACTGACCGGAAATTGTTAATGATGGTACTCCTAATGACCTTCGATGCACTTCTCTGCCTTCTATGTGCTTACGAGTGTACTAGACCATATGCCATATATCTTTATAAAAATTTGAAATATGTCGCACTGGACTAAACTGTAACATGTTTTTTTTTTTTTTTTTTTTTTTTTTTTTTTTTTTTTTTTAAATTTACTAAAACAGAAACTGTAGGATGAAATCGGCCTCTCAATTCTGGTTGTAATGCTAATACATCTTTATTCCATGTGTAAGAAGATTAATATTTACCAACAAACCCAACTAGGAGCGATGAAAAAACACACTTTTCATAATATGTTGCACTAATTTCGGCGGGAACCATGTCGTAATTTTCGAAACCACAAGGCATTAGTGCCGGAAACCGTTTGGGGCAACGAACGGAAAGTAATTCGGCCATAACCTTTCACAGAAACTATTACGGCACTTACCCTTAGTAATTTTTGGAAATGGTGAAACGAATTCTGTATGTCTGGACGAGTATTTGAAACCGCATCCTTTGAATTGCCAGTGCAGATAGTTATCACTTATCCTCCAGGTTCGATAATTCCAGCGCGAAGATGTAAAATACGATTAGAAAAATCTGAAATTATATATATAATATTCCAGTGCATATGGAATAGTTTCACATTTATTTGAAAAACATAAATTTCTTCAACTGTGTTGTTCCAGGTATATTTCCTCATGTTAATTCTAGGGATATGATTGAGTCACCCTCCAGGTTTATAATCTTTTGATACATCGTAGCAGATCTTAGATATAAAGTTTATAATTTTTTTTCTGGTGGGAAACATGTTTCAGTAAGTGAAATAGCATCCTAAGGTTGACCATTCATGCGGAATTTTTAATAACTCTTCTTATTAAAAAAAAAATCTTTCTCAGAATAAGCAACTGCAATCCACTTGTAATGCTGACGCATAAAAATATAATTTCTCTAAATGGATTCGTTACTTTTGTGAGATCTATCTACCCGTATTCTCAGGATCAGAAAAATATCATTTGAATAATGGCTTCTTTCATAACAGCTGTATGCATGTCTGTATCATTGTGTAATCCTCTATCTAGAACGATTCAGTGCCATGATAGTCTGAATCTCCAGCTGTTTTTGATGCCTTATGCATTCATCTTCTGTGATGAATTATACTGTTGGAGTTACAACAATGTTTTTCTTTTTGTTCCAGGTGAGTTTACGCTGAATACTTGCTCACAAATCTTGATGCACTGAACGGTGAGTAGTTACAACGTGAGATTACTTAATGTAAAAGGACAGAGGGAATATCGTGGGACTGGAAATAAAAGATACAGGATTTCTGGGTACCAAATAACTGTCAAGAGTCAAACCGGGGGCAAACACATAAAAATCCTTCAATATGGTACTTTCGTATCGCGGAGGTGCTCCGGCAAATTATTATGAAGTTTTACCCTGAAAGTTTTTGTAAAGATTGGATGTAAAAATAATGCCAGTGTATACATTTATTTATTTTGCTTGATATTGTATAGCGTTGTTAGTCCTAGTCCCAACTTACTTTCACATAGCAGGATCTGATTGGTGAGCCATAACGCTGCGGTCTCGCATTCGGAAGGACGCTGGTTCAAATTCCTGTCTGAATATCCAGATTACGTTTTTCCATAGTTTCACGAAATCATTCTATGCAATTGCCGCTATGGATCCTTCAAAGGCCCATTGCCGAATTCCTTTCCATTCCTTGTCCTCCATAATCTCCTGGACTAATTACCTCAACGTTAAATAATCACAAAGTCTGAAGTAAAAAAAATAAAAAATCAATAACTTACCGCCTGAAGATACTACCGTGTACAATACGTTATCTGTCTCGACAAAACCTATAGATGCTTATTATTGTAAATATCAATGACAATTAAATTTACAAAATCTCTGTTGTCAACGTTTCGTGGTTTGCTGTTAGAATAGTCGTGTATGACCGAGGACGGCATAACATGCTTTCTTGTGAGAACTGTAATTATGAAAAATTGGTATCTAAAAGATAATCTGTGCAAAATTCAAAATGTATCTTCTGGTTTTCTATAATGAACAAGGCAGTGGATATTCTTTTTATAAAAGAGATTAGGTGGCCAGAGAGAAAATTTTGCAAATTATATCTGATGAACACCGAGATTGGTGGATTGTAGTAGGATAAAAGAAGAACCGTCACGTTTGTAGCAATTATTTATTTGTCAACTGAAATAGGAGCGTAGAAAAACACGTCTTAGGAAATCATTAAAAATGATCAAATGTTTCTCTAACAGAGATAAAAATATACAAAAGGCTCCTTACTCTAGAAACGTATACAGTTTATCCATGATTCTATGATATTTGGGGCTGCTATCTAGCGGTATGCTCGTTCCTTATCGACGGAAGCGAAACCTTTGTCAATTGAAATATCTAAAGGTAATGCGATCGTGACTCTTGCGAAAAGTTTGATATCAGGTGTTGCTATCTATCGGTAAGGTAATCGTGGCTCCTGCGAAAAGTTTGATATCAGGTGTTGCTATCTATCGGTAAGGTGATCGTGACTCTTGCGAAAATTTTGATATGTGGTGTTTCTATCTAGCGGTAATGCGATCGTGACTCTTGCGAAAAGTTTGATATCAGGTGTTGCTATCTATCGGTAAGGTGATCGTGGCTCCTGCGAAAAGTTTGATATCAGGTGTTGCTATCTATCGGTAAGGTGATCGTGGCTCCTGCGAAAAGTTTGATATCAGGTGTTGCTATCTATCGGTAATGCGATCGTGACTCTTGCGAAAAGTTTGATATCAGGTGTTGCTATCTATCGGTAATGCGATCGTGACTCTTGCGAAAAGTTTGATATCAGGTGTTGCTATCTATCGGTAAGGTGATCGTGGCTCCTGCGTAAATTTTGATATGTGGTGTTTCTATCTAGCGGTAATGCGATCACACCTTAACGACGCCAGCGGAGTGTAGCAGCGTGATTCTGAACAACCGCGTTCCTGTGACCTTCGTTGTACATATTTTTGTCATTTGCGGGTTGAATTTCGAAAGATTCCATTCTTAATTACAGATGGTACCAAAGCGGAGAACATAATTTTGAAAATGATAGTTCATTTATTGATTTTGGTCAAGTGCGAAGGGGGAAAGACGGCTTGTCACAAAAAAACACCTTTTAAAAATAATATACGTGATATCGAGACTAATCACGGGTTATAAGAGGCGATATTAAAGAGGCCTTTGTGTCTGTCGTTCCTGTTTCCCAGTAACAAGTGCTTGCGAGAGCTGTCACCGGTCCTGAGGAGGACCACACAGGGAGGCGGCCGCCATTAAGGACGCCGCGCACGGAGGCGCCGTGACGGACATCGATAGCGGAGATCGACCGCGCTCGACCACTGACAGATACAGATCGATACTCGGAAGTGACGGCTCGGACGCTGGCCAAGGGAGACACGCGCACAGTGGCTGTGCTAGGCCCAGACTCCAAATGGAAACGTGTTCAGCTTGGAACAGGTGACAGGCTGCAGTATGAATAAAAGCAAGCAGGAAGATACAATTTACATACAGATACCTAATATGCTACTACAATGTTTTGGTTGAGTCGCTTTGGCTCTGATTGTGAATATATCAGATTTACTGTCTAGTTTCCCCGAAATCACACTGTGCGAATATCGGGATGGTTTCCCCCTCTCAACCAATTAGATAAACCAAGTTAATGATCGAAACTCCGTATATGAGAATTAAAGTAGTAGATAGCAAATTTTGTGAAAGAAATGCGATGAACAGCATGATTGGTGGTTAGTAGTTGGATGAAAGAAGCAATTGTTTATATGTCAACAGAAAAAGGTACTTAGAAAAACACCGCGTCTTATGAAAAATTAGAAGAGAAACGAAGCTTCTTACATTAGAAATCACACACTATCAATTGCTCTGTGATATGTGATACTACTCCCAAGCGGTAATGCGATCAATCCTTATCGATTCTAGAAAGCATATCAGCCTGACTCTGAACTATCGCATCCCCGTGACCTTGATTGTTCATAATATTGCCATTTACGGGAAGCTTACCGAAACGGAGAACATGATTTTGAAAATGACACCTGATTTACAGATTTTCGTTTAATATGATTGAAGAAAGATGGCTTGTTACAAAAAGTTTATATTAATATATATTATCTGTTTAGTGATAAATCATATGAATGCTGCAAAGTTCAGAAATGAATAAATAGTCTTGAAATTTAGCAGAATATATTAATCGTTTCAGTGAATTTATTAGGAGGAATCAGAATTTTCACGCTTCTCATTTTTTTTTTTTTTTTTTTTTTAAATATGAATCTATAAAACTGATTTGTAAACATCGTTTTTATTTTTTTCCAACTTATTTTCGCAAGCAGGTCATTTAATAGATCTACGTATCATAAACGGTAAATCACATTCTATCTTTTTATAACAGAGAAAACTCTCCTTTGTTGACAGTTTACTCCAGTGTTGCTCCAACAAAATCAGTATCTATGAACAGAGCTTTCGTTAGAACCTACCTGGAGACCAATTACTTTTCACAAATGTTTGTATAGCATGATTTTCACGATTAGGGACTAAGGGAAAATAAGATATTTAAACTAAAGAAACGATAGAGCGAAGAAAAAAAAATGGTTTCCCAGATCACTCCAGGAAAATGCTGGGATGGTTCCTTCAAAAGCCTCGCTGTTGAGAGACGCTAAGCAGATAAAAAATAAAAAAAATTACGATAACTAATATTGTAATCACTTAATCATCAAATTTGGCTCAAACGCAAAGTAGAAAATGTCGAGACATTACGCTGAAATCATGAAAATTCCACAGTTTTTATTGTACATTAATCTGACGAGTTATTTACCATGGAATAAGCTACCTCAAATCTTTCACAGTATTATTGGAGATTGTGTCTGTGGTAGCATGGAGTTAAAAAACGGTGGAGGAAAATAGTAGAGAAACCTATAAATTAGTATTCTATGGCTTGCGGAACGTGAGACAAATCACGATTTCCTCAGCGACAAAGCTAAGCAATGTCAACAGGGCGAAGCTGCAAACGAAATCGTAAGCCAACCTCGCAGGAGAGCAAAGCATTGTACGCTACACACGAGTCCCCAGCGTCCACTGGCCGGTCCAGGCGCCGCGACGCCCGTTGCGCATGCGCGGGCGTCGGTCCGGCTTGCACAGTGGCGGCGGGCCGCGCCGTCGCGACGTCGGGGGGAAGGGAGAGGGGCGTCGAACGGTGCCGTGCCGCGCTGGTGGGAACGCCATCAGTACCACGGGCCGACGCGGTGCCTTCGCACGTGAGCCGACAACACGCGCGAAGCGTAACGACGCCGATCACGACGCAGCAGTCAGACCAGCCCCCGTCGCGGGACCACAACAAGTAGTTCCCTCAACTACCTGCCACCGTGTTCCGGACGTCTCGGAAACCTGCACGACCAAGTAGTGACGGACCCAGAATACAACCTTGGGGAACCACATTAGACTGTCACTAACATCTGCTGCATACCTGCATGAGGTCCAATAGCCCAAGTAATTCCTGTTCACGACCACATAACCTTACTGCAGCTGGTAGAAATAACGTAAGGAACTTATCTGTGGCCCGCAGATTAATATCTGATGATTTAATTCAAGTTGTTTTCTATCAATGAGGCTTTGCTTTTTAACTTTCTGAAACTAGAGACAATTCAGACAGCAAAACACCTCGTTCAATTGAAATCGTAAAATAATTACTCACTTGATGAATACTGTGTGAGATTGAACAATTGTGACGGTAGACAATAATGTTGCTTCCAAGAAAACTTAATCTCTGTTGTTCTAAGGTAGACACATGAGTGACTGGTTAGGGAATGATCGTACGCGTGTGAAGGTAACCTCTCAAGATATCAAGGACCATGCTGTGAAAGGTGCATAGTGTGCTGTGAAACAGTCATAAGCTGCTTTAAAAGTTATACGGGTCTGTGTACTGATACTTGAAGAACTTTCTACAAAACCGAGCTATTTCAGCCGAACTCACGTCCCAGTCTTTTTTCCAAGTAACTGGCTTCCGACACGGTCATCTGTTTGCCGGAGTGAGTTGGAAGAAAGCTGTTTCTAACGCTCAAGGTTGGACAGAATGACTGTCAACTTGTCGAGAGACGCTCGGCTAACAACCGCTTGACGTGTGAGCCTCCAGCAGATGATAATCGATACTGTCCGTCAATCGATTGTCGACTACGTGGCCACTGTTACTTTCCTGATGACCAAGTATAACCATCTATCAGTACAAATAACCTCGTGTGTAAACAAACCACGGTAACCTTGGCCTTCTTAATGTGTTAACAAACTGAGTGGTTGGCCACATCTGAAAAGACATTCCATTTGTTTCCCAACAAAAGTACATTGGAAGTTGGCGCAGGCAGAGTGTTACTTGAAACTTGAATTTAGAGACTTAGAACTTAAAGTGTTGTTTCCTGTGACAATCATTAGCCCCTGTACTGTCTTCTAAAATACATCGCTATTTAAACCAAATATTTTAACGAGAATATGAGAAGAATTAGTGTAAGAAAAAGTTTATATTAGAGAAAGCAATTAATATTTTAGATACGTAGCTATTTATAAAAGCTCTATATTTACTGCATAAAAAGAGTGATTTATTTATTCTACTTCACTCAAGTTACAATAACTCTTAGAAATAAAAAGTAGAGTCGACAATCATAAAAATAGGGAACAAAAAGGTAGTTATAGCTATCATTTGAAAACACTGTCTTGAGACACCATAGTTTCAACGAAACAACTTCACTCCTTCATTTTTACGTGTGATAAAATTATTTTACTTCTTTGTCGTTGGAAAAGGAGGGTAAAACAGAGCTGTGAGAAGAAAAAGATACAGTCAGGCCCGAGAACAAACGGGCAGCGACACCAATAGAAAGAACAAGACGACTTGATATTTCGTCACGCTATGTTCATCTGTTTCTTCTTCACGACAACCACAATGGAGAGAAGCTTTTTGCGTCTACAGCCGAGAGAGTTGTAATACCATTCACAGCTGAGGTGCCGGCTTTCCTTTCATATGCATATCGTCGGCGTGAACCCGCCTCCTTCCTTTTTTTCTGGGCAAGTGTCTTCTTTCGAAGGTGGTTGTAATTGAAGTCAAAAGTGCCTGAAAAGAAAGAAACTATTAAGTAATACATTAAGTAACTTAAGATGAACGTCTGATTGTCTTCACTTTCCTGGTGAAAATAAACATTGACGTGCGGAAATGGTAGATTGGTCGTCTGTCTGCTTTAAACCCAGGACGTAAACTATATGTGGTCGTAGTTTTGGTGTCAGATAGAATATCAATTATATCTCAACGTTCGTACAATATTTGTACCGCGTTATGTGCTGGGACAGGTGGTAGTAAGTGCGTCAGCTGCTCGGTACAGACTGTGTTACGCGGGGTTGCCGCAGCGCCAGGGGTCCGACAACAAGTGTTTCGTGACAAAGTGCGATCATCAGTCAGCGGCGACTTTATCAGCGTCCCGGCCTTTCACTGGACACGCTTTACATCTCACCGCCGGCACACGCTGACTCTATTTACGACGTACTGGAACTGGCAAGCGCAAAATGTGCCCGACACGGCGATAGCCGAAACAAACCGTTCGACAAGATAAGCGGCCGGCAATGGAACAGTGTTGCCACTACTGGTGAAATAATAGTTTCGGTTCGTAAGAATCAGCTATAAGACTGTTAAACGTGCAGTGGTCATTTGTCGAAATGATAGAACGGTGACAGTAACTGGAAGGCAAATAACTGTAATTTTCGTGATGTGAAAGTATGCGTTTGACAGCGAGATACCTGTAATACTTGCGACGTAATAAAACTGTTACCAACATACGAAACTAAAACAAAAGTGCCTTCGCATCTTCGACATACAAAACACCCTTTCCCCGATCGTCGTGGGAGCTTTGAGGAAACTATTTTTCTACCACCATATAGCTGAAGGTAAAGTGATGTAATTATATGTATAACTGTCAATTTGTATCACTATTATTGGAATCATTTTTAATCTCAATTTTATTTTTTAATAGCTGGCGTACATAGAAAACGCTTATTTAATCCATTATGAATATGCATAGTTTTCAGGCAAGTAAATATTTTGTGGCATGGGGGGTGTGGCTTCAAGTACCTTTTCAGGATTAAAAAATCATTTTATCTTCTTTATTTTTTATTTCAAGTTGTGAAATAAAATTACCATGCATGAGGTTATTAATAAATCAGTAAAGATTTAGTTTCTGAATTCTCTCTTGACAGCAATCGTAGTTTCAGTCACATTTCTTTACGAGGTAATAGGCTACGTCATTTGCTTATTACTCCCAACGTTTCGGCCCCTTCCTGATGCAATCTTCAGGGAACGTCTGTTGGGTCCCATCAAGACAAGTAGAGGCTCTATTCTCCTGATGATACTCAATATGCATATCACTGAAAATAAACTTATGTTGAAGCTGAAACGTTGGGAAGATTAACCAAATGACGCAATGTGACAGCTAACGGAGATATTTTGTTAATGATTCATTTTCGTTTAAAATGCTAATCTGTGCACCTTACTCTAAATTTGAAACTTAAAATTGAAAATTGCACCACCGTATTCGATGGAACAATTTTTATCGTGCCTTATTAGCGTCGTGACTGCAATTGTAATTAGTTTCACGCCAAAGTTGTTCAGTTTTTCATAGTTTTTCTATGTACTTCCAAGAGATTATTCTTTTATACAGGCCAACGAAGTGTATTTAACATTATGTATTACACAGTTTGGTAAAATTTCTGATAATCACAGGAATAAGTCATTAAAATATCGATTTAATAATCAATTACTGAGGCATAATTATTTTAAAAATCTTTTCCAGTAGCCAGTAATTTAATATTGCACAAGTTAACAGCATTACTTGCTAAATTTCGGTTACCTTAAATTTGACAATATTATTTTCAGGAATTGCGTGAAATACTATCAGATCAATAATTCATTAAAACCTTAATGAATCAATATAGCAATAAATGGTTAAAAATATTCATCTCTAATTTAATGGTCATTTTTTTCTATTGATTTTAAAATGATATGTTATGAACCTAAAGTTCTCGATATTCATTATAAAGAAGTAATGTTTTTACATATATAAATATCTATTCATTCGTCCAGACTTCATTCACTAGAGCAGTAAGAAATTATTATTATTATTTTGCTAAAACGCGTCACGATGACAGAAAGAGGCGAACAGTGAATCACCCTTGTCCTGTGTAGGGATCGTGCTGATGACTCGGCTGAATACATTTCTCACTTTGGTCGTAATCAGAACGTACCAAGAATTACCACCCTGGAGGGCGTGTGGTCTTGTGAATGAAGTCGTGGTTTGACACTTAATCTCTCTCTCTCTGTGAAGACAAAACGCACTTAGACTCTCGCAGTGGCGGTATGCAGCGAGTATGCGCTCAACTAGAATGTCTTTAAAGTTGGCACCACTGAGAGTCAGTGGCGAGGGGGAACAATTGCAGTCGAACAGCTAGAACGCGTTCCTGGAATTCTCGCAGATCACTTATCTTCTCTATGAGGGAGGGAAGATGTAATCCTACTCTTATTAACACGAATATTCAGGTTTCACGCGGAAATATCGTAACCTGACGTTTGATTTCCGCTAATTATTTCTTTCCTAATCCTCCGTAACTGTATCGTTTTAGGCAATATTACACTCTCTCAACTCTTTTTGGTAACATTGGCAGTTTTTCAGTCTTAATTAGTAATTATTTTTCTTTTCATTACTAAAAAATTACTCTAAAGCTACAGTGATCGATAAATGTAAATACATTTTTGGGTCATTTTTCATCAACTATATAATATGCATTATAGAAAATCTTTAAAATTGTTCATAATCTAGTTTTAGGACTGGAACTATATATATAAAAAAAAAATTAATTTAGTTTCTCGTACAGTAGTTCACTACGAAATCTGTGTGAAGGAATGTCTGGTGATTACTCAATATATTCATGCGTCAACAGAAGGTGATTTTTCCCGTTATATCTCAAATCATGGATCATAAAATAAACCATACAGCTCTAAGATCGCAAATGAGAAAGATTTAGACGTAACTGACTTTTTGATTAGATCAATGCGTGGCTGGTAGGCATCATTAATTCGTGATTAAGAAACCAAAGGTAAGTAACTTAGTTCAGATAGCAACGAAATTCTAAACACGATAAGTTTGGTTATTGTGTTAATGCTATTAAGAAATCCCTGACTTATTGATAAACTTACTGAAAAAATTTCATTTGTTATGAGAAAACGCAGTGGACAATAAAAGTAATATTCTTATTCGATTTGGTAAATAGCAGTTACTGATGATCTACGGTTGCAAATAAAGTCGATATCCACCACATCACAACCCTCTGCAATATATATATATATATTTATTTCGTCGGTGTTTCAAAAGTACGGTTGCTATATTGTGGGAAGAATTACAATTCGACCAAATTCTAACAACTTAATTAATAATTATATTTTAACTGTACAATACCACTGTTAACCGAATACGTACACACTTTCCTAAATTTACTGTTAAAAATATGTTTTAACATGATTTGTGATCAATGTGTATTTCAAACATTCGTTTCAGTTACCGAAAATTGTTCCAATATGACTATATGTAGTCGTAATGGCGCTAGAGCTTCGTATATCTATTCCCTTTTCTTTTTAACAAGGGCTTTACGCCTCGTCACCGACTGTCGATGCCATTAGAAGTGCTGGACGATTGTGGAAGAGGAACGAGAAGGAATTCGGCTATTGTAATTTGATGGAACTATCTCGGCATTCACCTGGAAGCATTTCAGGAATTCATGGAAATCCTAAATCGGAATATCTGGTCGGGATTCGAACCAGCGTCTTCCCGACTCCCACGCGCAAGCGTTACCATTTATTAGTCAAGCTTGGTGGCAATTCTTTTAAAAGTCCGATTCATGGCTTCGCCAGTATCTTCACTGTACTTTTCCCATATCACCTCTTGGAATAACAGTGAGCCGCGGAATCATTGAGCTTCTTTATTGTAACCAGTGGTAAAATACCAAATTTCATCGGTGGCTCTGCAAACGAACGCTGAAACCAGTGCGATATCAAATATCGCTGACAGCATATGCGACTACTTTGAAGCGCTCCTGGCGGTGTTGACGCGGACGTAGACCTCTCTTGCCGTTTTTACGCCCGTGACTCAGCTCTGCCAGCTGATTCAGCCGGCAGAGGCGCTGCACTCTTTTTTCTCTTTCTCCGCGGTTGGCAGCATTTTCTGCGACGTCCGTCGTCCCGTTAGCCTATAATTTATGAGTGCCGCGACGACTTTATGGCCGACTCGCCGGGGGGTGGGGGGGAAGGGGGGAAGAGGGAGGCTCTGGTGATGATGTTGAGTTCAATATACGACCTTCAGTTTGCACAAGTGTATGTGATTCGGTGTCAATCCGCCAGCGTGTTTTTGGTATCGTCAACGGCCTAGAAAAGTTCCCTGTAGATGTACAAGTTCAAGTAGGAAAAAGCGGACTTTGTCCAGTGGCAGACCGAAAGTGCACGAGAAAATAAACGTAAAGAACGCACAGTTACTGCTTCTATAGGGCAACCTGTGATCTACGAAGGTGAAACAGAATATTAAAAATACTAGCATCAAAGCCCTTCAAGGAAGACTGGTCGAATCGATTGCTCTGGCGAGTCATTTATTCGCAGCTGCTTAATTGTTATAGGATAACGCTGAAAGCAATTTCTCGTGACTTACGCTGCAGCAAAAAGTTTCAGTTGTCACCTTGAATTGTTATAAAATCACGCTCAACGCCGTTCCTCGTCCCTTACGCTTCAGCGAACTCTTTATTTTCTTCCTGGTCCAGGTTGCAATTCAAACTAACCACAAACTCCGCTAATATTGCGGATAGGAAAATCAAAGCTTCTATCACACGCGAATTAATACATTTACAGGATCACGATATAACTTGACCCAGAATTTTCACGAGTTCTTACATCATTCTATTTCGTGATTCAAATCGTGAATGGCTGACATAGTTACATGCAGCTGTAATATGACGTCAGTGAAAGCAAAAGAAATTAAAAATAAATCTTAAAAACTTACGTTATGACGCGGGATATCAGATTTAATCCTTGTCCATGCCTCAAGCGAAGTAATGTGGCGCCCATGAAAACAAATTACTCCTTTAAAAACTTAAATTAATGATGTCCGCTGCTGTAACGTCAAACGCCAGTTTTCAATGTGATGCAGGATAAATTTTAGTCTAATCAAAACATCAGCTAACATTGTTGCCCGAAAATTAAAGGATTTATTTTACATGTTTGTAGTTCAAGAATTTATTGAAAACATGTGCTTTAAACGGATATAAACAAAACAAAAACTACTAATAATATCAATAATTTAATTTCTTTCAGTGTCTCGGCATTTCATTTCTTCGCTGATGGTTAAATAAATAGAACTGTTATTAAATAACGCGCATTGTTAGTTGGGCAGTGAAGGCGGGAAGCGTGACGTCATAGCAAGACAGACATGACTAAATCGTGACAAATTCTAACTGAATTAAAGATACCATAACGAAAAATACGTTATTAAAAACTGTTCACGTAAAATGGATGCAGTACTCTTACTTTTAAGGCTATAAGCGATATTAATCTATAATCCTAACTTCCTCGAAGCCATGAAAAAATTTGGTATTTCTAGGATTTGACTACTTTGCTATTAAAAGAGTTTATTGTACTTTGTTGTTGTTCCTCAACGCTTCATAATGACCTCAACGTAAGTATGGTATAAGCTCCTCATTTCGCTAATACCCTGTCTATAAAATAATTTCGATCTTACCAAGTTTGTGTGAGATTCGAACGAACATATTTTGGAGAATACTACCACAATGTTGCTATGCGTCTTATGAGTTCCCTGAAGGTCTGTGACAATTACATAATTTTATAATTA
The DNA here is from genome assembly GCA_031002005.1 of Vandiemenella viatica. Lineage (NCBI taxonomy): Eukaryota > Metazoa > Arthropoda > Insecta > Orthoptera > Morabidae > Vandiemenella > Vandiemenella viatica. Next base: position 86,997,301 of record CM061918.1, read on the forward strand.
TCAGACCGTTTTGGCCTCCACAGACGAATAAATATAGGTTAAATAAATGGGTTTAGAGAAATGCAAAATTATTGTCCTAATGCATACCATTTCGTATTTCCTGACAATATGTAATCCCTTCCCTAATGACTTCAGTCTATAAAGTATATCTGGACATCTTCTGATATGGGCTATATCGCGTTTGTATCAGCATAATATTAAATCACAGTTTTCTAACTATTGTTGTAGGTTATGAGGTGTTTTTGGCTAAATGTTCAGTTTCTATAGGATGATTGGGATTTCGGCCATTACAGGAAACGTGCAGTTAATGGGTTATTACCTTCTTTATACCTAAAATTTTGGGTTAAATAATCCAAATTTTGCAACGGTCACAAATTTAGGATTAAATGAAGGTCCTGAAGAGCGTTGTACCAACATTCTATGGCAAAGAATGAATGTGACGGTATTTTTGAAGGAATATTTTAGTTAGTGCCATGTTTTGTATTTTTCGTGGAGGATAAGAGTTATCATATTGGTGTCAGCCTGTGCAATTTCTGTTCTAAATTCGCCGTCTGTGATTGAAGGTTAGCGTCCCCTTCTTTTGTGACCAGTTATGATGACAGAGATTAGATAATTGCATAATGGTAATACAAAGATAAAGAATGGTATAGGCATGGTGTTATAAGAAACTGCGCGGTTAGTAATATCTAACTATACTTATAACGGTAACCTCTAATTGTATTATAAGCGACACAGATACATGGTATTACAAGGATTTAGTTTATATGTATATATTTATATATATTTATTGTCATTTCATTCATCCCCCTTAATGGAGGGGAGGCGGACTGGCAGCACACATGTCGTGCTCTTCAGCCAAATTATAATATGGTTTACAATAGATTTTCGTAAAGGAATGTTTACACTTTTACAAAAATAATACAGTAGATTCGCATTAAGATGTTACAAGATCAGAGTTATAGTTTTGTACAATATTTTAGTTTGCTTTTCTTGCACATTTGTGGCTAGTAGTAGGCGATTTTTTGGTTATTTACAGAGTGGGGTAAATTTTGTACTTTTTTTTTCTAGACAATTTTTTGTAATTGGCTGTATATATTTCAACTGCGAGAAATAAATTGTATTTTGTTGAACACGAATCGTACCAAAGCAATTGTATCCATTTTCATACCTTTCAAACATTGTGTATCCAAGGTCCCAGATACTAAAGTGCCATATACTTTATCTTCATGCGGGAACGGGAAGTTAAGAAATAAAGAAAAATGTTATCGGATTTTGATGGAACTTCGAAAGATGTACAGTCAATGTTCAGATGAATAAAATAGGATATGTTTCGCTTTAATTTGATTTCTAAATTTGAGAAACGAAGGTAAATTTTCCGCATATTATTGTCCCTTCAACCATATGTTTGCGTTATCCCGAAATTTTTCCTTGATACCTACCTACAGCATGTTATTATTCGCAATTGAAACTGATATTCATCACCATCATCAGTCATCTAGCTCCTTTCTCAGAGTCATGATCACATTGGATTTCTCGCTGCGACTGAGTCATTTTCGGGTAATATCTGACTTAAATTTAGAAAGCTAAGTTCTCCGAGCAAGCAAGTCTATATAAGACCTGATGTCATCTCATAACCCTTGATATAATAACAGAAACCTGTAAAATGAGGGAAGGGTAATATAATAACTTCGTCAAACTCTTGCTGGAGAGTAGTTCTGTAGTATGGGACTGACATTATAGATTGTGGGTGTCAAACACAGGAGTTGGTGGGAATGGGAGGTATAAGCGACGATGCAACATTAATTTTCGTTACGTTAGTACAAGAAAATCCAACTTGCATTGATATTAAACTACTTTTTTTAGTATGTGTATTTTCCTATGTGATTTCTAACATTCAGACGATACAATTCCCTTTACTATATCAACATGTAAACTTATAAATACTATCATTTTTTTACAACACTATCCAATAAATCATCGTTTGCATGGCTCGTCTTGTCTTTCTTATCTCACTTAATTCAATACGTGTGATCTGCTTTTGTCGCACCGCCAAAGATTCTCCTTCACCATATATGGTACCGCAAGTCTTAATATTTGGCTCCAAGTACATCGATTAACTGCCTTAAACTAAAATAAGAAACCAGATTCATAAGAATTATTCACGTTCAATTGAAATAACCACTAGATATAAGGCGTTACCTTATAAGGGCAGCTAGATTGTTTATAGATTGTGACTGGAATGAATTGTCAGAAACAAACAGCTTTTTCCGACAGAAAAACAATAAATAAAAAACAAACTGAGGAGAATCTCCAGTTCACTGGACCTTCGAATCATCCCAAGATTGCGACACTTTGACGCATCTGAAAATTCAAGATGTATTTTATAAATGTACAACGCCATCCCATATTTCTTACAGTGAAAGAATTTATAGTGAATATTTCGAGTAATGCAAAGGTAAGTGCGTAAGGAAATTTCCTCTAGGACATTAAGCTCCACCGTAATTGTTTGATTAATAATCATATTAATAAGTACAGGCCGTACCCGTATCCTGGAGATCGTTACAGCCATTTACAGTAGCAGCTGCACCCAGCTCAGCTGCTAGCATTAATGGGTGCCAACCATTCCGACTGATGTCTGTGTTTCGAGTTATCGGAGTATCCACTTCGCCTGACACATGCGGGTCCAGGTGCCACCACCTGTGGCAGACAGCAGGGTATCTATTACTCTCTATTTGAAAGCGAGCGTCTGAGATTGTAGTGATGGGGAAATCCCAGCCTAGGAGTACGGACTTGATTATGACACCAAACACTGGCTGTGTGCTTGCAGAGTATAAAGCTGCGATGGATTTCCTTTAAGTTCCAAGTCTAGTCCTCTCATGACTCTAATCACTCAGGTATTGATAAGTCACACAAACTCGAAGGGAAAAGGCTTACCATTACATCAAGAACTGCCAATAATCGCAGAAATTCAAAATGAAATAAACGTTACATAAAATTCGCTCGGATGTCCTGCCGGATGGTGTTTTAGAAACACGACGTTTCGACAGCTTGCTCTGCTGTCTTCATCAGATATCTTATTTCCAATTGTCGCACTCCCTACATCCATCTATTCTTTCGTCGTTTTCCACGCCTTCCACCTTCCAGTTTCAGATTTCATTTTCCCCTCCACTCCCTCTCGTCATTGATCTTCTTCATTTTTCCGTATGATTGTAGTCTTTACCTTTGATTCCCTATTCTGTAAAGGTATCTTCCCTCGCAGTTAGGAAGAGTAAATCTGAATGAATAGTTCCCTCTCCCTTTCGCTATCTTTCATTTATTCACAACATACACACTGAACATACATCCATCATAGTCACCCACAAAAAAACAATAAACACTTAAATATACTTCAGTAACTGCTGAAGGCAAGGTGAAATATCCCGAGATTCAATTTCCCCCCCCCCCCCCCACACACACACACACAACACACACTAAAAAAAGTTTAGAAGAAAGAGAAGTAGAAGCATTGTACCACTCAGTGATGACAATACAAAACAGACATAGTAGTTAATTAAAACCATCCCTGGTATAGTCCTAAACCTCACTTAAACTGTTGAAACGGGAGACTAGCATGCTACCATCAGCGCTTCCAGGATAGCAAAACGAACATATGAAGAATAGACAGCAGATGATTCCAAAAATTCTCGGAAATTTATCTGTCGTATCTGATTTCGTATGTTATTGAACGGTACAGGTTCTCAAAATATTGCCTTTGCGTTTGTTAAAACCTTGTCCTCAAGCACTTTAGCCTCGCGATAGTGTACGAACTCTTATCTCAGCCAGAAAGTGTTTTCCCCACCGATACTGCTATCTCGGTTCCGAGGTAGGGGAACGGGTTTCCTCTTATCAGTGCTGTCTTAAGAGGAGCCCAACACCTCCGTATCTCTGAACGAGACGATAAATTCGTCACGGTGAACGGTTTTCACTGTTTCGTATTTTGACAGAACTGCTATCACAACACACGCCACACGATAGCGAATAATAACCAACAAACTTTATTTCGGTGGCAGTACTTTAAAATTTACACATAATTCGATGTAGGTGTCGTACAGAGGTACAATACATCAGATCCAGATTTAAGGCTACTTTTATTTTCACTCGCGAAAGTACGATCTCCAAAATCCGTGGCATAGACGAGGAGATAACTTTCTCACAGAGTTGCCTATTTATACGAAATTTTATACGTTCTTCCATATACAAAATAATTTTACATTACTTTTTAAGTCTCTGCGGTCAGTGGTTCAGGAACACTGGTTGCGGATAAGCACGGCGGGTAATTACGGAACAGTGCTCATTGAAGTTTACACTGCCCAAGGTAACGGACATTTTTTATCATCGACCTAAATATCGCATTGTTTTTATCTCTTAGACTTTGAATACTAGCTGTAATGTATTTCTTGTCCAGGCACCGGAATTATATCATTAATTTGACCATGTAGTGTATGTGTACGTGGCATACTAATTTATCCCGATTCTGACAAGAATTGTAATAGGTTTAGGGGCGAGAATTAATAGATAGCACAGAAGATTCCCAACTTATAATGGTTAATGCGATTTCTAACTAAAACTGTATGACTCGCGCCGAATCCCTTCTGCTCTTTACTGAATCTGACACCGAATATCAACGTAAAGCGACAAATACGGAGCAAGCAGCAAGTTTTCCTGTCTAGCGAATTTTACTAAGTCGAATTACCAGACAACGCGGGTATTGGCGGTAGCAACACAAGGCAAAATGAGATGATGTTTGCTGGAGACCGGAGGTGAATGAGTGGTATATTTTGTAGATATATAGCGGACGAGTAAGAACCAATCCGTTTGACTTCCTAGCTAGACTTTGGCGAATAGCTGAATTAAAAACATGCGCTATTTTCCCACTGCGGTTGCACTGAATCGGTATTCCAAATGACCCAGCAAATAAGAGTTGCTTGTCACAATTACACGCTGCCCATACGAAAGAAATCGAAACATACTTGTATCAAAAATTAATAAAACGTAAGAATAAAAATGTCCTTCACAACCAGCAAATAATCTCTTTTTTTTTTTTTACTTCCACACATAGTTACAAAAATATCTCAATGGATTTTGGATCTTTCAGAAATAGTTAACTCGTCAACGGTATTAAACCGATATTTATTCAAACCGACAATATCGAAGGTTTTTCTCCAGAATTTACAAAGGCATAGACTATATACAAACATTATATGGTCTAGAGACTTAAAGATAGACTGTTCTCGCTTCCTCCGTTATTCGATAAGTAATTCAACACCGAACATTAGGCAATCGACAGTGGATGCATAGCACTTTGTTACTATCATTGCTGCGACTCTCTGGGTGCACTTCTATAACAACGGCTACTTTGGTAATATGAAAGTACTTTATGAACTTCACCGGGTAATGTTGGGTGATATTGACAGTGATGTAGTGCGCGAACAATTGAAACCCAGTAATATAGACTGTCGAACAATTGGTATCATTCCTCTGAACAATTCCGACATATTCATTTATATATACACTCTCAGTGGAATAACTATTTAGTATTCTCAGCGTCAAAACGCATCAATCGATTTGGAATTTAGCCCCTTCGTTAATCACTATTATTTTATGTCGTAACTCCTATAGTTAAAAATACGTACAGTTTATTGCTTACCACTGAAATACCATGGCAGCAGATATGCTCATAACCTTATCAAATAATTTTTAACCATTGCTCGCGTTTAAACTTTTAAGTTACCGTTGCATCCTCCATAACATGAGGAAAGTACTAGGACCTCCCAGTTTGGCAACGCCAAAAATCTTGAGTGGAGAAAACGCCTTGTGAAAAAGTGTTGAGTGCCCAAGCATCTAACATCTTAAGAACAAGAAAGGGGAAAAAAAGGGAAAGTTCCCGATTACCGTGTAAACAATTCTTAAGAAGGCATTGTAGCATAAAGAATAATATTCTTACTCCGCTAAGACCCCCGAACTCGGTTGTATAAACACAACATTACTCACTCGCAAGTTAAGGGGGGAGGGGGGACGACATAATTTACGACACTTTTCTTCTATTTTTCATCTTCGCCGGTTGCTCGCTCGATGATAAACGACCTTTAACGCACTAAAGCTTTCAAGATGTAATTAATTGTGCTGAAAGTTGGTCGCCTGTTTACACGCCGGATTCGTCTCCGTCTAATTGGCGCCCAGGAAATCCAAGGACGATCGTTTTAATTAGGACAAATGTCCTCACTGGAGGATATCGCACGGTGACTCACCAGTATTGGCTCAGGTCCCGAAGATTCGCGAAGAGAAAAGATTATGTATGATAGTGACTAAGAAAACCGTCATTAAAATTTGTGACACTTTACCTACAACGAGTGTTGTCACGCCATGATGATTCAAAGATGCTACACAACAAAGCAGTGACAGTGATATTACGTTGAAAAACCTAAAAATATTGTTGTTTTTTTTGTATTGATAATACAAAAATGTTACCTCACTTATCAATAAAGTTAATATTACTAGGTTAAAGAAGCTCACAAAGAAACTTAAAATCAAACCCTAAATCACAATAATCAAACCACCCAGTCTTTATAGAACAGAACGCAAGTTCTTCATACAGTAAAAAGAAAGTAAAAGCTTCGGGAAAAAACTATGGACAATTAAAACTAAAAAAGGAAAATATAGGCACTGGAGGATTAAACATCTATACAAGTAAGAAAAGAAGGGAAGGATGTCAGAAAGAGGAGAATCTCTTTTTTGTCACATAATGAGAATTTATAACGGAAGGCTTCAAAAAGAATTTACAACCACGTTTACAAGAGTGAGAATGGCAACCAGTGGATACAATAAGTATAAAGAAAAATATGATAAAGATCGAAATAACGAAAGATATAATGCAAGACAGAGCAACTTTCATAAGATGATACAAAATGTGATTTCAGGAGAAGAGGAACGGTAGTAACATCTGGATCAAATAAAGGAGGAAACATCAAAGTGAAAGTGTGAAGAACTATTGGAAGTCAAGAAAAGAAGCATCGAGATGAATGCACAGGATTACTTCTTGTCGTCTTCGGAGAGCAAAAATCGAAGAGAAGGAGGAATATAATATTACTAGGTTGACCGAACTTCACACGACGTTAAAGTTAATTAAGTCTTGACCCAAGGTCTGTTTCTACTCTAAATAGCAAAAACAACGTAGATTCTGCTGTGGTCGTAGTACTTTTAGTGTTGTTGGCGTCTTACTCCAGGAAATGCGACATTTGGCAAACTATTCAAAGAAACTAATGTTTTGAGATCAAAAGCTTGGCCCTCCACTTTTTAAACCGTAATGGCAAGTTAAAAAGCCGAACAATTAGACATATTTAAGAAACGCTTCCGTCTCTCAAATTTCTTAATAAAAAATCGGTTTGAAAAATAAAAATGTATTAAAAATTAATTTTCATGAAGATGAGTACCTGACTTGTAGAACAAAAAAAAACCTAATTTGTGTTTTTTTTTAATCAAAATCGCTAAGACCCGGTTTCGAGAAAGCCAGTACGTATACTAAGCAATTTCTCTTTTAATATGGATATATTTGTTTCGTGTGTTATGGATTTACGACGTTTGTTGCGAACAGAAATAAATAATTTCCCTGGCCCTTCAGTGAAAATTCAATTTTTTAATTCGGTGATGCGGTACAAGAAAACAACTTCATCCTAGGGAACGTTTTTATTTCTTCTTAAACACAGTAAAAATGTGAAAGGGTTCTTAGTTCATGAATGTTACTATATTTTCACTGAAAAAATCTAAAATAACCTAGCATTGTTCATAGAGAAGATAGATAACTTCAGGAAATGTTTTAGCTTAACTAATTATTAACACAGATAATGTATCAAAAAATTCCACATTTTTCAAGTTTTACTTCCTTGACAGATAATTATCTACATGGATGGCGTTGATGAGATATTTATTAGACGTTAACTTAGTACCTCATAGATAAGCTTATTATATGACCATTTATTTATTTCATCTATAAAAAATAATTGTTTTAAGTGAAAATAATTCACCGTGAGGGATAAAAAAAAAAAAAAAAATTACTAACTCAGACTGATTAGCCTTATAAATGTGTACCACCACCTTAATTTTCAGAGTCCATTTCTTCTTGTTCTTCTCTTCCCACACACTAAGCCCCTTGACTTGTTCAGGATTTAGACACTCTTCTCATCTCTTCTTTGGTCTGCCTATACTTCTAATTGTTCAACAAAATAGGTTTATTGCTTTTGGTGATCGTGCAATTTTTTATCTGTTTCATGCATTCTAATCTCTATCTTCTTTTGAAAATCTTACCTTCTACTGTTTCCTCCACTAAAAAGTTGACCAATCCTGCATGTCTCAAAATACGACCTACCATCCTGTCTCTTCTTTCTGTAAGGTTCTTCCACAAACTTCTTTCCTCACCCATCATTTACAAAACTCGTTCATTTCGTACTTACCTGTGCACTCAATTTTCAGCATCCTTCTATAGCGCTACATTTCAAATGCTTCAATTTTCCTTCTTTCTGGTGATCCTAAAGTCCATGCCACAAAGTGATTACCTTTGCTTGAACTGTATGTGATGTCACAAGCAGGGTAGTTAAAATAGTTCGAAATTTGTTCAACCAGATGGCCTTTTACAACGTCCGCTTCTTACGACGGTTAACTATATCGTAAAAATTTAAGAGGCGAGTATACGAGTTGGGTGATGGTGCAGGTGCTACTGTCTGCATGGCAAGCAGTCGCCCCTGAGAATAGCAATTAACGACAGTGTTTACACGCGCGGCGCCGGAGTTTTAATTTCCTCTCCCCCAGCTTCCACCGCAGCCATCAATCTGGATTATGTCCGCCCAGGATTCGACAGCTAATCCACCGGCTTCGCTCGGGGACAAAATAAACGCACACTACCTGCCGCCTTTAATTATACTTCTCCTTGACGCTATTCACGTGTTTCACATACTTTGCAGTGTACTTTTAAGTTAGGATGATATCAGCTTGGCAGAAATTTACTCAGACTATTCAACTGGTTGACCATCGGAGAGAAAACGGAATACGTAAGTTGCCTTTGGCTACCGATACTTTTAAATATCGCCGTAAAAGATATATATAGGCCCACAAAGATTTCTAAACAGAGATGAAATGTGGAAGAAAATGGAAAATTTATAGAATAATTTAAGAATTCAGTTAATTAGAAAAAAATAAGCGCGCACCTCGAAGTACAAATAATCCATTTGCCTTATGTTTTTCTTGAAGGAGCAAAGCATGAACATTTGTAATGTAATATACTTGTATTTTTTTAACTGCTTAACGTCTGTTAACAGTGAGGTCTTTATAGACTGGAAAGGATGGGGAGCAAGGAATTCGGCCATGGCCTTTTGAAGGAAGCGTACCGGCATTTGCCTGGAGTGATTTGGGAAACCATGGAAAACCCAAATCTGGATGCCCCTACGGGGATTCGAACCGCCGTCCTCCCGAATGCGAGGCCAGAACGCTAATCGTTACACCACCACGTTCGGTAATATCCTTGTAACAACTACCATCAGTTAAAAAACACAAATTCTTTATGATTATTGGTATGGTGGTTTGCATTTAATTTTTCATTGTATTCTACCTTAAATTATTATTATAATTATTATTATTTTAAATCTGAAGAATTAAATAACCAAAGTTACTTAGTCAAAAGAAAATGTGAACAGAATCCAAATAAAGGAGTCTTTATCTGTATTGTAGCGTGGTCTTTGGTGGGTATATCGTAAAAGAGTGCTCATCTAGTATGGCAGCGTGATCTGTGCAGCCTAGCTGTTCTCAGTATTATTCCCTCTTCTATTCCATGGTCACATAGAGCCATAAGCAAATTTCAAGCTTTCATACTGTGATACTCCAATCCAAATTGGTTCAGTAGTTTTGGCGTGATGCCTTGACAAACGCAACATGGGTACAGATCTATAATAGTATAGTACTAAATGGATATACAATAGACACACTCAAAAATTGTATGTAGCAATTAAAAGGAAATTTAGATTTCGTAAAGTAACAAGAAGATTGACGCATGCTTTAAAATCCAGGGGTAATACATCGACAAAAAAACAAACAAAAAAAACCAATTAAAAAAAAATTGTTACAAAAAATATGTTGAAAGAAACAGCGAAATACTGGATCGAAGTTATAGTTAGATCAAAAGAAGAAAGTATGGCACACGTTGGGAAAATGTAACATGATTGACATGTGTTATTCAAAGACTTATATCCGAGGTTCTTGACGTCGTCTCCGCCTGCAAGACATTTCTGGTTGAGGACTACAACCCAGGAAACCAAGTATTGGCCGCCTTCCCATTACAGACAATGGAGTCGCCCTTAATAAGGAGCAGGTGCCAGATCAGATAGCCATGCTGCCACTCGGAATACACGCCACCACAGTGAAAACACTGTCCACCTCACAAGTCATCACTAACCACAGCCCTAGGGTATTCTCTTCCCGGAAGTTCATAGCTTCCATTTCGGTAAAATTTACGACATGAAATGCTCGTGTGATCGTAATGACCTGAGGACAGAGTTTTTACTAGCTGTGAAGTCCGTCCCTGTCGTAGCCATCTTAATCTAACCAGGTAATCCTACCAGGTATATGGGACCTGCAGTTTAATGTGGAATCCGAATCACTGAAGCGTTCTGGAGTACTTCATGTTACACAGCAAGTTGTGCCAGAGGTGAAGGACCTCTGAAAATCCCAACCAAAACAGGGACTCGAACAGGGGACCCTTCGATCTCTAGTCAGATGTCTTAACCACTTCTTAACGACATTGTTGACGAGTGATTTCCTACGTCAGGAAACAGTCATCAACGTCGTGATCATCATTTTTAACGTTTCCGCTATCATGGGTTGGCACAGCATTTTTCTAGGCTGTGATTGGCTTAAAAGCAAGGTTCCACCTACAAACAGCTTAGTTAAAACACTTTTTTTTCTTATTGCTTTACGCCTCGTCGACAAAATGGTCATCAGAGACGGGAAACGATTATAGATAAGGAGCGGGAAGGATTTCGACCATGGCATTTTGAAGGAGCTATCCCGCCATTTGCCTGAAATGATTTGGTGAAACCATCGAAAACTGAAATCTGGATCGTCTATCAATGATTAGCGCCTTCGTCCTCCTGAATGCAAGGTCATGCCGTTGCCGCTCATCGCTCTCCGTAAATTGTGTTTTATATGGTTAGTGTATTTTTTATGCAGTTTATGAGGTGGAGATAAGACATCGTCCCAGGTTTCGCCTAGGTCAGCCTTTCCCGACATTTTTCATAGGTGGGCCTCTTAATAGTAGTAATAATAATGATAGTAATGGGAATTTCGATATTCTAGCACTGTAATTTGATGGCTGGACTAACAGCTCACACTTTTGAGCAGATTTCGTATGATAACAAATATTCTAGGGTTTGCAGCCGGATTTTATTATAAAGCGACAAGCTTTCGGCTACAAGCTCAGTAGCCATCTTCAGGTCGATTATGTATCGGCGATCTTTGCGGGCCACGTTCCCTGGTTGCCGGCGATCTGGTGGAGTGTGGACAGCCAAGTGAGAGGGACCCAATCGACAAATCAGGGCGGGATTCGGCGACTTCCTAACAGTGGTACCTCTTGGTTGCGTGCCACAACAGCTAGATTCCGGCAGTTAAGCAACGCTGAGCGTGGTGAGAACTTGGATGGGTGATCGCCACAGCTAAGCTCCGGCAGTTAAGCAACGGTCAGCGTGGTGAGCACTTGGATGGGTGACCGCCGCCTTGACCAATCACAGTGAAGCGGGACTGCGAGCATCATTAGGTTGCTAAGCGACACCAGTAAACGCCTGGTATCCATCAAGGCAAGATCGCCGATACATAATCGACCTGAAGATGGCTACTGAGCTAGTAGCCGAAAGATTGTCGCTTTATAATAAAATCCGGCTGCAAACCCTAGAATATTTGTTATCATTTATTCGCCGAGAAAGCCTGCATTCGCATACAGATTTCGTATGTTTTGACGCGTCCATTTACTTGTTCGTATTATTTATTTTAATTTAATTTTGTCGGCGGGCACCTTAGGATTGGACCGCGGACACCCGGGGGCCGTGGATCACAGGTTAGGAAACCCTGGCCTATGTAAACTTGGAAAACCACTTAAGAACCTCAATCAAGACAGGTGGTACAAGCGGCCCGGAATTTGAGCCTAGACGCGTCGTTTCTCCCCGTTGCAGTGTGGTGGCGGCTTAACGCACTCAGTCACAATGCTGGATTCAGGAAACGGTAATGGATCCAATTTCTGTCTGGTACAATGGAACCTTCTCTCGAATTATTCCCAGGAGAAGAGTCGCCGTTTTTCTGTCGCAGACCAGTGGATGTCGTTTCCGCGGCCGACCAATCGGATATCGGCGACTGACTCACCCGGTCTTACTCATCTCTTCCGGAGTCCCACTTCCTCTCCTCCTCTTCCTGCCTTGTGTCTAGCTCGGAAGTGGGACGCCATCTCGGAGAAAAATATGGCGGTGTTGACGGAGAAGACCTCCGTATACTCGTGACATCGGAAACCAGAACAGCCTGATTCAGAAGTTCTACATTGTTCTTGACTGAAAAGGGAAACCAGTCTTCTGATATGTGACAAGTAATCTATTCATAAGCAGCACTTTTAGTTTCTTCGTAGAAGAAAGGAAAGAGGTGAAATTATCAAAAGAATTTATTTAGACACTTTAGGGGATACGGAATCGGATTTTGAGTGAAAAAATCGGTTTTCATTTTATTGGCTTATTATATTACGCCAAGTTTACTCCTTAAAATGACGTATCATACATACATGGCTCTACTATAATTATAACTATTTTATTTTTATGGATTTGTGAGATCGGCAATTTCGATTTTGTTTTACACTTATTACATATTGATCAGGAATGTTTTAATCTTCTTTCTCCGTTTCCCATTACTTTTTATTTCTTCTAGAACATTGTCTCAGGTACTGGTCAACCAAGAAGTCTGAAATTTTTAGGTCTTAGTCACATGGGTTTCTTTTATATGCTGAAACAACGATTTTTTAATTACTTGATTTACAAAAGATTTAGAGTTGATTATCTTGTGGAAAATGATGGAAAAAATTTACTTTAATGTAAATATAAAATATCTCTGTAAGTAAATACTTAGACAAAAAACTGTTGTTTCAGTATTGTTACAACATATCAATGCACATACAGTAAAAATTTTATCTCTCTAACACCTGCAGTTTGTAAGAAATTGTTCCCTGCAGTAGGCATAATTTAACATTGCGCGGATACTCGGAACTTGCTTTTGAATATTTTTACAGTGGTAGGGTCTATCTATACCTCCATATGTTCGTAGATTATATTTCAAGTTAGAATCAGGCCTTTACTACGAAGTCAGACAATGTGATTTTGTTCAGATTCCAAGTTCCATTAATCGATTTTAATAACAATCACTTAGGCTTAAACAGACGGATTTTTTTTTTAAATTACACGATAACGCAAAACAGTGAACATGTAATAAGTACAATATGATAACTGCTTTTCACCAGAAACAATAGGCTAGCGACTGGACCCTATCGGGTCACGCGGAGCCTTGACCTCATCATGGCGTGTAATTAAGAAACCGAGCGTGGTGGGTGAACGGTTAACGTTCTGGCCTCGCATTCGGGAGGACGCATGTTCGAATCCCCGTCCGGGCATCCAGATTTGGGTTTTCCATGGTTTCCCCAAATTACTCCAGGTGAATGCAGGGATGCTTCCTTCAAAAAGGCCATGGCCTAATTCCTTCCCGTTCCTTGTCCCCAGTCCCATCCCGCCTCTAATGACCTTAGCCGTCGACGTGGCGAAAAGCAATAAAAAAAAAAAATTAAGAATCTGTTGAATGTTTTGACTGGGTAGTTACAACCGGGGATTGTCAGATCCTGGAGCAATGGGGGCAGCTTAAGTGTTGCCATCTGTCCGCGATTCGTGTAACTTATGTTCTCTGTGATATGTGCATTTTTGTTTGTAAAATGTGTAGTTTACAAGGCGGAGATTGCGGACCGTCTCAGCATTCTCCTAGAAGATTATGGAAAACCGCCTAAAAACAGCAATCAGGACGACTTGTACGCATAGTCACTACACTGCCGGGGTGCTTATATACAGGGTGGTCCCGAATTCATGGTACAAACTTTAATGGTAGGTACAGGACATTGTAACAATGATTTATTGTATAGGAATGTATGGTCGCAAGTGACGCGGTGTGGCGTAAACAGGGGAAATAACAACCGAAAGGAAAAACAAAGCTTCTATTGAAAGCGTTGTTTACAAGTGTCATGTTTAAATTAGTGTTCAAAATTGCGTCCACCAGTAGCGATACATGCTTGACAGCGTCGGTGGAGCGATTGGTGTACACGTCCAAAGATGCCTGGTATTTCATGCACACCTGCAGCAGCTACGGATATGCGAGCAACGAGATCCTCATCTGAGTCAACTGGAGTCTCATAAACAAGATGCTTTAGATGTCCTCATAAAAAATAATCAATGCTCGATTTGCACGGCCGTACATGTAATGCATTTCTGCTTTTCCGGCATACGTAAAGTCACCCATCGTCTACGGCAGCACAATTGTGAATGGCGCTTTTCCCTACTGCGATGCATCATGTTGAACGGCGGCTAGACATCTACAGCCCTCTAGCGGCAATGCTACCAACCGATCACTCCATTTCTCTTTCCTTTTATTTCCCGTGTTTGCGCCTCACCGCGTCACTTGCGACCATACATTCCTATACAATAAATCATTGTTACAATGTCCTGTACCTACCATTAAAGTTTGTACCATGAATTCGGGACCACCCTGTACATATGAAGCTATAGCCCATCTGGCTTAAAGAGGCTGCATTCCGAAACAAGTATTGTTAAAGCTGTAAAAATAAATAAATGTATGAAGAACTACTGAAAGGATTAGTAGCTCAGTGAAAGATGAAAGATGTAGGAATTAATTTTAAGACATAAAGTTCCTCAGAAAATTTATTCCATAGAATTAAAATGCCAAATTTTAGTGAAGCCCTAAGAGTTTAAAAATTTAACATCGCTGATACTCTCCGTTTGTAATATATCCATTTTTAGTTTTGTGACTGAGCGTGGTGGGTGAGCGGATAAAGCTCTGGCCTCACATTCAGGAGGACGCTGGTTCGAATCACCACGCTGACCACCAGACATTCACGTGTATGTCCGGCCAATGACAGGCGTCCTTTACCCAATACTAGACCTCTCAGTTTAAAACAAAATATTAGGCTTCGTGGGTGAAGTAAATTTTGGAGCAGTAACTTAACAGTCATGGAGTAACCGCCGAATTAGACCAATTCTTTCACTATTCTATCCTCCAGTGCCTTAGAAAAGCAGCTACCAATATCTTAAATAACTGATCTACCATTCGTTCATTCTCGGAGTACCTCTGGAATGTGTATCATTTTTCTATAGCTTGGAAAAGTATCAGTACTGTCCCGCATGCCTTTACCTTCTTACTTACTTTTTTTTTTCTTACTGCTTTACGCCTCGTCGACGGCTAAGGTCATTAGAGGCGGGATGAGATTGGGGACAATGAACGGGAAGGTATTCGGCCATGCGCTTTTTGAAGGAAGCATCCCGGCATTCGCCTGGAGTGGTCGGGGGAAACCATGGAAAACCAAAATCTGGATGCCCGTACGGGGATTCGAACCCGCGTCCTCCCAAATGAGAGAATAGAACGTTAACCGTTCACCCATCACGCTCGGTATGCCTTTTCCAAAGTTTTACACAATATATCCAGCATAATTTCATCTCCTACAACTCATTTCAAGGAGTTGCAAACGTAACCGTAGTTAAGTTGTTGATACGTGATTTAACATCCAGCCCAAATCAACAGATATGTGGATATGATATGTGTGTACTGTTTGTTCCAACTATATTGCATTTCTCCACAGTACGATTTCCTTGTAACTTATTTTCGAAGTAACCCCTCCCGGAGACGTAATTGACTCCGGTCCATCTGCTGCGTTGCTCTGGGGAAATCTTATTTAATTTAAAGGATCATCCGAGGGTGGAAGATAGTCATCCATTATAACGGGAACGATATCTTGTCGGTGGGCGGAATGACGCATTTTGGGGGGAGGGGACGCGACACGAGCGTAACTAAACGTGGTGGCTGGTGGGGAGACGATATCTCGAAGCCATCCTTCACTCCGTTCCGGTCCACTTGACCCCGGGGGGTTGCTTCTAATTAAAAGGGCGAGGCGGCCCAGGGGGAAGTTCCTGATGCAGCAACAATAGTGTGGCCTTCCAAGTCCATTCCTGTTTAGGAACCTCACCCTCCACATTACAAGGAATGGGTACACAGTAGTAATGCTGTGATCATCTATACGTTGTCCCATATAGAAATCAGGTACTCTCAATCGATATCATTTTCCGTGTAATCATTCTGTTCTGAACCATGGAAGTCACTGAACAGACTTCGAGTTGACCGTTGAAGAGGCACTCTCACTTTATGGAGATGCCTGGGAGAACAACCATATACACACGTTCCTGAGGCGAGATCCAAACTATGGTTGATTTACTGTCTGTCCACAACTCAGAATCGAAGTATTCTATCAACACCTTCAATCAGCTAGCGTATAGGTGAAAAACTACTTTGTGTTTGATGCTGCCATCAATACGAGAAGAAGATTCTGTTCTTGTTCGACTGTTTACCAGAAGAGTTGCTTAGATCATCAATCCTTGGGCCGGTTTGCAGTGGAATGCCAGAACTAAATTACCATCTCAAAACCATTTCAACTTTTCGAATTGCTGCCACTGTGCTTGGGCGTAAAGATTAAATCAATCCTCATCTTTTGGTTACTGACCAATATCTAATACTATCATCTCCCAGAAAATTAGTTACATATAGCTGTCGAGAATGTGTAACTGTTATTTTTGTTTTCGCAAGTTATTCTTGACTTTTGCCAGAAATATTTATGAGGAGACATAGGTGTTTTAATTATTCTCCATTTTCCCATACTTTGTCCGTCCGAAATACTCAACTGGGATCTGAAGTAACAGGTTTTTTTCAGTATAACAGGTTTCCAGTGTAACATAATTTTAGAATAACACGTTATATACTATAACCGGATTTTAGTATATATATATATCTATTTTTACCATAACAGGTTTTCTAGTGCAAAAAGATTTTTTTTAGTAACACGTTTACAAAATCAAAGTGTAGATATTTTTTAGTAGAACATATTTTATAGTAAAACAAGTTTTTCTAGTTTAACAGGTATTTTAGTAAAACGAGATTTTAGTGTAACAGGTCTTTTTAAATAGCAGGTGCATCTACAGGAAATTCATTTTCAGCAGTATGTATCACCAGGGTCTGTTTAGAAAAGATGGCGTTTCGACTGCTAGATCTATAATATCTTCAGCTACTTGCTGATCTATACAGCTCGAAAAACAGCTGCAGGCTTTATAGATTACCAAGCATCTTAAAAATTACTGCCATGCAAGCAACTGAAGTATTTTCTTTCTTCGGTTTCTTGGGGTAATTAAGTTATAGAAAGCAGTATTCGACATGACTCAAAATTGGTAACGAGATGATGGATGAACCTAGTGATTGCGATCTTCTTCTTCAAATTTAAGGGCAAAGTCAAGGAGAGTGAAAGTCGACAAATGTGTTGTTCATTCCTCCCCTGCCCCTGTGGGATCGCCCTGCAGCTCTCGTCTTGCCGGCTGCTATATTGCTGGGATTAGTTGGCGAAGCGTCGTTTGAGGGTGGTTTCGCTTTCGGCGTCGCATCGACTGGCGTCACGGGGGGTGGGGGCGTCGTCGGCTCCTCGCTATTGGTCGCCGGCCGGCTGTAGTGGGGGATGAAAGCCGTGGATCAATTGCCAAGACAACAGGCTGGGCGGGGGTCGGGGCCAAATCCGGGGTCTTTGGCGTCGCGAGCGTCGTCTGGGGACCGACGCCGGGCACAAACGCCGGGATCACGCGACCCCCTGGGGGAGGGGAGGTTTGCTCCGCCGGGTTGGTGGTAAATGTCAGGACTCACTCCAAGATATTTACCTTCCTTGAAGTTAGTGGCAGTTTCACTTACAGACAGCTGTTGAGTGTTCAGTCTGCTTTTTTCTCCACATGTTTAAAAAGTTTGTACGCTACCTAGTCCTTACTAGAAACCATGTTCTTGTTTGCAAGTGTATTAATATAAAAGTAAGGTCATGGAGTGTAGTATTAACCTTGGCTATTTAGTGGCTAGGTCAGTGATATAGATACTGACGGTCTGGAGTATCTTTGGCAGACAAATGAAGAGAAGGTATGAAAAAAGAATGGTTTGATGGAAGCACGAAAATACAATGATTTATACGAAAGAGGAGGCTTTAAGAAAAATAAGATTAAAATGAAATTGTATCTCACTTTTTATTTGAAAAGTTTGTGAATAACTGTTAATGAAATGTATAAGTCCCAGGGCACAAAGAAAAATAGTATAAATAATAAGTAAATATTTAACGATATTAAAATTAGGATTTTTCAGATGTTGAGGTGTTGGATAAACAGCGGAAAGAAGAAATTAAAATTATGGTAAATGTCTAGTAACTGAAAAAGGTAGAACCAAAAACAAAAATACACGAGGGGGTGTATGAACAACCGTCAGGCATACTGAGAAAAAGATAAACGCTTACAATTGGTTTTGGCTACGTGACCATACAGTCAGAACTCTCTCTCTCTCTCTCTCTCTCTTTGTCTTTTTTTTTTTTTTTTTTTTTTTTTTGCTTATGGCTTTACACCTCGTCAATGTCGAAGAGAGACGTGAAATTTGCTAGAGACAAGGAAGGGAAGGAAATTCCTCCATGCCTTTGAGACGAATCATACTGGCATTTGCCTGCAGTGACTCGGGGAATCCTGGGAAATTCAAATCTAGTTCACCGAACAGGAATTCGAACACGCGTCCTCCCGAATGCGAGGCCAAAGCGTTCCGGATCACCCGCCACGCTCGGTACCAGCACTCGTATTAGGAAAACACATGACGGATACAACACTTAATTAAAACCACCCATGTCCGATGCTGGCCTCGAACTTCCTGATAGACTTCTTCATTTAATATTTTTTACCTTTCTAGTTCATCTTCAGAACTCTCCTTTAACTCCAGTATATAATTTTCACGTATCAACCAATGAAAAAATTCTCTTGATCATACGAGTATTAGTATCAATAACATTTACGCTAGTCGTTGAGATAACGCTTTAAGAAAGTTACAGAATTCATAAATTATTGGCGGGTATAATTTACTATTAAAGATTAGATTTAAGTTAGCAATATTTTTGAATTATTCTGTAATATTACCAGTTAGTAAATTATTTTTCCATGTTCAGCTTGTACGTCGGAAGTTTTTCTGGTCGATTGACAACAATAGCACAGCATTTCCACCATTAATATAGCCTACATATTTTTTTAATATAATTCAGTGTTCTTTTAGTAACACTTATTTGAGAATTTATCGGTTCACCTTTTGTCAGTTTTATTTTTTTTTAATATTCTGTATGAAGCAATGATGGATTAACAATAACAAATAGGGGGTTTTATTCACTAAGTAATTTCAGATTATCTTTAAGACCATTTCTTATGTTTAATGTTTACTAATAATCGACGTCGAGATCCTTAGTGTTGGGAAAAGACTGTGGGCACGAAATTCGACCATGGCCTTTTGAAGGAACCATCCGAGCATTCACTTGGAGTGATTTTAGGAAACCATGGAAAACCGAAAGCTGGATAGCCGCACAGGTGATTCAAACCCGCGTCCTCCCTAATGCGAGGCCCGAACGTCCAGATTAGGAGCATCAATGCAGACGAGGGTTGCCACTTTTTGTGGAAAATGAGAGTTCATTTGTGTATTAAGTTGCAAAATAGAGTACAGTGTATAGAAAAATTGTACATTTATTTTTTATGTTTGAACAAACACTTTTCATCACTTTTTGACACTTTCTACAAATACTTATTCTTCCTAAATACTTCCACAGCATTTACACAGTTCATATTTAAAATAAAATAAATGATCAGTTCATAATTTATTAAATTGTGCTAAGGTTTGTTTCTTTCGTCTTTCCGCTTTACATTAACGATAGGGGAAGGGGAGAGGAGGGACCCTTTCTCAATGAATGCAGAAGTGGCAGGTACAAATAAAAGAAATTATTTTATACTATATATATATTTGGGAAGTCTTCACTTTTATCAAATATGCACTGCCATTTTTGAGAAGTTGGTGAATGGGTAAAGCCTTTACCATCTACCTGTTTTCCGTGCTACTCATTCAACAATGATTTTTCTTCACATAAACGGTCCAAAGCAAATTGCAGTTGATGCAAAGATTCTAAAACACACACAAAATGTTCATATTGAAAGGATGATTTTAATTTTAATTTGTTAAAAAAAATAACCAATTTTCCTCAGCGAAATCAAACCATTCCTATAAATATTCAAAGGTTTGCAGTTCGAATATTTTTTTTGTGTGTATAAAGTTAATGTTGAATATAAAAAGAGTGTTAGAATACTGTATCATTGTCTACGGATGGCAATCGTAATGCGGACGAAGGTACTAGATTGTCACTGTTCTGACAACTCAGCAAGTAGACAAAGCCAAAGCGAAAAGACAGTGGACAAGGAAGAATCGAGTTGTTGCCACTGTATGTAATGTGGTTCTCGCTACTGCCCTGGTTGTTCGCTGTAATGGACGATGGTTGTAGCCTCCAAGACCGGCTCGCAGGGGTGTCCCTGCCGCCTCTTGGGATAGCAATCAAAAGGGCGAGTCGTGGCATTAAGGGCGACCCTCCCAGCCTGGGCCATTCAAATTCCGCCCTTCACGTCACGGTCAGATGCGTAACAAGACTTGCTAGAAATCGCAAGGTCAGGGGCGCACTCCCCACTTCGTTAGTTGTTCAGTTTCAACGCTTATTGAAAATGGTGCTTAAAGGGCCTGAGAAGTACATAGTATTTTAATCGAAACATCCAACCAATGTGCGTTGTCGGTAATTCGAAGGACAATAATGGACAGTACTAAAAGTAGCAACCCGACCACGACATGGTACTTTTCAGAAAACCTATGTCTGAAATAATAGTTAGTTATTAACAATTAAAAGGTGGAAATATAAATAAAGATTTGCGACAGAAGTTGAAAGAATCCTAATATTTTATTCGATTATAGAATTGAAGTTTTGTTCTCGTGTATTCTTATTACTTAAACTATAGGGAAACACTAAATCATTATATGTTATTTCTAAAAGTTCACTGCAGATCATTGGTGTATTAATATTAGGAATGGGCCTGTGTAAGAAAAATGAAGTGTACCTGTAAGGTCTACAAGGATATAAGGCTTTACATTTCAAATTTTTCCAATTTGTCTGGCATAGGTGGACATGGATTATTCGGGGAAAATCTCGATCACTTCGGCATTGGACGTATTACTAAGCCCATAATACCTATATCATTTGCACTATGTTAGTATATATTTTGCGCAAAACTGAATTTCTACACTTTACTGTTAAATCAATTATATTTAAATTACTTGCAATGTTACTGTTGCTGTACTGTCTTTCCATATGCCACTGGCTTCTTGCTCGTAAAGAGAATCGGTTTGGTATTTCATATTTGCACACTCATTCGGATTGAACAAAAAAGCAAATGAAAAATCTTTTAAAAAAATTCACTTGA
This sequence comes from Vandiemenella viatica, assembly GCA_031002005.1. Classification (NCBI taxonomy): domain Eukaryota; kingdom Metazoa; phylum Arthropoda; class Insecta; order Orthoptera; family Morabidae; genus Vandiemenella; species Vandiemenella viatica. The sequence continues at coordinate 87,019,008 of CM061918.1, forward strand.
AAGGCTTAGATTTTTTTTAAATTTCTCCGCTGCTGACATATTTGTGTGAATACGTAACTATTATTTCCGTGTCAATTTATTAACAACACAAATGTTTTTCTTAATATCCAAGTGATATTGTTTTTGTTTTTAGTTATACCAGAATTGGTTATTCCAACAGGAGATTTATCAGACAATAACTAATATTTCCGAATAAACTTCTATCAATCCATTTATGGTTGTAATAGCGTTGATTGTAAGATGAAATAATGACTGGTAAACTCTCACTCCTGGCATTCAGGAGGACGTGGGTTCGATTCATTATCCTACCATTCGTATTGCTGTTTTCGATGGAATCTAGAAATCACTTCATTCATAAGGTCATGGCCAAATTCCTTCCAGTTTCTTCTTCCCAGTCTTACCCCCGCGTTAATTACCTAGACGGAGGAGAGCCGTAAAGCTTTATTAAAGAATAGACGAAATCGAGCCTGTAATTATGTTAATGTAAAAATGTTGCAGTGAAATTTTTGCTATTGAATACCGATATTTTTCCACGTGATATTATTTTTGGTTTAGTTATATCAGAACTGGTTATTCGTATAGCAGGATTATCAGACAATAAGTAATGAAATTTTTCCCGAATAAAATTCTCATTGATCTGATTCTTCTTAGAGCTACAATAATTTAGCGTAGACGGGGTACTACTTTCTAGGAAGCCTACTTGGTCGCATAACTTGACTCTAATGGAAATATGGAAAGAAAGGAAAGGCAAACGATGTCGAAGTGTCCCTTATTCTTACTAAGACTAGGACGAGCAATAAATGACGGGCGTATAGGCGCGCGAACCGTGTTTTTCATTAAAACCGCACTCGAAGCCTCCCGCCATGAAAACGCAATTAACGACGGCGGTAAATCTCCCTGCCATCCCACGTCCCCCACGTTCTGAAAGCCCCGGCTGACACGTTTTAAAAAATACGTCCCATCCCCTCAGTGGACTCGATATAAGACGCGTGTCGTGCGCCCTGTACCGAGGAGAAAATTTCATTAGCGTCCCCACAAGTGATGGATGGGCGCACCCCACTTCTGACACCAAAAACACTGTGCATCCAGCATGGCGACCATGACAGGACTGTCAAATTAAAAAAAAGAAGATTATATCCAACCACAATCTTAGACTTAAACCAACACTTTGAAGTCTGTTTACATCTGCTATCTATTCAGGATTCCGAAAATACAACGTCTCGCCAAAGAATTTATTGAAAATTTATTTTGAAGACTATTTAATCTCTGACGTAGGAGAGCATATTTCCTCGTAGCAGATCATCCGCAGTAGCTCCCGAGCTCCATAAGTGACAGAGTTTCAACCGGCTGCGTAATCCTCCTCTGTCATTCTTACCTTAAATAATCGGCAAACCAGCTGGAAAAACTGAATCTACAGTTTTATGTGTATTTTGATGTATGGAAGGGTCATACCGTACATAATTTGCTTAGAGTGAGCTTTAGCAAAGAAGAACTGCTGACGGTCCTAAAATGACGAATAAGGATATGGTACTTCTCCGACTCCTTACCATCGACCTGCAAAACCGTTAAATGTTGGTGGAATTGTTTTGTTACTTAGACGACATGAAAATACGAGCTGACTTTTAGAATGCTTATGTGTCAGATATTAAATTACTCCACCAGCGACAAATTAGATTCTGAAATGAAACGTGACACCCGTGACATGAAATAGGTTCCGTAGATTAAAAAATAAAGGGGGCTGATGGTATTGTTTGCAAATCTCATCTATGTGTATAGGGGAGGAAAGTCTCATCTTTCTTACGAGGAAATGATCTTTCTTTGGGTCTGCCACCCTTGAAATCTTTAATACTCGCAAATGTGCGGCATTATTAATTTTATACTTTCTCCCCCACTAGTGAGTTATTGATCTGTTAGGGTGATGGTGTTGGAGGGAGTGCAATAGTATTGCTAATGCCGGGGATTGGTAGGCAGTGACAAACAAAGAGAAGTTTAGATCCAACAATTGTCTTTATTAGCCTACTCTATTATTTTTTTAAAAATTTTAATTTAGAGAAGTAAAGAAGAAACAAAGATATTTACAGTTAATGAAGAATAGAAAAGAAAAGAAAGACAAAGGATATTTACGAAATATGTGATCATGTGACAGAGGGTGTTAAATCTATCCCAAAGAGAACAAGGGTGGATACAATGGTACGGAGTTCACATATCGGACCTGGAATACGAGAACAACAGGTTTCGTTTTTTGGTCGTTTTACGCTGCATCCTACGTGGATGTTGGCACCGCCCCAAAAACTACAAATAACATAAACAAAATAACATGAGATCATAACTGCATGGCAGAAAAGCGGAAGACAACACTGATTAATGACCGTAACTAACTTAGTTAATACAACACTTTTTTATGTAAAATGCTATCGGGTAACTAGCCGAGTTAAAGAAACGTTATCATACGATATTTCGGCGATCACAATCATTGTCGCCATCTTCTGGTGATGGCGACAGTGAATGTGATCACCGAAATATCGTATGATAACGCTGCATTAACTCGGCTAGTAACTCGAGAGCATTTTATAAATTCTCAACGCCGAGAGAGACTACGTTCTAATATAATACTTGTTGATTTTTGAGAAAGCGGGAGAGTATAACTCTTTATGGAAAAGTATAAAAACGCGGAGGACAACATTAATTGGACATATCTTAAGACATGAGAGCTTATTAAAAACAATACTCGAGGAAATGGTAGAAGGAAAGAGATATCGAGGAAGACCACGTTTAAAATACATCCAGCAGATAATGTAAGATGTTGGCTGCAGGAGATATGTAGATATGAAGAGGACGGCAGAGAATAGAGCTGAATGGAAGAATGCCGCACACCAATCCCAGGATTGACTACCGCAGAAGAAGAAGAAGATTTTCACTTCTAGTCCAAGCATTCACTGTGTCATTTTCGAGGTTTTTTTTTTTTTTTTTTTTTTTGGTGCCAGGTTCGACTCCTGAAGCCCGCGTACCGGCCATCTGACAGTGGTTTCTAAGCTGCTTCCCGCAACCTTCAAGGTGAATGTTGGGACGCTTCGCAGTCTCCACGTTATAAACTACGCATTTCACAAACAAAAAGACACTCATCATACAGATCACAAAAACTCACACGTTTCACAGACAAATGGCAACAGTACGCCAGGTCTAACAAACCCGTTGTGAATTACGGCAGGACACAAGTCCTTACTCTCCTCTCATGATTCACACTGGGCAACTGCGTACAATAGGATCCGGTGGAACGTGGTTCTTCGCTAGACGGATTAAGAGGGAAAGAAGTAAACAAGATAGTTAAAGAATTAAGCTTTTCCCGGCGTATAGATGAAATGAATAACTCTCGGGTTTTATGCCGGTTAGTTTCTTTATTTAACTCATTACTCAACGTTTCGGCAGCAACTTCCGCTGCCTTCGTCAGTTAAGCTGTCATAACGAATCTAAAATTAGACTGCGCCGACCAATGGGATAGTAGCCGAAAGTCTCTCCGACAGCGGGCTACTTATAGAAGCCAGGACTCGCTCGTGGAGTCACATTTTAGCTTCGTTATGACAGCTTACCTGACGAAGGTAGCGGATGTTGCTGCCGAAACGTTGTGTAATGAATTAAATAAAGAAACTAACCGGCATAAAAGCCGATAATTATTCATTTCAGGATAGTTAAAGGACGAGGAAATATTTGGTACAAAGAAAAAAGTTTTTTCCTCTATTCCACAGTAGACAAAAGTCGAAAAGAATAAGCTGAAAAAATTCAGCTTGAATATTTTAAATCCAAAACACAGAAGGCGAGATGGAATCCGGATATGATTTGGTATCTGAGAGATATTAACATGACCGGTGGCTGTATGTAAGCGTAATAGGTACCTCGCGCGGTATGAGTCGGACGGCGTGGTCGTAATGCATGCGGCATTATGCAGGGACCGGTCCGGTGGGCCGCCCGTTACCGGATATGCTAAAGACGGTCCCACCTTATGGAGACGTCACCCAGACAACGAGACAGCTGTTCGCCTGGGACAGACCGCAGTGTTTTTGTTTCAGTCGGGACGATCGTAGCCGAGTAGTCGGAGCCCACAACAAGTTAACACTTTTTCTGGTGTTTCGAGTCAGCCATGACCTTACTACCAGAATTCCTGTGTGTGTGTGTGTCAGAGAGAGAGAGAAAAAGAGAGAAGTGAGATCTGTTACAAGACTGACAATCCGTGATACAGTATTGTTTCTTGGTTGTTCAGAATAGATCTTTTTTTATTTTTTTATTTTAGTTTGTGGAGTATCTGCTACTACTGTCACCTTACCTGTATCACTGTATCAAGTCTGGTGGGCTAGGGATTATGTTAGAGCCTGTCACTATACAGGATGCTGGTTGACATTGCAGTGCTATCCGTGTATAGTTTGTGAGTCGAACATTCGGGACTGCCGTAGATGATTGCTGGAAATCGCCTAAAAACGCATCAAGACTGTCCGTACGCAAGTGACAGGACTCGAACCTTATCCCGTTGTATCTCCGAAAGCCACACTGGCGGGTCCGCAGTCCCTCATATATATATTTGTGAATGTATAACCTTTCAAAACATTTTTGGAATCTTGTCGCATCTGTTACCACTTATAGACCTTCGTAGCCGTGATTGTAAACTTCTTTGTAACTACAGGGTGTCCAGAAAAGGACTCCCTGATTTCAAAATTAAATATCTCGAAAACAAAGATCGATAGAGGAATGCAGTAAACGGTATGTTTATTGTGACAGCTGTAAGAAGTGTGTACAGCAGTGTGAAATAATAGTTACAAAAGCTGCTAACAGATGGCGCTGTACGCTCATATCAGCATACATAAGTGAAATAATCGTATGAAAACAATCTTTGCAAACAATCACATCACAATGTTTTCAAAATGTTCACCATTGGCACGTTTCAATGGTGGAACTGATCGCCCTGAGCTTCGGATCACTATTTAGGCATTACGTATGGCGATTACAGCGCCATCTGTTAACAGCTTTTGTAACTATTATTTCAAACTGCTGTATACACTTCTTACAGCGGTCACGATAAACATACCGTTTACTGCATTCCTCTATCGATCTTCTTTTTCGAGATATTTAATTTTGAAATCAGGGAGTCCTTTTCTGGACACCCTGTACTATTCTATTGATCGCTATTCTAATCTTAGCTCTAGTTATTTAATCGACTATTAACATTCTTACTTCTCAAGATCTATCTTAAATATGTTAGAAGTATTCTAGTATACCTTAATTATACTCCTTGGTGGTTCCCAACAAGAAAAATTACGTTTTTTGCCACCTTTTACACTTAAGATGTATTTTAACAATAGGCATCCGGTTATAAACTGATCTTCTCCATTTTTTCTTATATGTAAGAAAACCTATACTCGAAATTATTTCTCTTAATTTTCTTTCAGAAAAAGAAACCCCACAGGGTCTATATTCAATATTGTGTGTATTGAATCACAAATTCATTACATCACTTCTAATATACGATTTAACCAAGACAACAACATTTTTGTACGACCGAACATAGTATTTTCTTTTGCCACAGCTGTAACTATTTTTATATCAAACAATTTCCATATAAGTAAAACTATCCTTCAATATATATATTCATAAAACCATTATTCTCATTAAAAACATTCCTTCATCTTCAAACATCCATTCATAGTGCTGTTCAATCATCCATCATTCAGTATATTCTTCAAGTATTCAGACCAGTCTTCTTCTCTCTGGTCTTAGTACTCTTGCACCCCGTTTACTCTATGCCGTCAATGATTCTCCCAAATATCTCATCAATATTTTATATTCACAAAAGTATAATGTACATAACTAAACATTTGCTTATCTCAACACTTGTAGATCGTATGATCGTTACAGACCCTTATTGCCCAGTGCACCAGTAATATTTGCTTGCGTCTCTTTAGGCCTTTCCAAACCTATTTCAACGGCGAATACCTTAGAGATTAGAGAATTATTAGACTAACCCCTTAATAATAATAATAATAATTTGAGATTGGCTATGGCAGAACTGCCATTTGATACCTGGACCCGCATAGTTCGCGTGTTCTGTTTCCGTTATTATTGACCACAGGATGGGAAACCCTGCCTTATACGGTAAAGTACAAGCAAGGAAGATGAACTAAAAATAGTTATTGCTTTACGCCTAGTCGACGGCTAAGGTCATTAGAGGCGGGATGGGACTGGGGACAAGGAACGGGAAGGAATTCGGCCATGGTCTTTTTGAAGGAAGCATCCGGACATTCACCTGGAGTGATTTGGGGAAACCATGGAAAACCCAAATCTGGAAGCCCGGATGGGGATTCGAACCGGCGTCCTCCCGAATGCGAGGCCAGAATGTTAACCGTTCACCCAACAAGCTCGGTAATAAATATATCTATTCCGCCTTTTAATAGTTTGAAACATATAGCCAATTGATATTCTCAGAACTAAGCCATTTAGTATCTTTCTCAATAACAAAATGATTCCTGCTTTGCCACTCTATCCACCCACATACAAAAACATAATTGTTTCACCATTTCACCATTTGTAAGAATCATTATCAGGCTCTTTTATTATTTTCTGTGCCTATGACTCACAATTTTTAAAAATCTTGTTTGTGAAATATAATTGTACTGCACAGTTGTACGAAAGGCGCGGCCGTTGTCCTAGTAACACAGTTATCAAGTCCCGGGAGTACGGGCGTTGTGTACATATGTGCGCAGCTTAATCCTATCGGAGTTGTAAAACCTAGCAATGATATAATAGGTCAATCAGAATTCATTACGGTTATTAAAACGCGATTCCGTCCCATGCCGGACCGCATGGGACGGGTCCGTGGGGTGGGTTTCAGCCGTTGGAATGGCCGGCCAACACTCTCTCTCTCTCTCTCGCTCGCAGTTGAATTATTGGCCGTAATTCCAGTGGCAGCACACAATGAATTCCCGGCTCCCACTCCCAATTATTGCAATGTTATCGACACCGACGTCAACGCCTCCCGCCGGCCACTTTCCGAATTAATAACCGCCGTTGCTATGTCGCCGACATTGTCGAAAGTGTAGTGAGCGATGAACGGGAATGCCGAGCGCGGAGAACGAGGAGAAAATACGGCACGCAACATCTGGCAACGCCGACTGAATGCATCGTCTCGTGCAGCGTTGCCGAATTGTCTCAGAAAACATCACTCTATATGTCGTTTTGCATTATGCAACCTGCCTTTCATGAACAGCAGCTAGCATCGCTATTTAAGAAGAAGATTTTTTTTTTTTTTTTTCCGAAATGTAAGACTAATAGTACGGATAAGATATGGTGGAATAGCGGAAAGAGCCCTCTTGATCTAGGAATCAGGAAGAAATTTTTAAAATTCTGTGTGTAGAACACAGCACTTTATAGTAGCGAATCAAGGACTTCGATAAACAGCATTGGTGTTCATTTCCGAATCTAAAATTATACTTTTCAGTACCAATTTTTTTCGGGAAAAAATAATAAAAAAATACGGACCTCTTAAAGCACTTTATGTCTGGCAACGCGGATTCAATAGAAGCCAAATATACTGCCGTTGATGCATATGCTATCAACTATTTTTTACAGGACACTCTTAAAAGTGTGGCAGTATATGATACTTTGTTATGGCAAAAGTGTTTCTAGGACTTAAAAAAGAATAAAATCAATAGGACTACTAATAAAAGGCTGATCTTCGTCATAGTGTCCGTGTCACTGACGTCACGCTGCAGACCTTCGGTGGCAAACTAACAATGGCCAGAGATGTTTCTGCAAAATTGAGGTTATAAGCGCTGTTTAGTGACTTTTCAATACAGTTAAGCAACTGTAATGTCAGAACACTACTTTCCACCGGTTATTTTGACGGGTTTAGGAGCTAGTAAATAAATAAATAGTAAAACAAAACAAAAAAGTAAATTAAGCGCCTGTATTTCGGGCCGGAATACGTCGTTTGGTAGTGAGTGACTGAGTTTTAATTTGCGACGAATTCTGCATCTTAGAACTGAAAAAGTAACTGTTAGACGGCTAGTGAAATGGGCATTCCCTAGAGAGGAAAGAACTCTGCTTAAGAATCAGCTTCTCATCCCTGGATAATTTGTAATTAGAAGATTTACCAGTTTTCCGAACACACCATGTACTATAATCCTGCAATTTATTATTGCGATTATTTCAGCATCATAAAATCACAGACTTTTTTTTCATAAGAGATACTCGTTTGATCTGCTATCATTTATTTAATTTGTTATATAAATGAAAATTAGTTTTAATTAAAATCTAGCTTCTTTGGCTTCTGGCCCAACACCTCGTCTCCGTCAATGTCATTAGAGCAGTGTTGACACCTTAAGAAAACCAAAATCGCTAGACCTGGTCTCAAAAGTCACTAGATTGTGGGATATTTAGAACTAAAATCTTCGCTAGAAATCGCTAAATAAAATAAAGTGGTGAAGTAAGTAATGTAAAAATATTTTAATAATTAGTATTTTCATTAAATTAAACATGACATTGTATTAAAAATCGACATCAAATTTCTTTAATCGGTATTTCTTCATCATCATCTTGGTCTATCGTTGGAGTTGTAGAACTTGCAGATGTGGAAGGATGAGATGAATCGTCAGTCTTAGATATAAAAGAGTATTTAGCATCTTTACCAATCCCATCAGCAGGAAGCTCGCAACTGTAGCAGGTTTTTTTTCACAATTGTTAACTGATTCCTTATAAAAAGAATGCTATCAAGAGTATATACAAATATTATATTTCTCATATAGTTTTTAAGAAACTTCATTGTACTGAAAATCCCTTCTACTGCGGCATTCCAGTGAGAACGTGATAGTATATGGCTAAATCAGATAACTACATAAAGGTATTTATTCCAGCAGCATTCTTGTATTGGGTAAGCCATATACCGTTTTCTATATATTATGTACGCCATTATTTATCCGGGTCTTAGCAGAGACATTACCTACCCCATTACCAATCAAGCTTTTAGAAACTCTGCAAGGTTGAATATCACTAAAAATCACCAAATATTTTTTTTAGCAATAACATATTTCAGAATATCGCTTCGAGCTTCAAAATTCACTAAATCTAGCGACAAAATCGTTAAGGTGGCAACACTGCATTAGAGACGGGAATGGATTAAAGGCTAGGAATTGGAAGGAATTCGGCCATGGCCTTTTGATCAAACTATCCTGATATTCGCCTGGATTAAACTCTAGTTTGTCTGATTAGGGATGAGACTCTTGTCTGCGTCTGACAAATAATTATAACGCTGCAGTTTATCCTTGTCGCTAAATCACAGCTATTTTGGACTAGGGGAGATACAATAGTCCGGTTTCATACATCTAGCCTGTCATTCCTGTAATCCTGCTAGTCATTTTTAGACGGTGTTCCGTAATTACCTAGGTGCATGCTTCACGATTATCCTTTTTATGCCTTAAAACTCGCAAGTAACACAAGCCGAATAACATTTCTGGTTAGTTGTTTTTATTTTTATTTTTTGGGTAGCGTTTTTGATAACCTGAGGAGAGCGAACGGTGGTCGGACTGTTGCCGTGGTGTACAGTGCGGGGCTGCAGCTGACGGGGCGGCCTATAAATCAGGCGTCGCCGGCTGTCAGTTGCCATGGAGACGGCCGGAAAACACTGCTCCACGGGGATCTATGCTGGTACCGCCGCTACTTCTTATTCGCTCTTAAACGCGTGGATAATCTGCAGTGTGCTACTTCTGGGTGTAATACATCCACGGTTAAAATATATGTTGTTTTAAGACATCTAGGCATCTAAAAACGCGAATGCTTGTGACTTGGTAAGACGCCATTTCTGTGTGCCAAATTAATTATTGATACTTTTTCTATCTGCATGAAAATACTTGTGACAGCAAAAACTAAACTGTTTATCTTTATGAGTATGAGGTTGCCACAAGGTTGAAAATAAATCAAAACCATTTTTGTGTTGCAATATTAATGTATTGCTGTTTATGTTTCAGATAATTCTATTTCACTTACTATTTGACTCCCTCGGTTAATATTTTTATTCGAACATTAAATTCATTGACAAAATCAAGTAAATTGCAATCTGACAGAACATATTTTTTGTCAGAAATTTGGAATTTACATCAATCCACCAACGAGGTAAATGATTTGGGTTTTCCATGGTTTCCTAAATCACTCCAGGCAAATGCCGGGATGCTTCCTTAAAAAGGCCATGGCCGAATTCCTTCCCATTCCTTGCCCTCATCCTTTCCCGTCTCTAAATACCTCGCTGTTGAGAGACGTAAAGCATAAAAAAAAAAACGAGCTAAATGCGAGTACATATAAGAGCGGTCTTAATGGTATTACCAGATGAAGCATTACGATGTATTACCATACAGATCTAAAACTGGATGAAACTGCAATGTTTCGATATCTAATGACAATCTGTTATCTTTCGTAGTTCATTGAACCTGTTACTATGTGATACGAGGTACAGTTGATCATTTGAACTTTAAATTCGTTCTTATAAGTTAACAACACTGAATTTTGAAAAGTTGTAAATTTTTAAATAGATAGTAAACGTCGGAACCAACGCTCCTGAAAAGAGATAAAACGAATAGGCGTTGTAGTAAATGCCTTGTAGCTTAGTGGTAGAGATTTGAACAAAATTGTACGGTACCGTATTCACCAAAGTTGATGGTAGATAAAAGAGTGGAGCAGAAGTTGATTGTAAAGTAGATCTTCGATCGAACCACCCAACATACATGTATATTAACAGCTACTCTCGGCTGCTTCATCTCCTGTTTCATGCTGAACAGAGGAGAGAAAGCGTACTTTTCCACAATTCCCTGTCTGTCCAGAAGATGTGCCGATTTTCGTTGTTTTTAACCGGTATGCAGGTAGAGCAGCTGCACGGCAGGACTCGTTCCAAGGACAAAAGGACATTGTGTCGGGGATGTCGCCTCCCCGTGTGATTTTAGAAAGTGGACCAGTCAGAGAAACTACCCCGACGTGGGTGGGAGACAGCGGTGTCTCGGGAACGGGGAGTCTATGACTGCGACATTTCCGCCATTAACCTGATACTTTGGAGCCTTACCCAGGATATGACACCACATTAAAATATTAGTTTAGTCATTGGAGTAAATATTTGTGAACATATATCCAGTGGAGTACCAGAAGAACTGTTAAAATAACGATTTAGTTGTATCAGCTACTTCACTCAGCGTATTAGATGAACTGTAACGCTCTTACCTGGCATTTGGGAGTACGCAGGTTTGAATCCCCGTTCGGACATTCAGATTTCGGTTTTCCTAGATTTCTCCAAATCACTACGCGCGAAGGCAGAGTCGATTCTTTCAAAAGATCATGGCTGAATTCCTTCCAATTTCTGGTCTCCAGACCTTTTCCAGCTCTAAAGACCTATATGTCGACAAGTCGTAGAACCACAAGCACACATTCGACATAACAACTGTCCAAGTTTTAATAATCAGTTGCCCGCTATCTCAAATCACGGTCATTAAATCTTCTCTGTGGAATATAACTGAGTGTTATAAATCGAAAAATCACCGAGGGTGGTGGTTGAACGGTTAACGTTCTGGCTTCGCATACGGGAGGACGCCGGTTCGAATCCCTGTCCGGGCATCGAGATTTGGGTTTTAAATGGTTTCCCCAAATCTCTCCAGGTGACTGTCGTAATGCTTCCTTCAATAGGCCTTGGCCGAATTCCTTCCCGTTCCTTGTCCCAAATCTCATCCTACCTCTAATGACCTCGACGTCAACAAGGCGTAAAGCCATAGGCAAACAAAAAAAAATCGTTAAATTTTTGTAAACTCCTCTACGTTGCTGCTTGAAAAAGTTTTTGAGGTTATTAAATTATTGTTTTTATCCTTAAGAAACTAAAGATGAATTACGAAAATGATAGATTTTCTGCTTATTTACGAATATATCTTCTCCTGATGTCCAACTTTAAGAGTTAAAAATCTTATTCTCCGCCAAAGTCTAATTTGAAGCTTGAAAATTAGGCGCAAGGCATAAAACCGCCATAATGCGTATGAGATTGGAACAGGAGTGCTACCTGAGCCACATTTACAAAATCTGCATTTTTCATTCCCCGTTCTGCCCGGAAGACGAATAAAAGTTTGTCTGCATCAACCAAAACGCGTGTAGTCTTCACCGGGTACCCCAAAATAAACTGTATACTAGCGTCTTTAAGCTTAACACATCATTACCAGCGTCCGTAATTACTCTTCTGAGGACGGAAAGACATGATGAGTTCTGAATGATAGCCCGTTATTTAAGTGAGAGAGATACTAGCTTTTAATTAAAATCGATTTAAAGATTTCTTTCCTGTATAAAATCATATTTGAACTCAATTTTTCGCCAAACTGTAATTTTATATTATTTATCATGAAAAATATATGACATATTCATACTGTTGTGTATGAAATAATTATGTTACAATCTGCAGTTGTAGAAGATTTGAGTAATAATATGGTTTAACGACAAATAAATTAATGTTTAGGAGTCGTATGTAAGAAAAATATAAATATCCAAAACTGGCCGAAGGCCATTAAAAAGACAAACAAACCATACACTTTTTTAATGTAGTGAAATCTAGTATTATAGAATTAGGTCAGAAAAATGTAAGACGTTCAATTCCGGTATATAAACCAGTGTTTGGATTTGTTGGCGCCAAATTTTCGGACTTACTTATATCCCAAGACTGGCTGTATAGTTTCTACCAGTAGCAAACAGAACTATAAATACAGTAATTACAAACGAAATACGGCCCTATTTTTTAATGCTTCCCACAGCAGCCTTTCTTTTCATTATTTTATCCCGTCCTGCTTTATTTAATTTTTCATTAAGTTTTAATCTTATTCAATGGTAAAGTGGCACATGGCCAAGTGGCAATTTCGCTACACACAAACTATCTAATTTTATTTTATTTTTATCATATTCTTTGAGTTTTATATCGGCAATTAATACTATTGTGCTTTATGATTTTTAATTTTAAACTCCTTCAGTATTTCGGTAAATTGTCCAACACCTCCCTTGGTAATTTTTTTTACACTAACTGTAACCCGCGACTTCGTAGGCGTGAACTTCTAATTTTATTACAAGAAAGTGAGATAAAAATCTGCAAGTTATTTAAAATGTGTCCAAAAAAACTGACTGCGTGAGAAACAAAGTCTGAGTGACTGATACAACATTACACAGACTTAAACACGCTATCCGTCTGTTTGTCGCCGTTGCGTTAGTTTTCCAAATTTCGTAACGAAATATGTTATTTATCCAGAAAAACTTATACTATGTGCTTCCTAATGATACATAGTATCTCCTTGTCACGATCGTTTCAGCCATTTAGTCATGAAAACGTCACAACAGACAGAGAGACAGAGTTACTTTCGCATTTATAATATTAGTGAAGATGCTGCACCTTACTCTTATTCAGCTGAAGCAAACTTAGTGAAGGATTTGAAGTTTCAGATGAAGCAGACATCTTGACTCCACCCTTCTTGTCTGTCCCCTGTGTTCTGGTTCGTCCCAGCAGCTGCTTCGTGATACGTGAGGCATCTGTCCTTTTGTTGAAATTCTACCCCGACCGAGGACAGTTTCCTTTCAAATCTCGTCTAAAAGGTGTGAACCTAAAGCCAGCAGGGACCTCTGCCACAGATTTCTCTCTGTCTCGTTGGATTCAATGCCAGGTAAAGACCGAAACGGCCAGAAACGTAGTCGCAGAGAGTAAAGAACCAACTCTTTACTTGCATCCAGCTCTTTGGCCAGTAGCTTGACAGAAATATACTATAAAACAATTCTTAGTAATCATTTAACTAACAGAGGGTTAAAGCAGATGCGTTGCGTCAAATATTAATAAAATGTCGAACTGCCGATAGTAACAGACTATTGCCAAACGTATTTATAATTCCTAATATTATATATTAGTTTGACGGTCTTTATCTGCGAAAAAATTCTGAGATCGGAAGTAATAGAGGATTGTATCAGACAATGATAGAAAAAAGAATGTAACGTGTTAGAAAGACACTGCATTTTCTATTGTTTATTTTTTTCGAGTGTTGTTTATAGATCAGCAATCCCTTTTGCTGTTAACAATAAGCTTCCTGGCGGGTGAATGTTAACATTTCGGGCTAGCATTAGGAAGGACCAGGGTTCAAATCCCTGTCCAGCCCACCAGATTTCGATTTTCCACAGTTTATATATATATATATAGTTTTCCAAAATTGATCCAGGCGAATGCCGGAATGATCTCTATGATAGGCCATAACCGTATTCCTTCCCGTTCTATCCTCCTCATCCTCTCCTGCTTCTAATTTCGTCGACATCGACGAAGCATATAGCTCTAGGAAGGAGATGAAATGAAACAAAAACCAAAAAAATAATGACAAAACAACAAAAAACCAACAAAATGTGTTTGTGTGAATTACCGCAAGCAATGATCTTTTCTAAATCAGCTAATGAGGTTAATAGATACATTACCCAATAATTATAAAGAAACACCGATCTATTGGTATGTCAATTCCAGAGTATCAGATTTCTTTTTTAAACACATCCCCTGCACCCATACAAAACCACAACAGAGGGGAATGGGAACCAGGAAGAATTCGTTGGAATAAATTCTTTCTGAGTGTTTCACTTAACGAAAATTCACAATTCAAATGGCCATGGCTGAGTTCCTTCCTGTTCCTTACACCCAATCCTTTTCCGCCTCTAATGACCTCAACGTCGACGAGGCGTAAGGTAATAAGCAAAGAAAAAAATGCATCATAACGAATTAGACATTCGGTGAGCCACATGTTTTTGTTTTATCCCTACGAACTGAAATATGGATCCAGAGATATTGCCACACAGCAGTCCATGACAGAATTACGTCCTTTTTCACAGCATTCGTAAAGAAAACGATTCGGGACTTCCCGTTTGCCACGCGACCTAGGGTATTTAAATAGCGCTTACAGACACGGGAGAACAAATTAGTAACACACAGCGAATAAAATTCGTAGGGAAAGACCAGCGCGTATAAATCAGCTCTCTGGTGTCAGCCATTTACCATGGGCGCCGATGCTGCTTTGTCAATAACTCAACAAATCGCCGCGGTTAAATAGCCTCTCTGGCCGCGCGCCCAATGATTGGCCGAGAGCGGGTCACGTGGCCCGCGGACAATTGAATGCCGATCGCGCCTTCTGTTAAACACGCTTGCGCCTTCTCTGCAGTCATTTTTTTTTCCCCCCTTCCTTTCTCTCCGGTTATTATTTTCTGTTTCAGCCGTTTTTGATTTGTGGCCGCGGGGCGGGACGGAAGGGTAGAGAGAGAGAGAGAGAGGGAGATTTATATATATAATAAAAATAAAAGATTTTCTTTTGACATCAGATAGGATGGGTGCGGTAGCAGGAAGTGGGAAAGGGTTTCGGAAGAGGTGTGAAGGGGAGAGGGGCGGGGGGTTAGCTGCGATGGAAAAGCTTTTGAAAGAGCTATAAAAATATCCCTTCGGAAAGGCGATAAATCAATGGTCGGCGTACGCGCGTGCGAGTATTTTCCATTTGAATCAATAGATAGCGGCGGAGCTTTATCAATGCGCGTTGTGGTTTCCGCTCCGGGGATGCCCCCACCTTTTTTTTCTTTTTTACCAGCGCCCGTTCCTGTGTGTTGCGAATTATCAGCATATCCGTGGTATCCTCCCGGTTCCCATACCCCTCTGTTGTGGTTTTGTATGGCTGCAGTCGACGTGTTTAAAAAGTTTTTTGCAGCTACTGTTGTGGAAGAATGTTAGCTGTGCCGTTACAAGTTTGTACAGACGTCTCCAAGCAGTTCTTTGATCCTCGCGGTAGGCTACTTGTACGTGATTTGTAGATCGTATCTCGATCTTTTGTACAAGGCGGCAGCCCGAAAGTCGTAAATCAATTGGCTGATTTCCTCTGCTAGAGGTGATTAAAACGTATTCCGATGCTGCTTTTCAATCAGGATGTTAGTTTTCTTAAGAGTTCCCTATTCGTGGAACGTCTAGGGAGAAAGATTTACGGTAGGTGGGAATTAATTATCATACATTTGAATAATTAGCTGTTACCTACGCATTCGTACGCGTGAACATAAAATTTTATTGCTAGAATTGTATATAGAAAGCTGTAAGCTACTTAAAAGATGTCCCAAAAAATCACGGAGTTGGAATAATATGACGGGAAAACCATCACTAATGCCATTCTACCATTATATCATTCTCATGAAGAGAACTAAGAGGGGAGTTGGGAATTTAACTGTGAGAAAATACCGACTACAGTGTAGGGATGGCGATCTGAGATCGATTATCAAAGAATCGATCTTTTGGACCTGAAAAGAATCGATTTTTTAAATGGATATATACTACTGAATCGATCCAGTGAATCGATATTTCACCCGTGAAAATCGAATGTGATAAAGTACTTTCAACATGTAATGAACTTGCACATGAAAGTCAGGGCTTAAACGAAGAACTGAGACTCTGCTTATCGCAAGCAGTTGTGCACCGGAAGTATGATCCTATTCTTTACTGACTACAAAAAAAAAAAAAAAAAAAAATCAATTTATCATCACGTTTACTCGACAGCCAAGAGTATATCTGTATAGTGGGATCATCAGTACCTTGCAAGCGCCTTTTTTTTTATTGTCTTCAACATCGCAAGTGATGAGCGGAACCGCTTGGATCCTAGTAGACTGGATAGACTGTTGTTCCCTGAAAAGCTTGGACATTAAGCACTGAGAACTGTAAACTATTTCATTTCAAAAACTGTTTTATGTAACCAACAATTTTTTGAAATAAATGTCTTATAGTATACCTGATAATGTGATTTAGTTTTTAAAAAAAACTAATTAGTTTAAAAATGATAAAATATCGATTATTAAGGTGTCCTTTTTGTTTTCCATTAATAGAATTTTATTGAAAATACGAACACGAAAACCAAATCGAAAAAAGATCGATTTTTAGAAAATCGATCTTTTAGACAGATAATTTTTTGTGAATCGATTTTTCAAATTTCGATTCGAATCGATTCAAGAAACGATCTTTATCAGAAAGAATCACCATTCTAACTACAGTTTCTCCGGCAGATTTTTGTTGTTGTGTTTGTACCTGAGATTTATAAGCAGACCATACACAAACTGACTGCGGAAAAAAACTCAGTGACCGATATAACATTACGTACACAAATTCTGTCCGTCTGTCTGCAACCGTTCAGTAAGTTTTCAAAATTTAATGACTAAATATATTTTTTACCCCGAAACAAGATTTGTATGTACTTCCTAATGATACATGGTATTTATTAGTAAAATTTCATCTAGATTGGTGTAGCCGTTTATTCGTGAAAACATAACCGATAGAGAGTAAAAGTTATTTTTAATATTACTGTAGATAGTATTTTTAATATACATCCTGGCATGATGATCTGCGAGGAGATAGAGGAGAACCTGGAGGGAGAACTGGAGAAATGGGTAACTCCAATGGAAAACATGGTTTAAAGGCGAATTGGGAAGAAAGTAAGATAGTAAATGTATGAAGAAAACCTGCTTCATTAAATGACGTAGGACTCCATGGTAAAACTCGGAAATTAGTGGAATCTTTCAGATACCTGTGAAGTAAAATAAGCAACAAAGAAACGACGGAGGATGAAACAGAACGTAAAATTAGAAGATAGATTATCAATCATCTGATGGACATTAGTTTCACAAGGAAGGAAGCAAAAATCTCGACCAATGGCTCTAGAACATTGTGATGTATGAAGTAATACTTAAGCAAACTATAGGTGGCAGACATCAGAATCCAGAGGGACATGAAAGACATCACCTTAAAGGATAGGATCAGAAATGGAAACATCAAGGAGAGTTTAGAGATTTACGGATTAGAAGAAACGTTAATTTTTTTAAAAAAAGGAAGTATTAAGAATGCTGAGTTTAGCGCTCTTGTGCAAAGACAACGGAATTAGACCTATCGGAAGAACACTCACCAGATAGTTGGCTCAGGCCTGGGAAAACATTAACGCCAAGAAAGTTGGCTGAAGAGAGATGTGTGCAGAAGCGGAAAAGTGAAGATAATGATGAAGGTTAACTGAGGCTTATGAGTGATCAGCAATTCTCGACACTGGCATTCTGGATGGTACGACTTCGAATCCCCTTCCGATCATCCAGATTTCAGTGTTTTATGGTTTCCGAAATCACTGCAAATCAGGGCCGAAATGTTTCCTTCACAAGAGACATGACTGAAATCATTCCTTTTCATTTTTGTTCCCCTGTTCCTAATATCCACCTTTACGAGTTGTAAATCTTTAAAAAATGAAAACAAACTATTGGTGTACTAAACTACTACATGCCATGTGGAACTTGTATTATAAAAATAAAATAAAAAATGTATATGAATGATACACAGTGTTTTAAGATTGTCATGTGGGTTAATGTTTTCTTAAATATCTATAGCAGATTTTATTAGTTATGAATATTTTAACTCCTCGTTTACATTCCGAAACCGTTAATGTTCAGAAGAACTTTAGATTCTAGTTATAAAACTAATTTAAGATTAAAATTGGTTAAGGTTAAAAGTAGCTGCGTCCTGAAATAGTTTTCAAAAATTTGAAGGAAAAAATAAATCGTAAATGTAAACGGAAATTGACATTGGTGCATATGCTCCATCCTATTGATATATATATATTTAAACACAGCTGTGTATTTATGATTTTTAGTACCAAACAATATTTTAAATTCATTTTTTCATGTTTAGTGATATCTTGGAAGGTGTGCACCAAGTTTATAGAAAGTTCCATATGGTTTACTATTTTTTGAAAAAAAATATATATATATACGTATATATAATGAAGGTTACGGGATTCGTATGGCTACCGCCGCTTCCCAGAGGATTGGCGGAGGTAGAGTTCTGCATTTCGATTACAACCTTTTCCGTACTAAAAGGGAGGAGACGGGGTCAGCATGAAGACGAGTTTGCATAGTAGGGGATGATAAAACTGTTATTACTGCTTGGTAATCGATTTCACTGGTCTACGTACTTGGTAGTGGTCTTCTTGGATCTGCGCGTTATTATTGGTGTCAGATGTGGGGAATACCTGTGGCGTTCGCCCCGTTTGCCTGTGATGGAAGAGATCGATGGTGGGGCTCGCCGGCCAGCCATACAGCCACTCCTTGCTGCTCTGTAGACTCGCGCGAGAGCTGCAGATTCCACGCTGTTCATTGCGAGCGGTTTTCAATTATTTCTTGCGGCGATAACAGGAGATTCCCACGTCAGGAAAAAATGTAATTTATACGAGCGCAGCAAAGTTCCATTATTACGCAGTTTGGTTCTGAAATATCCGAAGAAAAATAAGGGTATCTTCAATTATTCGTCCTCTTTAAGCAAAAAGTGATGTATTGTCATTGTTTATTAAATTCACATACTAGCTATTGCGCGTGTTTTCGTCTACCTGGACCATAAAAACTCTCTTTTCGCTTACTTATAAATTATCATTTCTAACATTTTGTATGAATTACGTGAGGAATTAATAGCATAAAATTCGTTATTATTTCTACGCTGTTTCCTTAGTAGACAAATTACTGCCGTCATTGCAGATAGTACGGTATCTAACGAAAAATTTGCTCTCAGCATTTCTCACAATGGTAATTAATTCGTTAGTTTCGTTATACCATGGAAATGTAATTTAAGTATCGTAGCATTAGTGTAACTTTACTGAACCAATACTTAGAGCAAAAAACAACAATATTAGCAGAATCTGTTAAGGTGTTAAGCATTTGTTCTTTTACGATTGGTTATTCGTTATTAAACTCAACCTGCGTGATTGTATATGTTCTTGGTAAAATCGACAAGTTATTTCAGTTTACCAGAAAATTCCAATATATTCCTTCACTCGTGTACTTGGAGGTTTTCAGTTCCACGATTTCTTTCGTAAATTATAATCATTAAACTGGTAAAACACAATTTAGTGCTAACTCTCAAATTATGTGTCTGGATTGAATGGTTAATTACAATACGTTTCATTGACTTTTTTATCTGATGCAAATATTGTCATTAATTTCAACAGTCTTCTGTTTCCTTTTATAACTCTTTGATTTCGTTGGTTTCATTTGCTCACATTATTCTCTTTCATTTTTCATCACATAAATATTTTTTGTCATTTTGTACGAAAGTATAAGATATGGCATGTCCGACATCAAATTCATTTTTCGAAACGGGACCTTATTGTAAAATTTTAAATAATTTTCATTTATATGGTTTTCTTTAGCGAACAAACCAATAAACATATTCTGCTAATTTATAAGTATATAGAGTTTCAAATATATGTTACATGTGTATGTGAACAGTATTCTTTGGCTTTATTTCATTGCATATTGTTTCTTATCTTTACCTATTTTTGAGGCATTCTAAACTTAATATCAAAGAAAAACTTTATGTATTGTATGTATCATTCACTATGTGACTTTACACTAGAGAATGAAAAGAATTGGAAGCATTGGAACAGTGACAGAAAAAATGTAATGGAAACGGGTGATAAAGATTTCGTCGATGGGTTGCGTTGGTTAAATACACAAGAGAGTAAAAACATTTTTTTCCATTCATATCTCAAAAATTTTATCACAGTTTTTTGCTTACTGAGAACCTTCCCAACTACAGAAAAAGCTACTCCCTAACTAATACGTAAGGATAAAAAAGTGATATATATTTTTTTACATGGAAATGCATGAATTTTTACCAGATACATAGTAATGGTGGTCGTATATTCAAATCAGTCTCTCAGAAGATATAGTTGGAAAAATATAGTGGAAAGGAAGAATTTTTGTCCAGAGATAGTTTTCATCGACTTGAATAAAATTTAAAAAATTAACAAGTCGTTACTCGGTTATTTATGGTAGCTTAAATGTCAATTATAATTATCTTCAGAGATGATAAAATTTTGGCACAGATTCATTTTACACGTAAAAGACCAGGCCATTCTATTACACTCTAAAGAACACTTGCGAATACAGCAGGTTGCTAGAAGATTTATTTTCATCATAAAATAGTTTTATAACCAAATATGCTGGGCGTGATTTAAGTAAACCTAATTTAGTGAAACTCATATACTCGCTTCGTATTAATATTTACAATAAAATTGATTAAATTTTTTTTACTTTTCTTATTACTGTATGTAGGCCTACTGCATCAATTTACTGTTGTTCTGTGGCAGAAAGGATATCTGCTCTTGTACTAAATTTTTTGTTTCGTTTATTTTTCAGGTGAGTTGACTCCTTACCCGCAGTCCATGTTACTTCTTTGAACCTGGGGTGAGTTTTCTTGCGTACGTGTTATGGCGCATTATTAATTGTAATGACGGTAATGATCCAACTGTTGTAAACTATCCAATTATACCAAATATCATATTCTCAAGCTGCAACATACTGCTTCTTCGTAATATAAAGGAAAGAATGCCACATATAATTTGCCATTTTTTTTTTTTTTTTTTTTTTTTGTAACTGCTTTACGTCTCTTATTAACATCGAGGTCTTTAGAGACGGGAAAGGATAGGGGGCAAGGATGGGGGGCAAGGATGGGGGCAAGGAATGGGAAGGAATTTGGCCATGGCCTTTTGAAGGAAGCATCCCGGCATTTGCCTGGAGTGATTTGGGGAAACCATGGAAAACCCAAATCTGGATGCCCGGACGGGATTCGAACCACCGTCCTCCCGAATGCGAGGCGAGAACACTAACCGTTACACCGCCCCGCTCGGTTGCCAATGTTAATGAAAGCATCGTTTACTTCACAATTACGCACCGAGCGTGGTGGGAGAACGGTAACGCTCTCGGTTGTATGACAAAAGTGCACAATCAATGTTCCAGGGTATTAGGTCTAGTCTACAGGCATACCCGACTTAACAGTATCAGGGCCCACGATACCCATCATCCAACGCTGCCCCCATCGCAGGGACGAACTCTTCCGAATTACGACCTGGCCAAAAGCTCACTATCCAAGCTCGGTGGGTGGAGGGTGTTGTATACCTGTCCTCGACTACCTGCTGAAGTGGGCTTCATACGCAGCGTCAAACGCCAGTGTAAGCAGCGCAGTATCTGGTACTAGAAGGTTATTGATAGTGAGCGCGATATTATTTAATGTTAGAAGATTGGTATAGAACTAGCAACAACTGATAAATTTGTGTTATGCAACAAAAATTATGAAAATGATTAATATTGAATTTAATAAATATATACAGATAAAGATGAGATAGATGAGTCAATGGATGATATTTTTATTAACATTCCCATGAACTACAGAGTTAGACCTAAGCAACGTTTGAGTTCTATGTGAAGTCCATTTCAGACATAACCAAAAATTGAGTGCCTATGCAGATACAACAGTCAAATTTTTATGGGAAGTAAAAATAATACAAATTGTGGGAATGTAAGAATTTTTACGTTTTTGCTATATCCGCTAGAATTAGTAATACAATATAACTACTAAACGAAGTTTTTAATTACAATTAACCACGTGGTATATTGCAATTACACCACCCGAAGTAGCTTGTATTTTTTTGAAGGTTTCTGTAATAATAAATATATAATAATAAGGATATTAAGGTAGTAAACAATATGAATAAACCTGTGTTAGATTATATTGTACTCTTATTACCGTTTCCGAGGAAGACGGGTCGCTGCCGCTTTATACAGGGTGTCCAAAAAACGGACTCCCCTGATTTCAAAATTAAATATCTCGAAAACAAAGATCGATAGAGGAATGCAGTAAACGGTTTGTTTATCGTGACAGCTGTAAGAAGTGTATACAGCAGTTTGAGGAATACTTCGGGAATCGAGTCATTGCTTTGGGATATCCAGAATTTACTGGTGCAGGCATGGATTGGCCTCCCATATTCGCCGGATGTGACTCCCTGTGACTTTTTTTCGTGGGGCACAGTGAAAGACATGGTCTACCCGAAGCATCCCGCCCACGCTGGACGAGCTGGAATCGGCGATCTCTGCGGCATGTGAATCCATTTCGGTCGAGACACTACGAAATGTGATGGCGAATTTCATTCTTCGTTTGCGCCACCTCTGTAGTGCCAATGGTGAACATTTTGAAAACATTGTGTTGTGATTGTTTGCAAAGATAGTTTTCATACGATTATTTCACTTATGTATGCTGATATGAGCTGTACAGCGTACATCTGTTAGCAGCTTTTGTAACTATTATTTCACACTGCTGTATACACTTCTTACAGCTGTCACAATAAACATACCATTTACTGCATTCCTCTATCGATCTTTGTTTTTCGAGATATTTAATTTTGAAATCAGGGAGCCCTTTTCTGGACACCCTGTAGGAAGCGGTTCCATCGGCGGACACAGGCGTCCGACGCCAGCGTCTGACGTTTCATAGGAGCGCTCCTTGTCAGCGCTCGAATGTGTGTTCTTCATGAGAATTTCGGCCGTCCAGGAAGGTAGAGGATTAAAGACCCTTCTGCGCTTATGTCTCCTGTGTGCTTTTAGTCGGTCACCAACGCTCTCTCTTCGCATTCTGGAGGATGGGGGTGGAGAATGACGGGGTGGTTCCTTCAAAAAGTCAAGGTCGAAATCCTTCCTGTTCTTTGCCCCACCCTTTAGAAGGCGCTAGTTGTAAAATACAAACAGGTTTACATTTGTAAGAATGAAATGCGCGTTTACTTTCCGTTACAACACATCTACGCGATTTGTTATACAGGTTGTACAAAGTCTACAGTAATGATTCTGGAAATGTGCGATTATGCAAAATGGTCAACGGAAAAATTAGCGATTTATTAGTTGCGTGTAAAAAAATCAAAGATATCTCAGTTTTGTTGAAAAACTTCTCGGGTTTCAAGCCGCGTCAAAGTTGAATCGTCTGGCGACATTTCGGAAGCTTACACCGCTTCCATTGTCAAGGCCCGCTTCATGGAAACGGTGCAAGCTTCCGGACGTCGCCCAACGATTCAACCTTGACTCGGCTTGAAACCAAAGAAGTTTTTCTGCAATTTTTCGCTGCGAAAATGTACATAGTTATATCTCAGTCCGGTAACCATAAACGAAATTACGAGCAGATTTGTTAAATCTTGCTACAGACATATTAGACATACTTATTTACCTACAGCCGTGTCCGGGATAACCTTGATCTATGTAGGAATGCGTATACAGTAGATGTTTGATTTTCAAATCACAATATTATCAGAGTCTGTGGTTATGCTGAAATGTTGCCTGGGCTAAAATGAGAAGTAACATTCTGTATCACAACCTAAGACACGATGGATTTAGATTTTAATCATTTAAGTTTGCATTCACAAGTGTGATGCTACTAACGTGATTACTATTGCCTGGATAATTAGCGCCGAGTATATATATATATAAAAAAAAAACCTTAAATGTCATTTAAGAAGTTTGCCCCCCCCCTAACTACTTTCATATGTTGGGAGAACCACCAGGTCTCTGAAAGAATTCGTTTACGTTTTTCGTTTGTTTTAACGTTCTGTATTTCAAAAGACTCGGTAAATAAATAATTAAAACTATGTACTCAACAACAATATTAACAGAATCCTATGAGTGTTGTGTCTATCATTGATGTATTGTGATCTTTGGTGATAATCTGTACAGATTAAAAAAGGGGTGTATATCTTTGATGTAGTGTGATCCTTGTTGAGTATATCATTTTTGATGGGTATCTTTACAGGTTACGACAGGTGTGTATATCTTTGATGTAAAGTGATCCTTGTTAACTATCTAAACTTTTGGGTATGTGTTCAGGTTAAGAGAGGAATGTCTATCATTAATGTTGTGTGGCATCTTTATGGATTAAGAAACGATTGTTTATTTTTGATATAGTGTGATCTTTGATACCTGTCTGTTTAGTCTACGATATACATTATCATTTACTGCTTCGTCTACCGTTCACGTAGAGTCATAAGACATGTCACAGTTCTTAAGTTACCATATATCCAATGAAAACTACATCCCTAACGGTTCTATAGTTTTTGCGAGATATCTTAAGAAAAAATTCCTAGGAATCGGTCATTTATCGATTAATATTTGTAGTGATAAAAAGTTTGAAAAATTTCAGCAGGTCGAAGATACGTGTGAACAAAATTGTGAAGTGACTTTCAATCCGGCTAAAGAGATATCAGACATCATGTACGTACAACCTGATTTTTTCGTTTCGTAAATACACTGTCTTCGCTAGCATCCCTTTGTACATTTGAACGGCGGTATTCACTGGGCGAAAGTTTGTGTTTTGTACTGGAAGCTGAGCCTCAGGTAGCAAAGAATAAAAACAGAATCGCGATACATATAATTTAAGACAAACTTTGCTTAGTTAATGATTAGCTGTCAACTGATACAACAAAACATTCAATCAAATAATGTTACATACGGATCTCTGTAATCTATTTTGGGATACATTTTATTCCCACATCGCTACCTGAAGTTTCAATAAGAGGAAGCTTCTATGAAGACACAATTGAATGGGAAATTACACATAAAAACAACGATAAGTTTCCTTGGAAATTAATATGCAACAACTTTACATTTTCACCTACGAGAACAAAGCTTATGTTCTCTTAGTATATAACCAAAAATTTTAGACTTGTAATACATTTACTATGAACTTACTAATTGTGTTGGAAATTTCATTCGAAATATGTAAAATGTTTCTCATTTTGCGGTATGTGGTAATTTTTATAGCTCCAAGTCCTGTTTAAGTTCCTAGCATTTTTTACAAATAATGTTAATTCCTTCGATTAATCAAAATTTATTTTGTGTATCAACTGTCGCGAACTTATAGTACGATAATGTTGAATGATAAGTCTGTGCGGTTGCGGTCTCTCACGGTCTCTCAGTTTCCAATGTGTGTCTGATTTTTCCTAGTCGGATAGTATCATCGGTCTTTCATTTTCACGATGGGCATCAATATTGAAACAGTGCGGTGTAATGAAAAAAAAACTCTACAGAGGGAGACATATGTTGCTATAGGACGTTTGCAGAATATAGACGATAATTTCTAAATCCGATGTTACTGTATATTTCTTTTGCAGTTAACTACTCAAAAACATTGTATGCCATTGAATTCTGGGGAATTAAAATCAACAATCATAAAAATTTATGAACGCAATGAATTCTATGACAATGTGAATTAACTATTTCTAGCTCCAAATTTTCATGCACAATAAGAACGGGGAACTTGGTAGAAATTCATT
Source organism: Vandiemenella viatica (assembly GCA_031002005.1). NCBI lineage: Eukaryota > Metazoa > Arthropoda > Insecta > Orthoptera > Morabidae > Vandiemenella > Vandiemenella viatica. The sequence continues at coordinate 87,045,203 of CM061918.1, forward strand.
TTTTTTCCGCAGAAATTGTTTATACTTTTTCTGTGTGCCATACTTCAGGTTACCGTTCATTTGGCAAGGTCTTCGTTTTGACGTGGACTCTTTATGGGTATCTGAACTTATCTTTTGTAAAAGCTTGTAATGTGTTTGTGATATACTTTAGAGAGGCTCATAATCTACGTGACTCCATTTTGGCCTCTTTTGAATCCCCCCCCCCCCCCCGCCTTCCCCTCACGTAGCCTGACGTGACATTTGTCTCGAAACCACTCCCGCTTCCCAGTGAGGAACGTGACTTTTCTCATAGTGAACTGTTTTCTCTTTATACCTGGATCGCAAAAAAATCACCTTTCTTTCTACATTATTACATTATAAGGTAATGATCATTTGATCTACATGATAGATTTATAAAAACTCATTGGAAAGTGAAAAGTCCTTGGAAAAACATTTCCGATAAGGGATCGTACACTAACTACGTTGCTCGGTCCAGGGGTAGGGGGGGGGGAGCAGTTGGCTGGAAGGCTAGGGGGCATCCCCCCCCTCTGGTGAGCCTTCGTGAGATCTGCCCCCCCCCCTTTCTAGTGAGATCTGGTCCGTGAGACCCCCACCCCCTTAGAAATCGCCCTCGCAACTCTTTGAGACCTCCTTTTTTTTTAGGTCTCACCCTTCCAAAGCCGGTTACCCCCTCCTTTTCGACGAAATACATCTCTAAATTCCACTTTCGCGTCTTTTCTATTTTTTTTAGCTCTACAGTCCAACAAAAATTTCCAAAACCTCACGTGAGATATCCGTTGGCCCGACGTCCCCCTTGGTGAGATTTGGTGAGAATTCGCCGGACCACCCTCCCCCCTATTTCACCTCACGTAATTTATGGACGCCTCCTTACACTGGACTAAGTGGGAGGAGGGGGGAGGGAAGTTTCCGAAGCAGGCCACGTAGCTTTCCTTTCATAACATTTTTCACAGTTAAAATGAGCAACAGAACACACAACAGCATGTAAATATTTATTTCCCTTAGTTAATTATTTCCGTATGTAATTTAATGATCTGACAGGAAGAAACAATACAAAATGTCTTCTGGAATCAAAATGGAAAAAAGCTACGTGCTACGTGGGGAGGGGGGGGGGGGGGAAGGGGTAGAGGCAAAAGCCACGTAGGGTTACGTGGGAGGGGGAAGGGGAGTTCTCAGAAGGCCAATATGGTGCTACGTGGTTTATGAACGCTCCCTAAGTCTCGTAAAGCTTGTTGTACAGTACCACTTCACACCACTCTTCGAACTTGAAATAGCACTTCAGTGAGCACTACAATTAGAGCTGCACTGATATTCACCTGACGGAACAAAATTATAATTATTTTATCAATGAGCAGTGTTGTCAAACACGGGCGATCCTAATCAAAACAGCTTCAATCCCGGGTAACATTAGAAAGCGAATTTGAGTCTAGGTACGACATGTCTAATGTTTCTCGAATCTTAATGCACCGTCGCGTGTCGGTAAGTTCAAAGGCCAGCCGCCTGCTTTTCAACGCTATCACTTCAATTCACACGCAAGACAAGCACTTCTTTTCACTTGTGGCTTTACGCCACGTCGACGTCGAGGTCATTAGAGACGGGAAAGGACTGGGGATAAGAAACAGGAAGGAATTCGGCCATTTCCTTTTTGAAGGAAGCATCTTGACATTTGCCTAGAGTGATTTGGGGAAACCACAGAAAACCCAAATTTGGATGGCTGGAAGGGGATTCCAACACACGTCCTCCAGAATACGAAGCCAGAGGATTTACGGAAATAAATATCCACATGCTGTTTTGTGTTCTGTACCTTACTTTGTGACAAATAATATGTATGAAAACTACGTGGTCGGACTCTCTCCCCCCCCCCCCCGCCTTTTCCCCATGTAGCACAGCGTAGCTCTCTGCCTCCCTCCCCACTCTTCTCCCATACAGAGCCACGTAATTTATGGACGCTCCCTTATGAGAAATCCGTTGATCTAATTTCACGTTAAACAACAATACCGAAGTTGAATGCGCTTTCTCCAAAATGCCAGACCAGAGTGTTACCGCCTACAACGAAACGCGTTATGACTTTTGTACTCTACAACTATTACGTAGTAAACACCCCATATGATGAGCGAAATAACCGTTGTGTAATATGTTTCATAGCTTGGTGATGTCGTGTCTATTACCCATCTACGTTACACTGTGGTATGAATTCACTCTTCATCTTACGCGTTAAAAGAAGATTAACTTTTTTTTTAAAAAAATGTGATGTAACATATACTATTATTAACGTCGGTGATAAGATTGATACCTGTGGTAAACAAATTATGTGAATATGTCTCCCTCATTCTAGTATTAGTAACAGATAAAGTTTCACAATATTGTGTAATAGTCTTTCAGGGATACTGCATGTCATAGTCCATAATTGACATGCAAAATGTATATCATTTTGTATCCGGAAAATGCAAAGAAATTAGCTACCGAGAACTTCTTACTCGCAATAATTGAAAGTGAGAAGAAACAGATTACAAACTGTAATAAATAAGTCAATTAATATGGCCTCCTCTGTGATGGCGGTGCCGTATTTAGATTAAATGAAAGCATTTACCACAGTGGAAATAATTATTTTTTTGTGGGTAGTTACTTTTTTTTTTGTCGTCGACTCGAAATCACTTCACCGGTTGCGTAACGTACTTGGGAGCCGATAATCCCGCCATAAAATTTACACAGCCCATTATTTAGTCAGCAATATAATTATTATCTAAATTGATACTTGACTGTAATTTATATTCATTCGATTTTAATGCTATGTCGGCGTAATTTGTTCGGCTCTGTTTTTTTCGGTATCGGTTCTATAAATTATGGTTACGGCGGCCGTTCGTTATTTTAATAGCTCGCCGGTTGCTCCTTAGCTTAGGCGTTACTTTATTATGGCAGTAAATAAACCAAGTTGACAATTATCACACAGTAAAATTAGTTTACATTGCATTTAATTTGTCACTCGCCGGTAAATATTTGCTGAGTAAGGTGCGTGGGGATTTTAATAAATTTGTATTGGTGCCGTTGGTATTCGATGACATGTTTGATGTGCAAAGTTTATTTTACCAAATCGGACAACAGTCTAGTTTTGCAAAAATTGCAATTTTTGACTTCGGTATTAACGAGTGTTGCCATTATTTTTTCCTTCACACTTACACTATTACTTCGTTTATATGAAAATAACAATGTTTTTATTAATGAAAGGTATTTTATAAAATATTTTATTGAATTTGGATGAAGCGCATGTTCGTCATCTATTTACGCCTATTTATTGTGATTATTATCATTATTGTCTTATATACATTGAGTGTAAATTCCTCCACCTGTCTATTTTTGCCATTTACTAATTTTAATTTTAAATTCCTTCAAATTTTTTAATAGATTACTCATCACTTTCCTTAATAATGTGTTCCAATCCCTGATACCCTTACACATAAAACAAAATTTTCCACTCCCTTATGCATGAAATCGAGTGCTTGCTTGTGTTGATTATCATCAAATCCCTTCCATTCATTACTCTTAATTGTTGCACCATCGTTTTTCCAAACATCATCACCAAAATACATCTTTTATACTTCCAGCACTATGTTCACCCTCTTCCTGTCTTCCAATGAATCCTAATCCAGCCCCTTTATGTAATCAGTTATTGACTGGATCCTGCGATAATTTCCATAAACAAATCTAGCTGCTCTTTGCACGCCTTTCAACTGCTGCATTTGATACACAAAAAGGAGTCCCAAACTACATCACCTTATTCGAGTAATGGTCTGACCAATGTTTTGTAACCCAAATCCCCTCTCTGGTAAATGCTCCCATAATCCACTCTAGAAAAACAAGGATTGTGAAACCATTTTCTACCATGTACCCAATATGCTCTGCCCTGTTGAGCTTATTAACAAACGTTATGCGAAGATATCTAGACTTCAAGTATCCAGCAAAGTATTTCCGTGCCGCCCCTATAATCATAAAGATCATCATCTTTTATCTGTGTACCTAATAAGCTCACTCCTCTTGGCATTTATCTTCATTCCAGGTAGGACGAGTTAGATATTCTATTCAGGTTACCCTGCAGGAATTCACTGTCTCCTGCCGTTTTAATACTATTACATAACATTATGTCATCTACAAGCTACCGAACTTTGACTGTAAACCATCAACACAATCATTCGATAGATCAATGAATAGCAATGGATCCAGTAACTTCCCTTCGGCCCTTCCATTTTCACTTCCACCTCTTCTGATGCTGCTTTTCCAACTCTAACGCTTTGATTTCTACCTTTTTAACAATTCCTCCACCCCACATATCACTTTTTCATCTACTCTAAGAGTTTTGTAGAGTCCATTACATATTTTGCATATAAATTATGAACCCGTCTGGAAATTCCGCGCTTTTAAGAATTGGTGTGCGCAAATGTAAATGATGTTAAATAATTTTTCGTGCTAGGGTCAATACTTCAGATTATAAATAAACAATACAATGTACAATTCCAAACTAAAAACTCATCAGAACCAGAGAACGTTATAATTAAATGGTGCTTCCTTCACGGGTTTGGGTATTTATGCAAGGGAATTAATAAAACGCGATCGGCAACTAATGTTAGTAGAAATAAGGTAGAGACAGTGAGTCAGGATAACAATTAATTCGTAGTTGAATAGACTGTATGGTCCCAAAGGCAGGAATGCGAAGAGTGAACTAAGTATAACGAGAAGTGGAAAATAAAATATTAAAAGAAATTGGTATGTGCAACCACACACTTAGATCACATTGTAAAAAATGTGATCAACTGAGGACGGATTCTTTCAAATAAGCGGTGGTGATTCCGAAAAGGCTACGGCAGAATTCCTTCCCGTTCCTTGCCCTCAGTCCTATCCCGCCTTTAATGCCCTCGACGTCGGCAAGGAGTAAATCCATAGCAGAAAAGCTTTTCAAAGAATAAAAAATAGGAACTGGAATGACGGAATTTAAGTATCCACGATTTAAAACTTCAATTTGCGAAACGCAAAATCAGGTGAGTTTAGAAATTTCCACATAAACATATGGCCACCGTTAAAAAAAAAGTAATGAATTGTTTATTTAACTTGGCGACCGTTTCCTGCTGGACTGTCGGTTCATTCAGCGATTCGTCTGTGCCTGTGTTGGCTGCCTCTCCGTCGCGGCTCTTGGCTCCACTTGGCTATGCGTGACGCGGTACGTAGGCTCACGCACGGGCACAGATTTGCCTCCCTGCTTTGCCTACGAGCTCGGAATGCATCACCCACGGCGCCACACTGGATTTCCTCACCACCGAGATCCTGCGAGCAAACCTCGATCACAAATTTGTAAGTCACTTCACGCTCCATGCCTGTTTCTCCATACAAGAGTCACCCAATTTTTAATTTTAATTTAAAACACAGTAAAAGCGAGGGATTCTTTAGTTGGTAGAACTGACTGATGTGACAGAACAATTATGTCATGTATTATGCCTCTGTTTCTAGCAGTATCGACTGAGGTTGAGGAAACGGTGGGGTTCAGTAAATTCAGAGTAATTTTCGTATACAGGGTGTTTCAGGGTAATTATTGATGGAGGTAGTAATATGTAAAAAATTGAGTAAAAAAGCTCATGTAAAAAAGGGTCCGATTTCCATTCGTTTTGGAGATACGGATGCTGGAATGTTATTCAGTGCCCTATTAGATTTTTGATTGTGTGTGTGTATGGGCATGAGGAGGCTGAAAAACGAAGTGTCAAAAAAAAAAAGGCGAATTACTCGCTCGCATTGTAAAAACTGCTACCCTCATAAAAGTATGCCAAGACGTCGTTTAATTTGTGCACTTAAGTCGACTATGGGATTTTAGAAAATTAAATGCAAACTTTTATGAAATACGCGTGTGGTACTGTACCAATAAAGTTGTTTAATGAGTTATTGGTGTGTTCTTAATCATTTTCTGGGGTTTATTTTATGCATAAAGTTCCAGCCCCTGTGTCTCCAAACGAATGAAATCGATATTATTTTTTGAAAATATCGATATTTATGAGTGATTTTTTAGGACGATATATCGATACTGAAATCTGGTTATCGGATTCGAACATTTTAAATAAGTTATCATTTTTCATTTGCTCTAAATGACACTGTGTCTGTCAAATTTCTGTTAAGCATAGCTTAATAAATCTTACCACATTTCTATAATTAATTTGTAATTTATAGGTACCAAGTTTACTCAGATGATGACAACAGTGTAGGCAAGGCATCGCTCGCCCAGCACGAATCGAACGCGAGCTCTTTGTTTGAAATGAGCGTGCGGGTTGTCCAGGGAAGTCCAACTGGAAATTAGTGTGTTAGCAGGAATACTGGGAAGAGTAAATAACAAATTAGCGGCTAATTAGAAAGCAAGAAAAGTAACACAACTAAGAGTAAGCTATCAACATACAAAACTAAATAAAACTCCACGAAAAAAAAAATGAAAAAAGTTATGTAATTTGGCCATAATGTGTGCTATACTATCTAAAATTCGTCAACTGTATTGCTTATCAATCTTAAAAATACACAAAATAAGATTTATCTCGAACCTATTTCGAGTTTATAAATTTTACTAATTTTAATGAAAATTATGATTTTTCTTTTAAAAAAAAAGTCAACAATCATCGTAACCAAGAGAAACCATACGAAAGTGAAATCCTGATTAAGAACAAAATCACAGGTCGATTTATCAGTGGACAGCCTCATTTTTACAATGTTTGATTTTATGAAATTGAATTTATGAAAGTATGGATATATCGATATTTTTTCCGATATAACGACTGCCGATATTGATACTTTTTAAAATATCGACATGTCAAAAATCCGATATTTTTATAAATATCAACAGCCGTAACTGACAGCCCTAACTGACAGCCCTATTACTACAGGAAGCTTAACTGTTAAGTGCACGATTTGGTAACGACAAGTTTGAAGCCACCGCCAATAATTCTGGCCGCAGCTAGACCTACAATTTGGGTATTTGAGTACTATGAACTGAATATCTATGTCGATATTGAAATTGACGAGAAATAGACATGAGTGGCAAATAGACTCCTTTGATGGAACCTACTAATTAAATTTAATTCATAAACATACATTTGGGTTTTTACTAAATTTATATTTTTGCTGTAAAAAAATTACCTGCGAGAGAAAATACAAATTTAGAATGCTGTTGACTACCAGCCATATATTTCCCACGTAGCTCAAAATCTGTAATGACATTTAACAACCGTGTAAAGAGAAGAAACACGTGTAAGCCTTTCTTAGGCATTTAAGAATGTTAAAATAAGTAACAAAATTTTACTTACATAATGTGCGAACTTACTTCAATGTGTAACAGATGTGAATTATGTAATAAAGAACCGGAAAATGGCATAAGTAGCAATGAGTCCAATTCACAAATATAATAACCTGCAGTACAACTGCTGCCTATTCCGCTTTATTGTTTTATAAAATAACTAGCTGATACCACGAATTCGTGATTGTAAAGAATTTTGATTGATAGTACCGACATGTGAGAATGACATGGAGAATCGAGGCTAATACCACACACAAACGTCAATGACCTACGCATGGTATTTACGGCTGCAAAGTGAAATATAGGGACACAAATGTCTTTGGTCGAAATATAAATTGTCCTCCGTAGACCAATTTCAACCACCATATCTGCAACACCACGATAACTCCCGACATGATACCACCATGGTGCACTGTGGGAGACTTGAGATTAATACCATACACAATCACCACTGGACTGCACTGGGTAGTTTTGGCTATAGAGAGAAATATATAGATACATGCGCCTATTTTTTATCGGGTCCACCACTTTCAACCACCATATCTACCACAACCCCACAGCTACCGATAAGCAATCGCCATAGTGCACGATGAAGGCCTCCAGGCTACTACTACACACAAACGCCCGTGGTCTTCGCTTGTAGTTCTGACTGCAATGCGAAATATAGGGACACACATGTCTTTGGTAGAAACAGGAAAGTGCCACACGTCGACCGCTATCATCCACCATATCTTCCACACACTCATAGCTACCGACATCTAACGACTGTAGTGCCCGATGGTAGACTCGATACTACTACCACACACAAACACCAATGGTCTATGCTATGTAATTGGGGCAGCAAAGTGACATATACGGAGACACATGAAATATACGGACACTCATGTCTTTGGTCGAAATACGAAAATATGCTTGATCGGATATTTTCAAACACCATATTTCACACACCCCCACACCTACCGAAATTCGGCCAACGTTGTGATCGATGGGTGACTCTCTGCTACTACCAGACACAAGCACTAGTGATCTGCGCTAAATAGTTTTGGCTGAAAAGTGATACACCGGGACACATACGTCTTTGGTAGAAATACGAAAGTGCTGCAGGTAGACCATTTACAACCATCATATCTCCCACACCTCCATAGCTACCGACATCTAACCACCATAGTGCACGATAAGAGACACGATACCGCTACCACACACAAACAACAATGGTCTAGGCTATGTTATTGTGGCAGCAAAGTGACATATACGGAGAAACATGTCTTTGGCTGAAATACGAAAATATCCTTGATCGGCCAATTTCAGCCACCATATCTCCCACAGTTACTGAAATTCGGCCAACGTTGTGATCGATGGGTGACTCTCTGCTACTACCAGACACAAGCACTAGTGATCTGCGCTAAATAGTTTTGGCTGAAAAGTGATACACCGGGACACATGCGTCTTTGATAGAAATATGAAAGTGGCGCAGGTCGACCACTTTCAACCATCATATCCCCACACCTCCATAGCTACCGACATCTAACCACCATAGTGCACGATGGGAGATTCGATGCTACTACCACACACAAACACCAATGGTCTATTATATGTAGTTGTGGCAGGAAAGAGAAGTATAAGGAGATACAAATCTTTGGTCGAAATATGAAAATGTCCTGCATCGACCACTTTTAACCATCATATCTCTCACACCCTCATAGCTATCGGAATTTGGTGATCGTAGTGCACGATAGAAAACTCCAAGCTACTTCCTCACACAAACACCAGTGGTCTGTGCTAGGTAGTGGTAGCTGAAATGTGAAATATAAGGAAACACACGTCTATTTTTATACATATATAAGATTTAGAAGGATATAAATTACAAATGTTTCGTAGGTTATTTTGATAAGGTACGCGTTTGGGTAAGAATTGGCACTTATTGTGGGTTTCAAGAATGCAAAAATTCCCTTTGGATTGGTTTGACGTTAGTTGGTGGGTACTTAGCTACTTGCCGTTAGTGGAGTCAAGGTGGACGGAAGTAGGTGGCGTGGCTACAGATAAGTCGACAAGGACGAAGCCATTGAGTGTGTGCCTCAGGTCTGCTGGTGCCATTAGCTGATTGACGGTCACCAAGTATCGCCACTTAGAACCACTCTGCGAGGACATGCGTCAACAGGGAACGCTCGGCTTTCTTCACACCAGTATCAAATGCTGCTCGGGGAAGAGTTCTGACAATTTAAAGGAATTTACAGTAACATATCTGTAATTTAATCTTGTGTCTATTAATTTAACTGTTTTTGCGTTATCGTGCTGTGCAGGCATATTTGCTGCTTGGAGGCAAAAATGTATATTGTCATATCGTTTAGTGATAGCTCAATTCGGTAGGGTACATTTGATAGGTACTGTGGAAAGATTACTCGGCGATACACGAACAGAAATAAGTGTTTATTAGGTACTGTTCCCTTCATCTTAAGGTAATTAACTTGTAATTCAATATTTAAAACATACATCTTCCACAGTTTGTTATAAAAAAAAAAAAACCGTTGTAATGAAAATTAGTGCAAAAAAAATGCTTTGGTATAAAAACTTTATCTGGTAGCAACACTTTCAGAAAATTTTGAAGAAAAAATACCTTAATGCTAAAAAATTTTCGTTACTAACAATTAGAACAGAATACCAGGTGAGGAAACAGGAAAGCTGCTATATTTTTCAAGTTTTATCTTCTTATTTACAGCATTTACTTCACGGGAAATTTTACGCAAATGGAGAAGGTATTCAAGTAAAAAAATATAATCCAACAATTATTTACAGAATAATACAACACATATTATAGAAATCTGATTTATATCTTAATATACCTGCTATGGCAGCACAATGTAAATTCCCTACGTTATTTTGTGCTAGCAAATCTTTAATACTTCAGTCTCAGTGTTGGCGTTATATATATATATATATATATATATATAACGAACATCGTTAAGGACTATAAATCATTTTCAGTGCAAAGATAATATCAAAATCCTTTGAATCTTATGTATTAATTCTTCTGCCACAACGAATAAACTCTTCTCTCTAAAAAGACTGATAACTTTAAACACGATCTGAAATATTTTCTAATTAAAACCGAATAATTTTCTTCTTAAAACTTGCTAACGAGGCAGGTAATTCAGAAAATAATATCTTTTATATATTTTGAATTAAGGAAATTTCGATGAAATTTGACAAGCAAATACTGTGTATCGTTGGAAGCCATATAACACCTTTTTCGGGATAAATAACATATTTTGTCTGAAATTATGAAAAGTCGCCGATCGGTGACAGACAGACAGATGGCGTATGTTAATCCTCTGTAATGTTACATCGGTAGCTCAAGAAAAGTTTCTTTAGCATCAGTTTGTGACTTGTGTATTATAAGTAACTTATAACTTTCTATATCCAATTTTTCTTCCTATTCTACACTATTTTTTTTTTTTTAATGGCTTTCGGCAGCTGAGGCCATACAGCCAGCTCAATGTAATTGTTATAGCTTCCAGTGAATCAGTCGTCATCCAGTGTTTACATATTGTATCTTCAAAGTATGGAAACCACAGGAGGGACAGGACATTAACATAGACACACAACACTTAACATCCATGCCCGCGGCCGGACTCGACGTGGAGCACTCTAGCCCCCACGCTACCGAGGCCGGCCCTTCTACACTACCCTTCCCACCACTTAAACAGACTGAGCCACAGAAACCCGTGGCTAATTACAGCTCAGTTAGTCTGGTAATAACTAGGGTTCCGATCTTTATGAGCAAAAAATTAGAGAAATATTCAAGCAAATATGGCCTTAAAAACGGGTAATTATGGCCTAAAATGGCAAAATATGACCAAACATTTAAATTTACTACACATCAAAATATGCTCAGCTATACATAATTAATTTTATCTAGTAGTGTCTCTTTCATGTAGACAGCATAATTTGCTTCCATGCACACACTGCACCATTGGGAAATTAAATTTTAAAACAGATTGTTGCTTTTGTTTGTAATAAAATACTCTTCTCCAAATTTCTTTACGTAACTCCGTACTTTAAGAAAATTTTACTGTCGGCATAGGGATACTGATCTACTACAGATTTAACACTGACTGATGATTATTTTAAATAGTACTGGCGACAATGGCACATTGATTGACGCGGATCGATACAGGCATGTTGCTCCTGCATTGTCGAGATTAAAAGGCGAGCGGAACATTAACGTTTAGAGAGTGACAATAATAATAAACATCCTGAACAGTTTCCAGCCTCCGGCCGTGTCTGCTTTATGCACAATCCTCTCCATTTGCTTCTTTCATCCCACCGTCTCTCTGTCACCACTTTGTTCCAGTCCTCTCCTCTATTCCGTACACACTCCTCCACTCCTTTCAGCCATCCATCTTTTGGTCTTCCTCTGGGTCGTTTACCTTGCATCTTAATTTCGTGGATTTTTCTTGGGATTCTCTGAACCTCCAATCCCTTTTCATGTCCATACCATCTCAGTCTGGTCCTCTCTATCCTTTCCTGTAGAGTGACAATAATGTATAAATTTAATTCTTACTAGTAAATTCGGACCATTTCATTGACGATTACTTTTGCTTTTTCCTCCAAACTTTAAGTGGTGTTTATTTCTGTAAAACATTATCTTAATTATTATCTATAATGAATTCCCTGTACTACTAAAAATAGAAGAATTTTCGTTAAAATATGACCATATGTCCATAAATACAGGGTTGCTACAAAAGAATCATTCACTTTCAAAACCCGATTTATTCAAAGGTATTATACAGGGCGTTCGCCGGTAAACGCTACCCTCCCAGTCTGTTGCCGTCGGCAACTTGCTCGGTCAGTGGAGCCAGCAGTTTCCGCCACACGCCACCGTGAATCACCGCACTGTTTAACACCTCCGCTGCCCCAACAGTGCAGTGCAGTGACCCTTACATTGTTAAGAACGGTTTCTTTGCATTGTAGATAGTTTGTGACTTCAGTCTCTTATTAATCAGTGTTGTGAATAGACGTTTCTTTGCGGTTTGGCTGGTTTGGGGCTTCATACTCTTATTAATCTGTACCGTGTTTGAGTGTGAGTAAAATTATGGTACGTTACAGTTTGCAACAAAGAATATTTCTCTACGATACATATGTGAAGAAGAAGTCGTTTAAAAAGTGTCGCAGTAAATTTCGTCGCGAATTTCCTGGCGCTTTACTGCCTGCTAAATCAACAATTCTGCGTCTGGTTAAAAAGTAAGAGAAACGGGTTCATTGGTTAACAAAAAGAGACTGTCGGTCAACCGTATTCTCACAGAGGAGAAAATTGACGATATCGCTTTTCGACTAGAACAGTCACCCAAAAAATCATTAAGTCAGTTAGGGCAGCGTGTGTCTCGAAATATGTTCAGAAGATGTGAAATGTGCATTACACAAGAGGGTCAACACTTCCAGCATCTTTCATAAGGTAAGCTAATGAATTACGTCACATTTAAATGCTTAGCACACAAGTTTATGAAGTTTATGAAGCGTAATTATTATGAAATAGTCCGCGGCCGACGGTCGAACAATGCCGGAAACTGAGCGCTCGCTCGCCGGGAGCAGTTTCTTCCTTGTAGCGCTAACAGTGGGTTGCGTTTCCCGGCGAACGCCCTGTACTTACAGATATGATTGATAAATGAGAACAACCACAAAATATGCAACTTTGTACACCAGGAGGCGTGGCAGCACTAGTTCAAGTTTGTACACCAGGTGAACCATGAACTCCCGAATCGCTGGATAGGCCGTGTTGGTGATAATGACCTCGCTTTCTTACCCTGGCCTCCCAGGTCGCCGGATTTAACGCCGTGTGACTTCTTACTCTGGGGACACTTTAAGGACATTGCTTACGTACCCCCACTACCAAAAACGATAGAAGAGCTGAAGAAACGGATCAGTGAAGCATTGATGAACATTGACGCGATCACGCTAGAAAATGTGTGGATTGAATTGTACTACCGCCTGGACGTGTGTCGTGTTACCAAGAGGGCATACATAGAACATTTGTGGAGTGAGCATAAAACTAGGATATTTTATGTTTATTTTCCTTTATCAATCCTATTTGTTAGTATAATACTTTGGAATAAATCGGATTTTGAAAGTGAATGATTCTTTTGCAGTAGCCCAGTATTATCGTAATACTAGCGGATTCCCGGCGTTGCCCGGTATAGTTGGCGAAGATTTAGCCGACGCTGTTTTTATTCCTGCAATGAGAAATCATTTGTACAAAGTTTCATAAATTCGCGGCAACTTTTTTCGTAATTAAAGCAAAGCTAGATTCACCCGCCCCCTACCAAGAAACGGGTGGGTTGAAGTTTATTTGCATGTACACTATTTTCATCTGTCCAAAAATATTCATGTGTATCAACCTTCGTTAATTAGATTAAGCAATTGCATTACTACATTACTGAACAACGCTATATTATGTTAGAAACTCACATTTGATTCAATTCCATAGTGAATTGATATATTTTTGCTCGAAACGCCAGATACTTTAACTTTTCTTCTTTTTTCTTTTTTTTTTTTTTTCGCTACCTCAATGGTTTTTGTGAACACTCCCGCTATTGTTTGTAGCTCAATCTGTATGTTCAGTTTGATGGTTTTGGATTCACTGATGTTGCACTTTAGGGGATAACCAGGCTATGGTCGGTTGGACCTTAATAGGAACCCCTTCTTGTGTTCTTATATATATTTCACATTCTCACTACACTTACTCAGGAAACCACAGGGTTCATAATAATACTTAATGGCACCTTGTATTTGTGCCAGGTCATAGGTACAACCGTGCCTATAGACTCTAATCTTGGAACTTCGTGGCGGGCTTCCTCTACTCTGTTGAAGAATTTTTCAGTTGATTGGAAGATTTGTGTATGGATATTTGGAATATTTGTGACGAACTCCGCAGATTCAGCCTTTTATACAAATAACGAATGTGAACACACGACTAATGCTGATGGCCAGAGACATTATTGTTGTAGGCCTACTGCCAGAGATGGTAGTTAAAGAAAATCTCTGTTGTTTTTACGGCTATTTATGGCGTTTAAAAATTGAATAACGTGAATTAAAGAAAAGAATACAGCAAGTTACGGCTATCTACGACGTTTAAAAATTGAATATCCCGAATTATAGGAAAGAACAAGTTTGGTTTAGTGATCAAAATAGTTATTACTGTAAAGTTTTCTTATTGCTTTCATTAAAGGCTATGGCCAGAGACATTGTGTTTAGTGCGAAGTATGCAACATCTGGTCCTTCCATCTTTGAAATTTGTCATCACACGTTCAGAATTTCATTTAATGCTCCTGCGTTATTTAACGTAGAAACATAAGACATGCCAAACAACTTAATTTAGATTCTAAGCTTTAAAACGGTGAAAACCCCATCGAAATCTGCTTTTTTCCCGAGTTTTTATAAGAGAAATATATCCAGTTTTCGTTTTATAGATAAAGATAACCAAAACTATGAAAATGGTTCGAATATCCATTTATATGCTATACATCTAAATAAATCTGAAACGTTCAATCAGTGTTTAATTCAGCAAAAAGAATGCACGAAAAAAATATTGCTTGTCATAAAGATCCGAACGCTATTAATAACATTCTAAGTCACGTGAAGTTGCGAATAAGACATACGGCTACTTTACTCATTAAACGAGACGTAGTGTCGCAGAGGGCTAATTTGGTGGCATGACTAATGGTATTGGTTGACTGGAGTGGTCGCAGCCCGCAGTCTGGTACAGACGAGTATGTACAGCTGTTGGTCTGAACCCGTCCTACCTGCCGACATTAACATGCGCTCAATGGCGAGTAATGCGATTCATGGCATGCAAACGAGGCGGGGCCGGCCTTTATATGCCAGCCGCCGGCCTCCCAGATTTCGGGGCTTTATTGCGCGCAGGCCTGGCAACCCCCAGCGGGGTGACGCGGGATTTGCATGTTTAAACATTGGCAGCGCCGGCCGCACGTTCGCGATTTCACGGCTTCTCCGCAGTGCTGATTAAGAGGTCCTTAGACCGAGATGTCGCAACACCAAAGGATCAGATTCCCGATGAAGGTAAAGAAAATCCATCTTTAAATACTCGACACACAAGATTTCGAAAAACAAGGTTTGACATTATTAATCACAGATTTATCTATGATATTTGACAAGGTACAAAATAGGTTAGTACAAATGTACATATCACAAGCTTCTACAATTTCATATCTCTAGATTTAATGTTTTAATCCAGTCAACTTTCCGCTATTGTTCCCTTGTAGGCCCGAAGAGGACAGTCGGAAACGATGTGATTGATTGTCTGTAAGGTGGCTCCACAATTTTCAAAATCTACCCAGCCCCTTATGTGTAACAAGGAGGCGCATCTGCCTTGGCCTGTTAGAATCCGATTGATGATTCTCCATTGGCGCCTAGGGAAACCTTGTAACTGTACTGAGGGGTCCTCAACTAGATTTTTATTGGTAGATGCACTGTTTGTTTAAACTCCCGGTCGCTTTATAATGTTCGAGGTTTCAAGATAGAACAAATGCGAAGTATTTACCGAACCTACTGGGGGAGCTTTTAATTTTTGACGGGCATTCGGAAGGTTTTCCGTGGTTTCCGGAAATTGTTCTTTCAAAATGTCATGACCGAATCACTTCCCGTTCCTTGTCACACGTTCGCGTTTCCGGTACGATAAGTTATCCTTGTGTGTGAATGAACGTGTTCCTGTCGTGAAGATTGGTACATCTGCCGAAGTTGCTTAAGGATTGACCCTGTACTACACCTTCAGATTGAGGGAGAACACAGTTCGCCTTACCCGGGATCGAACGGTGTTAAAGTTATGGCAGAAGCCGGTGCACATGAATGATTGAAAACTATTTTAAAACATTGTTTACCGTTTAATATGTAGCTTGAAAAAGTTTTGAAATAAAACGAACTGAAATAGTTTATCCACGTCGTCAAGGTCGAAATTATTAGAGGTGAGAAATAAAGGGGAACAAGGAACGGGAAGGAATTTGGACATTGCCTTTTCAGAAACCATGGTCCAAATCTGAATAGCCGGACGGGGATTCAAACCAGCGTCCTCCCGAATGAGAGGCCAGAGCGTTACCTCTCACCCTCAATGCTTGAGTTTCAATATTCACTTGTATCATCAAACTTGCATGTGCAGTAAGTTGTTTCCTTACTTATGGTATTTCATGTAGAAAATTGAAGATTGGCGTCTCTGTATTCACAAATTCAATTGTACAGACACTCGAATTTCAGACATGCAGAAAATCTTAGTCTATAATAACGGAATTAGGTTATAGACGTATGTAGTTACAAGTCAGAATTGTCAACGATTAAAAAAAAAAATCTGTTCTCTGTAGTCTATAGATTCATTTTATTCGATATTTTTTTTAGTTTAGCCTAAGATCCATAAAAGACTTGGAGTTATTTGCTATAGAATTTAACGTTGGTTTTTACTTTATTTGTAGAGAATTATTCGTAAAAGTAGGTTCCCTGTTTGAAGGATGGAAAGGCAAGTGTAAAAGAAGGTTATTTTATCATTTTTATTGGATTGCAAACAATAGGAAAACAAAGCGATTGTGATAATTGTTTTCCAAAAACGATAAAAGCAGACAGCAAGTCTCTAAGGGTTGATGTTACCAGTATTAAACACTTCTCTTTTGCTGCAAACTATAATCACAGTGAAAATGACTTGCTACACAACTTCTGGTATTGATGCGTGATTTTCGCTACACCATTCCTAAAACATTATTATTGTTGGCGCTATTGTTCGTCGATATCGTAGTCATTAAGGGCTGGTAAGGAACGGGTATAAGGTCCTCTACCATCAACTATTTTGCTATTTTCCCTCATGTTATTAATTAACAATTACTATATTTAAAAGTCACAACAATGTATCATGTAAACAGTAGGGAAAATATAAATTAATGCTGATTAGTATCTGTGAAAGCTGAAGTTTGGTAAAGAAAAAATAATACATAAAATGATTGTCTTAAAAAATTGAAGTTTTTAACACAAACAGGCCAGATTGAGGCTGTTATGTGAAGCAGTTTGAGCAACATTTTATTGATGATATACTCTTTACTTTGTGTGTAGTGTGAACAAATGCGTTTTTCCACTTATGGCTATGAATTATATATTTGTTGCTATTTGAGGCCCATTTTTCGGTTTGTAAACGTAGGACTGATTACAGGCTTTCCAGCAAGAATTAATAGATAAAATAAATTTATGTAAATACCTAAACTAATAAAATAGGCAGCTAATTTGTTTCCCGCTTTTAATGGAAGGAATAGTGTGATATGTGATACAAACAACAAAGTAGAATAAGCAGAAAAACTGGTAACGCACATTATAATAGAAATATTAAGACAGAAGTAAAGGATGGATTTAATTTGCAAACTGGAAAACTATCACTGAATTAAAATTATGTGAGATGATAGTAAATAGTGTCACAGGTCGGGTTAATGTCTATTGGATATTGTGAACCATGTTTCTGAATTCTTATTAAATTAGGTAGGTCTTTAAATAATAAAAACAGTTTTTTTTTCAATTTTTAACAAGTTATTCTTGTCTCCGTTCTCTGAAGCATGAAATAGGCCTACATATGGAATATCATAATTGGCTGCATGATGACACTCAGTAAATAAAATTGTACTATGGATCACTTCTACTTTCATTTTACAGTATCTTACACATTTAAATCGCTTGTCGACTTCAGAAATTTCACCTTTACATTGTATTTTGAGATAATTTTTCGTTTTCACGAATCTAGTTCAAATAAAATTGCAATTCAGTATAGTCCGCTCTTTTTAAACGCGCCGGTTCACACAAGGATGTAATCTCGTCATCTAAATAAATGTTTAGGTGCTTAATATACACGATTATCAGAAATATGTAATCATCTTAAAACTACTGGAAAATGCTAGTATAAGATAGCTAATAGTGTTATTTCAATTCAGTTTTCTAATCAAACAAATTACAATGTTTACACCAACTTAAAACGTAAAACTGCATACTTGCTTCACAGAACGAAGCGAAACGCTTTCAGTAAAGTAAAAACGAACGGAAACCAGTCGCAAGGGCTGTATTATGTTTGAATGCTTTCTACTGTAAGGAACTTTTCGGATATTTTTGTTTCTGTAAAGGGAAACATTTCAACATTTCTGAGTGTTTCGTAAGGTGTTGTATGTGTTTTGCTACGTAGCCTACCTATTTCAGATGACAAATAAAAATTTTCTATAAATGGGCCGGTTATTCCTTCGTACTGCTACAAACCACCAACCTTGCTATTAATCATATATCATTCGCGAAAATTTTTCACGGGCCATCTCGTCTTCTATTGATCGACGTCTTCATCAAAGAGTTACTGTATTCAAAGTAATGAACCTATTTATAAACCACTGACTAAGTAACACTTAAATATACAGTAATAAATTTTTATGATTATATAACTGTCTTATAATTAAT
Source organism: Vandiemenella viatica (assembly GCA_031002005.1). Classification (NCBI taxonomy): domain Eukaryota; kingdom Metazoa; phylum Arthropoda; class Insecta; order Orthoptera; family Morabidae; genus Vandiemenella; species Vandiemenella viatica. The sequence goes on from CM061918.1 coordinate 87,063,987, forward strand.
TCCCCAATGTAAACTACTAACTCTTGGAATGAGCTTCTAGTAATACAGCCAGTACCTGGTCATGAATAATCATGGTTTTACTTCAGTAACTTTCACCGAGCTTGGTGGTTGACCGGTGGCGTTGTAGCCTTGCATCCGGGGCGACGCGAGTTATTGGATTTTCCACGATTTCCGCTAAATGCTCCGTCGACTGCCAGGATGGATCTGGTTTTTTTATATTTAAAATTTTTTTTATTGAAATACAGCCATATCACAGATTACAGTTATAATATAACCTATACAGCCATAACATAAATGACGAATGTTATGTCACATAAACATGATCATTATCACAATAATTCTTATGTGTTGTAAGAGGTCATTTTGAAGACCATTACTATTTAGGGAGTTATAGGAATATTCAGTCGTCGAGCTACTGGCAATCGACGATCATTGACAATGCTGAGCGCGGTCGAGCATTGACCAGACAGGAATCTGCACGCTTGCAGTCAGCACCTTGGAGTGCAGTCCCCTTCGTAATTGTAGGTCAGCCGAGTCGGCTTGGGAAGTACAAGCGATGAAGTAGTGTCTTTACTGTCGGGCAGTCGGCGAGAGTAGTCGAGCATACTTCGATAGCCACCTGTTAGGAGCCTGCCACCCTCCCATGCATCTCGTATAGCGCGACCATCTGCCTAACAATTAACTATTACAGTTCAGGGATTAGATAAGTTGGTGATAGTTGGAATCCACTTTGCGGCACGCTATAAGCTGTACTACTCCGTGTTAGAAGCCAATAAACTGTTCAATTGCAAGTGTTGCATTCTTCATGTAGTAAGAACTTATATCAATTTCTAAACTACGGTCTGTGGCCGTCAAACCACAGTGGTGTCAAACAATTAACCCAAACAGTCCAATGGTAAGATTCTAGTGGTGCTGCCAGAAGAACAGAAGAGACGCTTCGAGCAGAACTGTAATTCCCTAAGGTTAGTTCGTCAGCACACCTATCCACACACACGCCCACTAGCCTTGGCCAATCAGCCCCTGACAGTGTTATTAATGGCTTGGTGACAATTTTTCAGTTATTAACGATTTCGAACAAGGGGACGCAAACAATAGTGTCCATTGGAACCTTTAGATTTATATGTTTATCTCGCAGTCCTTTAGGAATCTGTATAACATTTCGAAGACCACGACATCGCCGGTCGAAAGGGGAAGTGACAAACTTGAGTATGGAAAGTAGCCTAATCTCACCAACCGTTCTATTAGGTGTATGGTGGAGTTGTATCTATTCTAGGAGCTAAGGAAGGTAAGGTTAATATCCCTTATTCTCATCTTGTAACATCCACATAAGGGGCTCTGAACGTTGTTTATTTTGTTCAGATGTGCGGGAAACAGCCTTGATGGAACTTCAGCCTGGAGCTCAAACTTTATTAAAATATATTGCATCTTACCTCAAAACAGTAATTCTCAATATTGACAAATTATTTTCATATACCTCAAGATTGATCATGGCACCAATACGGTTGAGTTTAGGCAAGACAGTACCAAGAATTAAGCTATCTGACTCCTGATTGGTGGATACCACGCAGCGCGCTGTGCAAATTGCCTCCGTTGACGTCACAGATCCAACATGGCCGCCACCACTAATATCTCGCACAGTTTGGGAACAACCTAGTCTTGTGTCGAGAGGAATATTTTTAAAAATAAGTGAGCAGATGAACAGCGAATATATATCTGCTCGCCAGACCTACCAATTATCCCGTTATTTTTGTCCCCAGAAGATTTACAGCAGGTCATCGCTTAGGAGGCGCGATTTATGTCGTTATAATGACCAGGAAGGCAGTCTCTCACCCAGTTCTCGGACCCTGGTGACTGCTGTGATTACTCGCGTCCTATTTGTGTACCAGCAGGCCAGCGACAGATTTTTTTTTTTAGTGACTCGTGTTTTGATCGTAGGTCCTTGTTAATTAGTAGCAGAGAAAAGTCGACGAGAAATGAGGCAGCACCCGCTGAAATGAATCAGCGTGAATGTCCGTCGCCAGTTTAACCGTGACGCTGTTTGCCACTGTGTAACAATGCAGAAACAGCGGGAGCTGATAAATTTGGGAACAACGCCTTGTCGCCAAGATAGGGTAGTTGTGCAGATTGTCCCCATCTCGAGTTAACAACTCAGGTAGACTAATAATCGTTTCTGAGTTGTCGGTGGTGGGATCATTGGAACAAGAATTTATAGGAGACGAGGTGGTACGTGCCAAAATTTCGCGACGGATAGCGAGGTTGGCAGTTTGTACTAGCATGAAAGAAGACCCGGTTCATTTGTAGAAATTGTTTATTTCTCAACTGAAACAAGTATGTAGAAAAAAATTTATGTCTTACAAAACAATTATAAATTATTTCCTAACAGAAACTAAAATATCAGAAAATCTCCTTACTCTAGAAAACACGCACAGTTTTTCAATATCTCTGTGATATTTTGTGCCACTGTCAATAGGTAATGCGATCACTTCTTACTAAAGCCCGTGAATCCTTGCAGGTTCTCTTTAATTTGTCCCATACCCTTCACCCATTTCAATTTACGGGCTGAATTCTGAAAAAATACCTTTCGTAATTAACTGTGTTACCAAAGCGGAGAACTTAATCTTCAAAATAATACCTCATTTACCTATTTTGGTTAAGTATGAAGGGAGAAAGATTTGTTGGACACAGCAAAAAAATGTTTTGGAAATAGTATATATGATAAAGGACAGGAGCCAGTGGTTTATGTGGCTGTGACATCAACGTTTTCCCTTGAGAGGTTTTCAAGATGCCTTCGAAAGCTAAAGTCTTGAAATTCATCGTCCTTCACATATTAAAACCTGTAGCAGTATTTTCTTTGCCCATACGCAACAGCATTTACTTCTGCCTTCCCACCAACTCTTCACTGCGACTTTAGTCCAGAACTCCATACACTTTTCAGCCCTCTATCCCTTGGTTTTCCGGTACATAGTGTAACATTATACTGTTTTCTACGAGCTATTACTAGTAATATTATAGTATGTTAACGATAAAGTGAGAGACTCTCAGTTACCATTTCGGAAGACTCTACGAAGTGAAGAAAAACAAATACAAACAGACAAAAATATACAAAAACATACACACAAACAAACAAACACAAACAAATGCTCTCAAACAAACCTACACAAACAAATAAATATAAAAATATGCAACAATCAAACAAAAATACAAACAAAAAACAACAAACAAACACAAAACACAGACATGAAAAAAATTCTAGCAATCACGCTTGGAAACATCTTCTTTACTGAAAATGAGCGTATCCCAGTTTTTTCAGTGTTTCTGCATGTTTGTTTCTTTGCACTCACAAACAAAAACACACACACACAAACACATATATGAAAATACAATTCTAGCCACACTAACATGTAAACGGGCTCTTTTCTGAAGATTGTCCTATCCCAGTTGTTTCTTTGTATGTTTGTGTGTGTGTGCGCGCGTGTTTATTTGTTTCTACACAGAGGGATCTTCTGCTATGGTATGCAATAGCCGTTCTCTCTACACCTAACACTGTTACAGTAAGAAGCACCCTTTCCCTGATGTGAGAGCCTTTCCCCACTGCACTATACGCTGGCGCGAATATTTTCTTTTTCTGCTGGGTGGGTCCTCGGCTGCGCCTTGTCCTCGCCGTGTCGGCCGCTGCCAGCTGCCGCCCGTACAAGAAGCGCCGGCCACATCTGGGCGCACAGTGTTTTTGGATCCCTCCCGTCTCCGGTATCTGGGCCCGCCCCCGTCACGGACGCCCCCGCATTAATCTTCCTCACTGTCTGCCTCCTCTCCTCCCGCCCGCTCTACATGAAGTTCGAGGAGGGGTGGGAGGGGGCGGATTAAATTCACATCGATCGCCGGAGCCAAAGCACACGGTGGCCCATAACTCAGGCGCCCAGTCCGCCCGGCTGCTCGAGAATATCGTCATCACTCGCTCCTTATCACTCACTATACCTCGCTCAGAACCGAATCATCCTGGAACAATGCTAATCAGCTTTACCATCAAGTAGACTAGAGGATGAGCGTAGCTCTTGCTATGAATCACGACCAACGATAGTACGAGTGTTATTTTTAAAACAAGGTCTCTTTGTGAATAAGAGTGAGAATGATGCGCAATCACCGCAGTACGCATCCAGAAGGGCATGGCTGGCAGACTATCCCGGGATGATGGTGGTGGGTAGATTAGTGTTGATAGAGTATTATAGGTTTAAAGTTAGATTAGAATAGACGTTGAAGATAAATTTTTGTAACATAAAAACGGATAAGGCCTTATAGGGGATAAGTAGATTATAATACCAGAGGTGATTATTGCAAAAACAATTCAAATGCGTAACTATGAAATTATGTAATACTACCATTGTTATAACGAAACCGAGACTACTACAGGCCTGAGTCAGAACGATGGCGTGGCAGAATGAGCAAACGTCAGCATACCACTTACAGCAAACAAAGCGCTTCTACCACGGCCAAAACGATCTTGTTTGTAATGTAGAGGGAATGTATCATTGACTTTTGCACAAATACACAATGAATCATAACAATAGTTGGAAGTTAATTTCCATATTAATGGTAAGCCGGGATGCTGCAAATGCGAACTGGCTCAGGACTGTTGTGGCTGAGAACATATAATTAAGTGAATGTTACTTATAATCAATTGTTATTATTCAGTAATCCGGTATAACTACATGACAGATTACAGAAAGATATGTACAAACTGGGTTAACTGCAACTAACTGAATAATGGGATATTATAAAAATAACTCGAATATGTCAATAAAAACCACCAGCACTATATCAACAATAAGCGATATTTGTGATTCAATATAATATTAAAGGTTGTAATAGCAGGTGTAACTTTTACAACTGTAAGCAAGAACAAATGTAATATTATAGAATTAATTAGACAGTAAGTCAAAAAATTGTAATGGAACTGTATGCAAATTCCTTGCATGCAAATCTTTTGTACAAATCTCAAACACTATGTAATCAACAATGTAAAAATTAATATGTAGGGACTAATTTAGTCACTAACATATTAGGCTGTATAAATGAAGGGTGAAAAAAACAACAACAAAAAACCATCGCATCTGCTCTTAGCATACAATTCCGCGCGTCTAGGTGCTATTTCTAGCCGTCCGTCATAGTGTTGAGCTGTGGAAATTTATAACGTTTAAGGAAATTGATTCCCCCGCCGACTATGAGATACGACCCGTAATTTGATTCTTGACTGCAAGAAGCTTGGCAGCGGCGTATATTCGCAGTCAGATTTGTGAAGTGTACGATAATAATGCTACGAGTAGGTGAGAATGTGCTAGGACGGCCAGTTTAATGTGCATGATGAGTCATGACCAGACCAACATTCTCTGATTTCTGAAGTTTCGGTACTTTTGGATGGGAATGGCCGGATCATACATCTTACATTCCCGATCATACACCCAGTGATTTTTACCTGTTTCGGTATTTAAAGGATTACCTTCTGGATCAACGGTTCAATTACAACGAAGAGGTGTCAACTGCAGTTATGGATGGGTTTCTTTCGCAGTCGGCATAAATCTTTGACGTCGGAATTCAAAAGCTTGTTTAACGTGTGACAAATATATTTTAAAAAAAGGAAATTGTCTAGAAAAGTAGACGAAGGTACGTAGAATATGGAAATAAATATATGTTGATGATATTTGCAAAATTTTTCTTCTCATTAAAAAACTGTACTTTATGAAAAAATGGCCCTCATTATTTCATTATGAAACAGAATATGACTTGCGTCTGAGTAAGTTATGGGGAGAAATGGAATCTTCGTGAAAATAGAAAGACAGCATTGCTGGGTATAATCCTTACTGAATATGCAGTAGCTGTCTTTAACTCCTAATGACTAGATAAATACTAAAACGGATTGCTTTGTCAAAAATTTTCTTTTCAGTCTGATATGAAACTCTTCTTACGTGAAAGTTACATCTTGGATGAAAGAAACAGGAATAAATAAAAAATATTTCTCTACGTAAGAAAACTAGCTGTATATACCCGTTTATATCGCAAAGTAGTTAATGCAGTGAAGCAAATGTAACTGAAAAGCTACAAGTCATAAAAATCATTTTTCTTGAAGCTTGTAAAGATATAAAAAGTATATGAATAAAATTAAACGCTTTTCTAAAATCATTGCATTTTACTCTGAATGTGATATTAAAGTCAGGAAACTTAATTAATTTAAAACAAAAATTGATAAAAGACATAAATAAAACCTTCTACTTCATTGCCATAACTTGCTAACCAAATTAAACATTTATTCTATTTCTACCACAATATCTCGTTAGTAGCATTGGTTTTAATAAAAAGTGGAATTAAACTGTACGTATCCATATTTCGGACTGGACTGTATTAAATTCGCTATGTAATACAGTTTCTCATGCAGTGAACAAAAACAGAAATAATGCAACCTTAAATTAATTCCGGCAAAACTAGAATTTCTGATATAATGTCTGTCATCAGGCCTGGTTCCCGGTTCGAATCCATGTCTCTGAGGGGTTTTTCATAGACTCTTAACATGACCTTCACTTTGGCACAGCTTGCTGCGTTATTTAAAGTACGTCAGATCATTTCCATGACTCGATTCCAGATTTAACTGTAGTCCCCATTTACCCGGTAGGGTTACCGGGTCAGGTTAGGTAAAGAAGAAAACAACTAGCCTCTCTACCTCCAATACCAGTCTAACTATATCCCCTTCGAAAGGGTCCAAGAAACCTACGGGTTGAATATAAGCTCTTCTATAATTTCAGCAAAATCATGTTCAGAAAGAGGAACGTATGAAGTGTCACAACATATTTCTGAATGCATAACTGATTTCGTATGTCATCATTTACTGCGAAACATCTAAAAATGTAAATGTTTTATTAGCAATCGAACAAGGAACTTTTCCAAACCAACGTTTCTTAATACCAGTTAAATATTGATACGGCAGTATACAGTGGTGACTATAAATTTATTTAAACCTGAAGCCATAAACAAAAATTTAAATAAGGTGCAAGAGATAAGCAAAACTAATAGAACGGGGCCAATCGCCCTTGGGTATAAAGTTAGCTGCTTTGAAGTATTATGACTTAGAAGTAGCAATGTGTTCCTGAACCTTTCAGAACGTTTATTTTTCAGCTCAATTTGTAGTACTGTAAGATACAGGATATAGTAGTCAGAAACTGATTTGAATGAAAACGTGTTTCAAGTTTTTCCCAAATCACGACGTTATGAAAATGTGTTCGAAGATCTACTTGGAACAGTAGAAAAGCACAGTGCTTCGAAAATTTAAATACTAAGTTTTAAGATTGTAAATTTGTTAATTATTGATCCCGATATCCAGTATCAAACACAAAGTGTGCACCCGTGCCGTGTTAAGGGTATGGTCGCGGGTCTGAAGTAGATCCCAGCTGGCCGAGAGGTTGATGTTAGTAAATACCTACTTTGTCCAGGAACTGAGTTTTTATGGTCACAGGATGGCATGATCCAATCCGAACTACTTCTTAAATTTGATCATTGTTGGAGCTCCTAAGATCAATTCAAACCAAAATCACATTGCACTGTCTAGAAGTGTCAGAAATGCGCTAAAAAAATAAATAAATAAATTGGGTTACATGTCATAAGCCTGTGACGTAGTAGCACACTCTAAAATTGATTTAAGGAAAAAATATGTTGCGTATTGTCTAGAAGTGACAAAAAATAGTTTTAAGGGACAAAAAGTGAGTTTTTAGTGTCAAAGGCCATAAGAGCAAGACCTGATATGTCTGTTATACGAACCTAACCTATACAAGGGTCCGCTCTGCGGAATTTGGAATCTTAAGGGATTATAGAAGAACAGAGGCGATTTTGGTGAGTATTAAAAGATACCGTTTTGACTTCAGAAACTTACGCACCGAAGTTGGTATTTATGTTACACATAAAGGCATAAAATTTATATTAATCATATAAATTATTTCTAAAAGGTTTTTTTTTTGTGACGAGTCGTCGTTTTCCTTCATACTTAATCAAAATCGATAAATAAAGTATCATTTTAAGTATTACGTTATCCGACCAATAATTCAAAATTCAACACGTGTATGGTAAAATTACAAACAAACAAGGTCAGGGGCATGCGACAATTCAGAATTAAGCTGCTAGGCTTTGTTGGAGTCGATTACCACTAGATATTTCAGTTAACAAATAAAAAATTTAAGTTCGAAGTTTTTCACGGCGTTGTAAATAAATAAATTCTCGGGCTTCCAACCGCGTAAGAAACTCACACTTGTTGGACATTTCGAAGGCGTCTATCTCAGCCCTCATTTTCAACCATAGATGTTACTGAATAACTGATCGCGTTGCCGCAGAAACGGTGGAAGACAAAACCCAACCCAGCGCGATGACGTCATCCACTCTTCTGCTCCTTACCGAGGCGAAGCTGTTTCAGCATTTAGATAGCCGGGTTCCAGGTTGCACTGAGTTGATATCCAGGGTATCCAGGGTCACTGTTAACCATTTTGGTAGACAGAGCACGGAGGATTTGTGACAAAGATAGCTTTGCTGGTGATTTGGGCTATGAAAGTATGCGGCTGATAGCACGAGAATTTGCTTGGATACCAGTTGTTATTACAAAATGAGAGACAAGCTGCTAGACTTCACTGGTGCCTACGAAGAATGACCGACTTACCGTTAGATAGCAACATCTTAGAGATATGGATAAACGATGTGTGTTTTCTAGAGTAAGGAGCTTTACGGATAACTTTGTTTCTCTCAAGGCAAGGAAATATGATATTATTTCTAATTATTTCATAAGACGTTGTTAGTGTTTTGCTATGTATCTGTTGACAAATAAACAATTGCTATTATTTAATGAGCTGGTTCTTCTTTTATCCTACTGCAAACCACAAACCTCGCTATTCATGGTATATAATTCGCGAAATTTTCGCACGGGGTACCTGGTCTGTTTCTACTTGTGATATTTGTTATGATCGATAGATCTCTGATTCTGCTGCGCAGACACGCGACAAGGGCATAGCAGGACCCGCCACTGTGTCCGGGTGAAAGCGATTTATGGCCTCATCTCGCCCGCCGGAACAAGCAGTAATCCGATTCGGCCAAGTGTATTGTCAGAAAACAACAGAAGCCGCCTGCCTGCCCGCGGGGAGGAATGAAAGAGGGGCGCCGTCTTGGGCTGTCACAGCGTGTGGGACGCGCATCGGGATTAACCGATGAATCACCCGGCGTCGCGACGCCCAAAGACACATCGCGTCGCCACTGTAAGCAACTTGCTGTACTTACAGACAAAGTATTCACAATTTCAATACTCGGCAGTTATTATAATGTACGGCTTGGCGTCAAAATTTCCGCTTTATGAACTGTGGACACTAATGGGTCAGATAGTCCAAGCTTAGGATCTTAGGGTGTGATGACCTGGTTCAGAGGAATTTTCGAATAGCTCCAAGCTGATGCAGGGATGATATGGATTCTCCAATATATATATTATTATTATTACACCTTTATCAATCCCTGTTTCAGAATGCAGCTTCTTTAAGCCAATGAGCTATATAATACAATTTAATTGTAACTAGTTTTGTTGCAGTTCTTTCCAGGCTGATCGACCTTGAGCAACCCTCTTCCAGTTCACGCCTGTAACTCGACGTGTTCTTTATCCCAGCCATCCGGGGGTCTTCCTCTTGCTCTTTTCAGATTCCTTGGTATCAGATCCAGTACTGCCGTAGTCCATCTGTCATCTATTTTGCGAGCAATATGACCAGCCCATTGCCATTTTTAGGTCATGACTCTTTTTAAGATGTCTGTCACTTTGGTTATTGAACGTATGTGCACGGCCCTTTTCCTGTCCCAAAATAAATTTTTGTGAGGGTTTGAAGGGACTGTTTTAGCAACTCATTTTTCACAGCTGCGTAAATAGATAGAAATTTTATAAAACAACGTTCAGAGCAATTCACAGTTGGAACTCTTTATATGTTTCTGTAATAATGACCTCAAAGGAAGCAAAGGAAATTTAAAACAAATCTCAACATCTTATGCTGCGAAATAGTTTTAATTGTGATCTGGGACGCGTAGCACGCTATCCATGTGGAACGACTTTCATTTGCCGACCACGACAGCGAAAGGGATAGCGCGCTGTCCTCGCGTTGCAGGGGTCCCCGGTTCGAGTCCAGCCTCCGGCATGGGAGGTTTTAATTAAATGTTGTGTTTGTCTTGTATCGTCTATACCATGCAGAATCTATTATACATTAGGTGACCCAATACATACCTGCAAAATACAAAATTATATAGTGCTAGCTGTGTGGCCTTATTGCCAAACGCCATTTTTTTTAAATAACTTTAAAAAAAACTTATATTTGCTGTAGTGCACGATGTTGATGTTGATGTTGATGGAAGCTTCCGGGCATTAATAAACTCACGTGATTCCTTATTTGTTAGCTTACGAAACGATCAGAGAATATAACGAAAGCATCTAAATCGAACGAATGTAAATAAACAAAATGCAACTAATTATTAATATGTTGATTTAAACTAAATCCCTAACAATCATTTCTGCGCAGTTGCTTAGCTAAATAATTTTTTTTTATTAAGAAACGCGCATAAACTCGTATTAGTATTGTCATCTTTGGCCGTTGTGAAAGAAGGCTGGAAGCTTTTGTATTGATAGCGTAGTTCCCAAATAAATACGGTCAAGGTGATACGTCTTCGCACCGAGTGTTGTTGGTTAATGGTATCGCCCTGGCCTCACTTTCGAGACAACGCGTGTTCGAATCCCTGTCACGTTATCCAGTTTTCGGTTTTCCATGATTTCCCGCAATCGCTTCAGCCGAATTCTGCGAAGGTTCCTTCGAAATTAAGGCACCGTGCTCCACTGATGATGTCCTCTATAATGACTTTGGAATGAAATTATTGCAAATTAGAGGATGTTGTTGTCATTAGAGCATTAGTCTGTTTCAATAACGATGTCACTAGCATCCTAACAGCAACAGGTTTGGCAGCATTGCTCAAAAATGTATAAAGCTACTACCTGCAACACCGGCTGTAAATAGGTCGGCCATATCGACAGCAAAAATAAAGTAGAATACTGAAATGTGTGCTGTAAGAGGGGCTCTAAAACTAAAATCTTTACAGTGTCTGGTTGGATGTAAAAAGGTAAATCAGGATTTAAAAAAAAAAAAAAAAAAAAAAAAAAAACCAGAATAATCTCTGACTGGCTGTAAAACTACCAACAAGGTGTTAAAAAAATTGAAATAATATAATGTCAGGTTGGCTGTGAAATGGCCAGTCAGAATTATAATACCGTAAAAAAAATTAAGAAATCTAAAAATAATGTACTTCGAAGCATTTCTGTAAAGGGAACATCTTAAATACAGCACAAAATTTTTGGCACGAGAGTGGCCAGTACTCGGAAATTTAAAACCTTGCCCACGTTACCAGTGTCATTGTCTAAAATAAAGGCCATATAGTTTGTCAGGGCAAAGTCTAACATTAAAACTTTAAATTGTGCACAGTCTGTTAAAATGTGGCGTACCGTCAAAATTACGCCACAAGCATCACTTTCCGGTGGTTCCTCCCGGCGGAGAAGAAACATAATAAAATGACATGAAGATACAATGTAAACGCCCAAGAGACAGGAATATGGATAGATGAATGAACGGAGTAGACGATTGTGTGTTCAAAAGAAGAGAGGATTTGATCAAGGTAGTAACGTAGGGCTAGTGGAAAGTGAGAGAAAAAATGGAGAAACTTTACCAAGGTTCTACATCTTCACTTTTTTGTGAAATATTTGGGAAGACCCTTGTAATATAACGAAATGCCTTTAGAAGTCAATATCTTTACCATCACGACCGTAGTTGCGTCCATTTCCAGTGTAAATTTTTCACGACAGGTAACAGGATTTTATAAACTGTTACCATCACGTCTCTACCGACGGCACCCAAAGAAGTGGTCTCAATACTTCCTCTGTATGAAATTAAGCTTCTGGTCCCCTGTGCCCGCCGTTCTGGTCACGTAAGATTTATTTTCTCCCAGTTCAATGGCCGCCCCGCTATCATTTAGCCTCGGTGTTGTGTTCTTTCTCGAGTCGGGTGACTGAGAAAGACCAGGCGCCTCCTTATCACACCCGCATTCCTACCCACACTTTCACTCTCCAACCTTAGTAGCAGAGAAATACCTAAAACGGCAGATACGAACCACCAGTTGTCATACTGAACACTTGGTATAGTGGCTAAAGTTTGTTTAGATTTTTTGAACTATGGTCAATGAATGATCTGCGGAGTTCTGCATTCCATGAACCAGTGAAAAGATGCTGTAAACTTATGCGTAAAACCACTCGAAGGAATTTTATATCGAAACCGAGCCTGGTGGGTGAGCTGTTACACTCTGGCCTCGCATTCGGGAGGAAGCGGGTTCGAATCTCCTTGCAGCCCACCCACCCACATTTCTATTTTACATGGTCACCCCAAATGATTTCAGGTGAATGTCGGGATGGTTCCTACAAAACGATCATGGCCAAATTCCTTCCATTCTTTGTCCCTAGTCCTTTCCAGCCTCTAATGATCTCGATTTCGACGAGGCGTAAAGCCATAACAAAAAATAAAAAACTTCGTAACTGTATCTGAAAATAGACGATTGTCCTGGTAGAGTTAAGTTCACATAAAACCCGTGACAGATCACATGAGATACACACAATATCACAGAAGGATTTCTTAAAAAATACTTTTCGGTTCATCACAGTTGTGAACACATAACCGTTGGAATGAACACGAAAAAGTACAGAATGAGCAGTATTGGTAAGAAACCATTAACTGCCGTAAGAAATGGCTGCATCTTAAACAGATGGGACGTGAAACAAAATCGGACTACTTATGATGTTGATGTCAGTCCTTTTATGACGATATCAAACCCACCGAGCGGGGCGGTGTAACGGTTAGCGTTCTCGCCTCGCATTCGGGAGGACGGCGGTTCGAATCCCCGTCCGGGCATCCAGATTTGGGTTTTCCATGGTTTCCCCAAATCACTCCAGGCAAATGCCGGGATGCTTCCTTCAAAAAGGCCATGGCCGAATTCCTTCCCATTCCTTGCCCCCATCCTTGCCCCCCATCCTTTCCCGTCTCTAAAGACCTCGATGTTAAAAAGAGACGTAAAGCAGTTACAAAAAAAAAAAAAAAAAAAAAAGATATCAAACCCATGGCTGCGTGTTACCAGAAAATTATTTTTTTCAGAAATGGAGTGTAGAGGAATACCAAGACGAAAAACAGATAAAAATCTGCCTTCTAAGTTAATATTCTAAGTTGCAGGTACGTACTTACTTCCTTACAATGGAATGTTAATTAATTTTAAAGCATTTGTGTTTAGTAATAATCTGCTTACTTTATTTGGTGTATGAGCAATACAACTGGATTTGCAGCTACTCTGAGGGTGTTACTGACAGATGTCGATGAGACGAGATACCACGCGGAACTTGGTTTCCTTTATAGAGCCTCATGATTGAGCGGTAACGATCTCGAATAGATTCCGGGAGGACGTGTGTTCGAATCCTCGTCTAGCACTCAGATCTCGAATATCCAACATGACTCGAAATCACTCCAGGTAACTACCGGGATGGTTCCTTCAAAAGACCGTATTCGAATTTCTTCTCGCTCCTTGCTACCAATCATCTGCCATCAACGTGGCCAGAAGGCAGAAAGAAAAAATTGGATTAAGTGACTTTCACCATTCGGTTTTTGGTAGTGCATGGTTCATCATATCGAATTGTATTCCAAACTGCTGGGTTAAATCCCAAACCTCTCCACAGTATGTACGGAGTGAGGACACACCAAACTGCTGGATGTGATAGATCCGTTGGAATGGGATGTTTAACTAGGCGAGATAGGACGACACATTTCCGTCCCTGCTCGGCAAGTGCTGAATGATGAAATTCCTTTTACCACCGGGTATCAAACATGCTAACTCAGTATCGATTGTTATACATTATCACAGTTCCCCAGCTACCTCAGCAAACGAGGTCGATAATTTTTTCGTATACAACTAAATTCCTCAGGCCGACGTATTTATGTTCCCTATATAAAACCCTGCCTGATACGTCATTTCGAATTGAGTTGCGTATCTTCGCCAAATAAATCATCCCATCACGGTTTGTTTTGTTTACTGAATATCTGTATATGATGCAACAACTCTGCCGCAAGGGACAGCTTCTCAGAGGATAGAATCTGATACTTTAGGTGTAAAAAAAAAAAAAAAAAAAAAAAAAAAAAAAAAAAAAAAAAAAAAAATGGAGGAAAAAAAATAATAGAGAATTAAATTCTTTTTGGTCACCATTTCAGTACCGACCTCATACTAACCACCAATACATTTTTTGAGATATTATAACTTCAAGAGTTGGTTGTAGTGGCCCCTGTATACCACTAAGTCGATGTGAGCATTTAAAGGTGAGAATACATTTTGAGAATTTTCAGTACTGCCTTCATGTTAGCATCAGTGCTCTATCCCGACCATACCTGGTGCTTTACCTGGCAAACTCGACGTAATGTGACCTCGAGCAGTGGCAACAGTGACCTGAGGACCACCGGCCCGGCATGACCAATGACGGGTGAGCATATCGGCTCCAAAAGATCTCTCGCCACTCTTCGACAACGCAATGCGAAGAGGGGGAGGAGAGAAAAAAACGGGAAAGAGCATGGGGGAAAGGAAAAAGGAGTCTACGGAGATCACACACAATGGCTCGGCATTAGGGGAGGGGGGTGGCAGGCGTGCGAATATCGCACGGTCTCCACCAGGGGGGCCTCGCTTTGTCAGCGGTGACACATCAATAGGAAGGGACGCCAGGCTAACGAGGAAAGGCAGCAGTTTTAACGAAAAAAGCGGCTTGTTTGTTCGGAACTCCGCTGTGGGAACTGATCCGAGTTTGCGTCTTCCTTGACCGGCACAGGTGATTATTGGTTTTAATGTCTTCTGACTCTCACAAACTAGTCTTGAGACGAAATCTTAACAACTGACCAATGTATTCGAAAACTACGCATAAAATTTCTGCTCAAATAATGAAACTGATGTTGCATGATACCCGAAAATGATCCATTAAGGTTTCTCATAGAGTTAATCCGACAGGATTTGATTTCTAACAATCACTCCGGCCATCATGATCTGGATGCCCAGGGTTTTCACTACTCATTATGGATATATTATACTAGGATGATTCCTTAAGATAGTCCGTGGGCACCTTCTGTCATGTCTCAAATATCCACTTCGACCTTTTTTTTTACTTATGGCTTTACGCCTCGTCGACGTCGAGGTCATTAGAGGTGGGATGGGATTGGGGACAAGGAACGGGAAGGAATTCGGCCATGGCCTTTTGATGGAAGCATCGCGGTATTCGCCTGGAGTGATTTGGGGAAACCATGGAAAATCCAAAACTGGATGCCCAGACGGCGATTCGAACCCGCGTCCTCGCGAATGCGAGGCCAGAACGCTAACCGTTTACCCACCACGCCCGTTGCCACTTCGATGCACACAAATTCATACATTAGGTTGAATGCAACGCACCCTCCAACAACTTTCTAGTGAACCCAAAATCACTCCAGGGGAAAGCCGGAATGCTTCCTTCAAAATGCCATGACCGAATTCCTTCCAGTTCGTTGTCTCCAGTCCCATCACGCCTCTAATGACCTCGACACCGACTAGGCGTAAAGCCATAAGAAAAATATTACAGTGAATCAAATAGTAATAGTAATATAATAGTCTTCTGAAAATATCATACGAAGTCTGTGTCACTTGTACTAACAAATTAGTCTACAACACGTTGGTTGGTTGGATCCTCCTGAAGGAGGCATACTAAGCCATTGTGTCAGAGGTAGGATGGCCAATTCCTTTCGTCTGGGATCTACAGTTTAACATACAATCCCAACCATGAAACGGCCTGACGTAACTGTTATTATCAAACACAACTTTTATAAATTCCTACCGCCACCGAGATTTAAACCCTTGACAGGAATCTCGAAATTGTGAAAGCAATTGCCTTAACGACTGAGCTACCAGATCGTCCTACTTGTTGTATAGCCATAATTATTCTCAAGTATAGTTTAAATACTTACAGAAACTAACTGTGAACGAAGTCTCTTTCAATACTAACAGAAATGAAATAAAGTTTCGCCTATAAATCTCTCAAGTCTTGCAAGACAGCCGAAAATCTTTCCAACCCAAACTGTACTTTTTTTTTTTTTTTTTTTTTTTTTTTAATGTCTCTTGAAACTACATTTTTCAGAGACTAAACGAAACGCTGAACTCACAGTTAACCATCCACATTGTGGTTTCATATGGTTATACTAGACCAGTACAGACTCAGAAGTAATGACGAAATCTTACAATGTTAGAAAACACAGGCTAACATTTGGCGAACACATCAAAAGAATGAATTCTGACAGACTCACAAGACAAATACTTGAATTATATGAAAACCGGAGTAAAGCAGTATCATATACAATCAAATTGATTGGATAAATCAAGAAACCTCTCAAATTAGTAGGAATCAATTCAAAGTCCAATGAAAACAGGGAGACATTTTGATCCAAAGTTCTCAAGTGGTAAGGAGGAAATACTAAAGAAAGAACTGGAACAACATGGTCGGATGGGAAGGAAAGAAGCCCACGGCAAGCAGTAAACGAAATATGGGCCGAAAACAAAGCAAAAAATGCTTCAAAGTACTTTGCGTATTCCTAATTGGTTTATCCGCAAATTATTATAATAATCGTGACTGTACGTTAATCCAGTAGATCCAAATGACGAAGATGACCCTAGGTGATGTAAGGCATAGATGATATGCTGAAGTTTGCCGAAGATGTATGCAAGATCTGTTCATTGCTTACTTATCAACATTACGTAGCACACGTTACAGAAAAGTTGAGATCCCATCAAAGTATCCTCCGTACCCTGCTCATACTTGCTTCCACCAACAATTTCTCCTTGATCAAAATGGCTGCTTCCCTGATATTTTTCCTCCCGCTTTTTAGATATTGCATGTATTCCAGGGTACCTTTCATGTAATTACAAGCATTGGCATATTCTTAATTCTTCATTGTGTCCTGATTATTCCTCCCAAAATTTTTGTGCTGTTGATCTCTGCATCTCGCCGGTCTCAGAAAAATGGGCAAACCCGAACTCCTGGTTGGTCGGCCCACCTCCGTGATCGAAGACCCGCTCGGAGAGTGCTAATATCTCAAGCAGAGAGTCCGGAAGGCATCCCGCTGGAGGCTGCAGCGAACACCTGCGGACCGCCGGACACCTTGACATTCCAGCTCCATCGACGCTCCCCCCCTGGGCGACATAATGCCGGCCATCCGTCTGCCGCCCCCGAGCCTCACACTCGGAAGTCTCAACCACCGCGAGCTCTTCTTTTTGCCCCTCGTTCGTTCAGACTCCCGCGTCTGTCTAGGTCCGTGCACAAATGCCGTCATCCATCTCCTTATGTAGATGTTCCACTTCGTTCCCGTCAGGTGAGGCGCTCCTTCACTAAGTCAAACGCTGCCGGGGTGCCATCACTGGACGGGCGAGAAAAAATGGGCAGTCTGGAAGGCTAATCAGTCCATTTCTCAACCTCACAACGACGTTGTCATGCGCTCAAACGATCCAAACCGTCTTGAGATCCATTACGTCCCAACACATCAAATCCTGCTACTTTCCTACATGTCGCCATCATTGTAGGAGAATGTGAAAATAATGAAGGCCCAATTTCAGATTTAGCATTAACCTTTAGACATTAAATTACTACGTACGATTCTCGTTTTTTAGATGAGTGGCCAAAACGAGTTTCCTCAATTGGTACAGTGATCCACCATAGCGATATTCCTTGACAAGATGACAAAATCATACAAGGACTTTGATAGATACATATTTTTTCTCAGCTTAACGGCTCGTTAACGATGAGTTCTTTAAGGATGAGGGAGGTTTCTGGTCAAGTACCGCGAAATAATTGCGGAAATAATTTGACCAAGGCTTTCAGTGAAGTGAATCTGGATGACTGGATAATGAATTGAATCTACTTCCTCTCAAATACTAGGCCCAAAATTTAGTTGTTTTTTTTTTTCTACCAGTCTCGGTTAGATAAAATTATCCTATAGTCATTACGCTGTACTACTTACAAATAAATGCATTCTACCAGCATTTACTACTTTTTCTTCTTTTTAAAACATCGTCTCCGAACCGTAGTTGATGACCTTCGTAGACAGCGTTGTTCTTGAATCACGAGAACTGAAAATACCGGCTGATGTGCGATAGAAATTCTTCGGCATGTCTCCCAACCTTGAGTAAGTTTGTCTCTCAGAATTGTTCGTTTCCTTCATATTTTCCCTTCATTGATGAGGCATAACGTGTAGCACCTTTCATCTTCCTCGGTCTTTCTTAATCCTTGTTTCTCAGTGAGCCGTTTTGGTGAACGTTAACAATGACTTCGAGGACTATGTTTTATTTCAAGTCCGGACAAACAGATTTCATTTTTCCATGGTAACCAGAAATTATTCGAGATGAATGATAGAATGGTTCCATCGTAAACGTAATGGGACGAGTTCCTATGCGGTCTTTTCCAGCAATGCTTTCACGACTTTAATAACCTCCTTGTCGACGAGCCATAAAATCTGTCACTCATTCCCCAAAAAGTTATGAAATAACATCTGTGGAAATCAGTTACTATCATTGTCGTCAATATTTCATTCATTTATGGTGTGTTACATCTGCACATATTTTGTTATGTCAACCTTTCTTTAGGCTAACCTATCTTCTTCCATTTTAATATCTGTCCAGTTATGAGTTACTAAACTGTAGCTGTAAATATGTATATATAAAAGTAAATACTTACGACATTATTGGTCAAGGTGTAGTTTGAATATTGGGCCTATTCTTGATACGTTATGTACACGTAAAATTAGGAACAAACGGAATACCAAATCTGCCGAGTTTAACTAACACACCTGTTGTTGATTTTATTTCCAGAGGATTTTTAGACGTCGAGGTTATCAGAGGCGGGAAAGGATGGGGGCAAAGAAAGAGAAGGAATTCGGCCATGGCCTTTTGAAGGAGCCATCATGGAATTCGGCTCGAGTGATTTTGGGAAACTATGAGAAACCCAAATCTGGATGATCAGACGCTCAACCCCCACACTAGATAATTCAAGAGGACTCTGATTCGAATCCTTTCTGGTCATACATTACCAGGAATAAGTCGACGGGTGAAAAACTAATATTAATGGTGTTACAACGGAGTATATATGTAAATCATTACAGACCCATCAGAAAGTTGTTATATGTCGAATATGCTGAACGATGTCAATATCATTCAATATTTTGCCAGTTTTCGACATGTAAATTAAATATTCGATTTACATATGTTTAATTCAATTTTTCCTGGAATCCCAAAGAACTGTAAACCAATTTCATTCGCTAAAGATACATTTAAACACAAAAAACCAATTCTTAGTGTATGATCCTGTATTTTCAATGTATGTGGGCTTGTTTGTATTAATTTTATACTGCCTCCATCACTATCCTTTCTTTTAAAGATAATGAGTTTGTCCGTGGATTCCCTGTGTTTGTGTGTGATTGTTTGTACCAAAACAAATCTGCTCTCGTCTTTGGTAAATGAGATTTCCTATCTACCCTCCAGGCAAATGCCGGGATGCTGCCTTCAAAAGGCCATGGCCGAATTCCTTCCCATTCCTTGCCCCCATCCTTGCCCCCCATCCTTGCCCCCCATCCTTTCCCGTCTCTAAAGACCTCGCTGTTGAGAGACGTAAATACAATTAAAAAAAAAAAAAAAATATCTACCCTTTTCTGTGTTTAATCGCGTATTTTGTTTGTTTGTGTCAACTCTATCCATCCACTATCATTGATAAATGAGGAGTTTTTGAAGATTTCTGGTTGTGTATTTGTTTGTTTGTGTGAACTCTATATTGCTACAATCTTTACTAAATTATCTTTTCTATCTATCCTTTTTTATTTTACTATTATGAGCAAAAGTGTGTGTTTATTTGTTTCTGCCTTATCCTGCCACAACATTAATCCTATGTTTAACTCTAATGCTTCTAAAATTTACAGAAAGAATTATGTGAAAGTTTAAGAGTAGAAATGTTTTTGTCATCCATGTTCACAGACGTAGGAGCAGTGTTTATGAGAAGTGTTTGCTATCGCCTTTGAAGCCGAGATAAGCCCTGCTATTGGTCGTTGCTAATGATCCGTGTCAGCAGACAGGGCGCTGAAGGGAAGCCGTTCAACCCTTGCTCGCAATTGGTGGTGCCGACTCTAGTGAAACCAGTTCCCACTCAAAAGAAAGACCCCTGGCGAATATTATCCAGGCCCCCAGCGGCTCGCTCTCCCATTGGTCGACAAAGGGCTACAGTGCCTACCAGGCAGCTACCTGGGCCGACTCATGGACGACATTCTAACCTGCCAAACATCTCATGTCACCATATTGCAACTTCTCTACGCGGTCAATATACTCTTATTCTGTTCCGTATTTACTGTAATCTTATAATTTGTTGACAGAGAATCGATTTTCCATACATTACGCCTCTATTGTGGCTGGACCTACAAACCTTTGCCAGAATTAAATGTCACTTTAACATATTGTTGAATTTCATATAATTTCGTTGTTTCCTGCATGCGAGTAGCCATTTTGGATTAGGGCTTTACGGCTTGTTGCCATCGAGATGATTAGTGCCGGGAGAGTGCTTGGGGTAGCAAATGGGAGGGAATTTGCCCACTGCCGCTTCAAAGGAATTATCTCCATTTTTGTCTGGGTAATTTCAAGAAACCGAACAAAACAGAAATCTGAATGGCTTTATGCACTTCTTCCAGAAATTCGGGTGAGAAGAATAATCTAGCATAGGGTGGTAATCATTAATTAAATATACTCTTTTTTTTTTTACTTTTTAACATTTCTTACAGCAAACTGTATTGGAACCTGGGATTGTACTGTTACTGATCGAAGTGATTCGAAGGTTGAGAAAAGTTTTAGTCTATCGTGTTGAAGTTACTGTAGCTATTAGCGTTTTTAATTCTAATCAGTGTTATTACCTGTTTTAAGGGTATTTTGGCTTAGCGGTTAAAGCATATGACGGAGTTCGAAGGGTTCCTGGTTCGAATCTCTGTCTTGGTGGCGATTTTCATAGCCTCTAAACACAACCTTAACCACTGCCAAGGTTGTGTAATGTGAATTACGCCAAAATGCCTAGTCCGGATAACACGTAAAAATGTAGGTCCCCTTTATCCGATGCGACTACTGTGTTCGGTTAGATAAGGAGGAAAGGAATTGGTCACCCTACCTCGCATATCAGGTTGACTCAACCTCCTTCGAGAGGGACAAATCAACCTTCAGGTTGAAAACCAAGCTTAGTCCTTTCGTTCCTCATATAATATTTTGAAGAAATAAGATAAAAACCAGGTAAACTGGTACAATAATAACAGTGTGTTCCTATGGCTGCAGCTAAGGCACAAAAAGTAAACTTGAACATTAAATCTTTAAGTTTTTATTACCTGTTCCTAATTTGATGCAGACCAGATTTTATGTTCATTTTTTATATTTTTGGTCCGATGTACGTGTACAATCGGTACAAACTACGTCTCATGTAATGCAGGATGACATCTGTGAAATATATGTGGCGAATCAATGTCAACGTTAGTTCTTATCTGTGCTCGTATATATGCGAATATTTTTTTTTTTTAAATGCCCTTGATAGGAAGCTATTGAAATGATCTGCTTTTCCATGGTTTTCCTTGATCGCCCCAGAGAAATGTCGGGATGGTTCCTCAAAGTAGCCCATTGGCGCCTGCTGCCATATCCAGTATATCCATGTCCATGCATAAGGTATTACATATTAGAATAGGTGCAAAGCACCTTCCACCACCCACTTTTTTGTGAATCGCAGAGTAATAGTAACGACAGCAATAGTTCTTCGTATAGAAATATTTGCCTCGGCTTCGTGATTGTATGCGAACTGATATTTCATACAACCATGACTTCGGACAATAAAATAAAAAAAAATTAAAAACTTCAGGGGGATGTACAGAGATAACAAAGCCAAGTATACGAAAGTAGTTTCTTATTTGTTCCCCAAGCACGATACGGTTTACTTTCTCTCTTTGTGGGTGCGATTAATCGTTTTAGCGTGTCCAGATAAGGCTCCCTTCATACTAAATGAATCTGAATCAATTCGAATAAAGGTGAAACTGATACATCAAAATTCGGTTAGTGCTCCACCAG
Organism: Vandiemenella viatica; assembly: GCA_031002005.1. NCBI lineage: Eukaryota > Metazoa > Arthropoda > Insecta > Orthoptera > Morabidae > Vandiemenella > Vandiemenella viatica. The sequence continues at coordinate 87,086,238 of CM061918.1, forward strand.
AAAATACGCCCAGACACTGTTCCCGCCTTCACGCCAGTTGAATCAGCTTCAATCCGCCTTGATTCAATGTCGCACGTTATTCAGCTGGTCACAATTTTCTTCGTTAAAGCAATCACGAATCAACAGACACGTAATTTGTAACTTTTGATACTAGATAGAAAAAGAGTATTTTATTAGGATTGTCTTGGTTTGATGCGGCTAGTATGGAGGTGTGGCTCCACATTGATGCGGATGGATTCAGATTCGTTTAGCGTGTAGGAGTTCCGAATTAAGGTACATTTCAGTGTTGTAACCTGATTCCCTTAGTTTTGTATGAGCATGGTTATAGCGTACCTAGGACCATGCACTGTAACGCAGCTCCACTTGGTGGTAAGTAACGCTACTTGCTATCTGCTATATCTACTTGAGAGCAAGTGTTTTGATGTATGCCAGACCCTGTCACAAGGCTGCTGTACAGTGTTTGGTGGCACGGTGAAGTAGTGGGGAGGGAGAACGGGAGAGAGAGTCCGAGTTATGATCCGGGTGCTGAAAGTAAGGGTGTTCAGGGCGGAGGGTGGGGGGAGCGGCGGACGCCGGGGTTGGCTGCGGCGTGCGATGACAGTTCCAACACGCCGGGCGTCGTGCAAGTGCGTGCGTGCGTGAGTGCGTGAGTGACAGACAGTGGAGGAGATGCAGCGCCGCGACGCCGGATAACAGGTAGGCGTCCTAGCGAGTGGTCGTGAAATACTGCAACCATCTCCTGACATTACGATAGTTATATCAGAGGAAGCTTGGCACACGTAAAAACGGCAATGCAGACAGAAATTGTGAGTAAATGACCCGTTACGATGGTTGAAATATCATTTTATACCAACAGCATGAATCTGAAAGTAACTACGTTTATCATCTATGTGATAAATAACGTAAAAGCTCCTTTTAATCGTTATTGTCATTTAATGTTCTTCAGCAGAGGTAGTGAGAATGCCTGGTACATTGTCGAGTATTAAATATGCTTTACGGTCAAAATTAATATGAATTCTCGTTTCGAGATAACATTTCTTGACATATCCTTGATTTTGAAATCAACTGAAGGCATATGCAAGTGCTGACAGCTCAAATTTTCGTAAGTAATAATTTAGGAGCAAACATCGTCTTTACCGTACGGTCATCAGTTGTCATACCTACACGAAATTCCCTCCAGATCTGTGTTTTTTAAATATTATGCTGATTTTTTGGAAGTTTAAGGAATGTGACTTTACTATATACTGATTGACATCCGATTGTTAAAAGTAATTTGCATCTTAGCATTCAGATGTTTACAAGGATTTAAGTTAATTGAGGAAAGTAAATGTTAATTACTGTGGTTGTTATAGATCGGGAAGAACAATCATAAATGTTATCTTCTATCGCGGAAATATAAATGAGAAGTTGGTGCTAAGTTTATTTGTAGCAGGCATGATAGTAATTTAAGGTTGTCTGCCGGTTTTCGGATATTTTGGTGTTAAAAATTTTTACTCCCGTTAGCAGGAAGTTGAATTAGTGTCATATGGACCAAGAGTTGATATTTCCTTGCACTAAACGGTATAGGAGTTACGGAAGATGATGAATGTCACGACATATACACCTGTTTTTCTCGTTTTATTACATATAATAGAATACGGTCCAAAATTGTCAGAAGTTCTATAAAACTGATGTGAAACATTGGACTCCTGGAATATTTTGTAGCCATTAATGCAAAACTATTCATTTTTATACATGATGTAACTCCAATTTGCATTGTTGAGGATTATGATACTGGTTTTTGGTCGTTAAGAAAATAACTACGCAAAATATTGCGGCATACTACGAGTATGGAGGAAGGTAGAGGAAGTGACTGCCATACGTGAAGGCACTTAACAGCTACTAGTAACTGTTATTGCTTAAGCTACTTTATACAAGATCAGCAAAAATCGAGTGATGGGGTTGAAAGCTAGGAAATTTCAGTCTCGATTGTCAGATGAATATAAAGATCGCGTTTTCATCAAATGAACCCGGAATGTATCGCTACCTACAACTCACTGAAGTTTTAGCAATTTCAGGATTTTTTTTTCTTTTTGCTTATGGCTTTACGCTTCGTCGACGTCGAGGTCATTAGAGGCGCGATGGGGCTGAGGACAAGGAATGGGAAGAATTCGGCCAAGGCCTTTTGAAGGAAGCATCCCAGCATTCACCTGGAGTTTTTTGGGAAAACCATGGAAAATCCAAATTTAGATGCCCGGACGGGGATTCAAACCGGAGTCCTCCCAAAAGCGAGGCCAGAGCGTTAACCGCTCACCCACCATCCTCGGTAATTCCAGTAATTGTCTACCACATAGGATATAACGTCGACGCCATTTTTAATAGCAACCAGTACCATTTCCGGTCTACCCTTCCCTTAAAAAGGGAGGGGCCTCCGTTTACAAGTAGCCGACCCTAGTTCACGATGGTTTCGTTGTACAAAGAGATCTCCAACCGAGGTACCAGTGAGGTCTATACCTGTAAGTGTTTCATTCGTTGACTTGCACTCTAGGTAAAGCAAAAAAAGAAGACCACCGTCCAATCCCTGCATTGGCCGTACACTGTGCTGGGGCTGTCCAAATATTTACCGCCAGTTGTATACTCGGAGTCCGTTATATACCGCAGTGTTGGCAAGCCTACCGCTAAGTGAGACATCCAGTTTGTTTTCCCGTCAGCTGCGGTAATCGGGATCCCTCCCACACAAACCCGCCGCAACTTTTTTTTGTCTTCACGTCTCCACTGTTGAAATGTCGACTTTGATACAACCGTTAGTTAGTTACGGTTTCTAGAGAGCATGTATTGGGGCTATACGGTCACAAGTCTGGCGTCACATTCGGGAGGACGCTGGTTTGAATCCCCGTCCAGTCATCCAGATTCACGTTATCCACGGTTTCCCTAAATCCCTCCGGGAGAATGTCGGGATGGTTCCTTCAAAAAACAATGACCAATTTCCTTTCTGTTCCTTTCCCCTAGTTTCTCATAATCTCGACGTTTATGAAGCGTAAAGCCAAAAAGGTTAATGTTTGTTACGTTTATTACGGCATTAGTGCCATTCACAGATTCTTGTTAGAATATATTTTCCATACTTCGACGTCGAGGTCATTAGAGGCGGGATGGGATTGGACAAAGGAACGGGAAGGAATTCAGCCATGGCCTTCTGAATGAAGCATCCCGACATTCGCCTGGAGTGATTTGGAGAAACCATGAAAAACCCAAATCTGGATACCCGGACGGGGATTCGAACCGGCGTCCTCCCGAATCCGAGGCCAGAGCGTTAACCGCTCACCCACCACGCTCGGTCATACAGTTGATGATATCGAAATTAATCATATATCACAAAATATAGTAGGCACGAAATATTACAACTAATTATGAGCGAGATAGGCCTAGATACATAGAAGCCGAATGGAAGACACAGAAATGAGATTCATATCTAGTATTATAGGATTGTAGCAAAGTTGAAAACAATTGCAAAGAAGAAATTAGAAGTTTTCAGTGTCAGTGACAAAATAGGACACAAAAATATGTTGTTCGAACACGTACTAAGAATGAGCAACCGAGCCAGCTATGTGAAAGGTAACGGCAAGTCCTCGCATCCGGGAGAACGCGGGTTCAAAATCCTTGTCCTTCTATACAGATTTCGGTATTCCACGGTTTCCCGAAATCATGCCTGAGAAGAATGGAAATAAAAAGGCAAAAGTCGAAATCCTTCCGTTTCGTTTCACCCCTTTGCCTTCTCGTTCTAATGATCAATACTTCGAAGGGCAGTATATAAAAACGAATAAGTAACTTCCTTTTTTTTTGTTTATGGGTTTAATTCCCGTCGAGGTAATCAAATCAGAGAAAGGATTGGGGGCAAGTAACTGGAAGGAATTCGGCCCTGACCTATTGTGGGAACCATCACGGCATTCACCTGGAGTGATTTCTGAAAACCATGGAAAACCGAAATCTCGACAGTTGGACGGTTATTCAAATCCACTTTCCCCAGGGTGCGAGGCCAGAGCATTACCACTCACCTACCACGATCGGAAGAATCAGTAATGAAATCTTGACAAAGTTGGAAATGAAGTGTAAGTCTTGATGTGAAATAAACACATGAACAACAGAAAACAGACCCAAACGGGACTAAGCTGTTAATCATTAATTCGATATGACAGTGATTGCTGTAGTATTCCGTGAGATTTTTAACTCTTTCCAGCAGCAAATTTACCATAGTAGAAGGAAGTAAGTTTCACCATCATCATCATCACCAGCTCAATCATTAAATGATGTGACCTCTTAGAGCAGTGAATTCAGGTAGAGCTTGAAAAATCTTCTCCAGGTCGAACGGTTTTGGTAGCTAGTGTGCCAGTTAAATCCAACAACCCTGCGTATGTCGTTGACCCATTGGTCAGGTTGTCTCTGATGATCTCTTCAACATCGTTTTTGTCCATCTTTCTACTTTTCTCCTAGCAACATGGCCAGCCCTCTGCTCAAGACATCTGTGATCATTGCAACTGATTTAATGTCAGTTGCTCTCTTCTTGTAGCATTGACCTTTCCACAGCACGCTAGCCGTTTTAAGCTTTCCGTTTCGTAAACTCATGTTGTGTCCAGGTTAACAGCATTAGTTAGAACAGGAATAATGTCATATAGTAACTAATAGCGTTACCAAGGCTAGTAGCATAGAAGTAACTCTCGAGCTTGACCTTCCGTTGGAAGCAAGTTCAATCCCCAGCTTGGCAACGCAGGATACGATTTTCGATGGTTTCCTGAACTGTCTATAGGCGAATACCTGAATGAACCTTTCATTAAGACATGACTGTTTTGCCTTTCCTTACTTACTCTCTTCTCCCGGTTCTTATGACTCGATGTCGACGAGTCTTAAAGCACTAGCTTCGCTAAAAATTGTTAGATTAGTCACTCAGAGAAGACGCACGAACATGAATCGTGCGTGGAAAATAATGAACTTAGACAGTTCGTTGTTAGCAGTTGGAATATTTTCGCGTCCTGAAGCCTCTTCTAATGCCACCGCAGGATAAATCTTATGCCTGAACTGACTTCGGCGCATTGACCCACAGAGTTCAAGCAATGTAACTAAGCGTGCCAATCACTACGTAAGTTTTACCGTCAATAATTGACAAATGTTCTTCGTTCCAGCCCCAATTGGCCTTGACAATTAATTCATTAGCTACTTTAAATGTGCCGTTGTAACTTAGGTTACCGACAGTTTTAGAATTACTGGGTTGAACCGGTTTTGAACTGTTCTGTGTGACTGATTTTGACTTTGAAGTGAGTAGTGCTCACAATGTTTGGTCGTTGCTAAAAAAAACTACTGAAAGCAGAAGCATTTCGCACTACTCAAGCCTACGTAAAAATTTTCTGCTTATGACATTCCTTCCTTATTCAGCCACATACTCCTGGCGAAACCTCAGCTGAGGCCAATGTTTTTTGTCACAGTTTGCGTTGCACGGTCAGATTGTTTAAGAACTTAACAAAATTATCCCGCTTTGGCCAAAATTAAACACTTTTTGAGCCCATTTAACAAAATAAACAATAATCTTTTTGTTGCTAAAAATTAGGCTCTGCTGGGAAGTATAAGAGGTTGCTATCTAAGTCGTCGATGTAGTGATATATGCTTTTAGAGAAAACAGTTCTTGATTTCAGAAAATTATAGAAAACCACTGTAATATTACTGGAATTTGAGCATAAGTCTTCTGAAATGACAGTCATAACACATGAATTTAGTGTAGCAGGGATTTTTTTTTTTTTTAATTCGAATACTTTGTTTTAATTCGTATGCACCAGGAGATTGTCAACAATGTCGTACAGCATACTTGGTTGCAAATGTTTTGTTTTTTCAGACATCATGGAACTTATCTGTTTTCAATATTGGTATAATCAGCCATAATAATAGTGCGCGTCGTAGCTCGCTGTTGTAGATATGCTTAAGTCAACCGACCCTGCCCCAAGTCTCAGTACCTGCCCCTGTACTACCTGGTCCAGTCCTATTCCGGTTCCTTTCCATCAGCTGATTGGCTAACTTCCTCCACGACTCAAGCCTTGTTAGTCTAACCTTGCCTTCCCCTTTGAAGTTATGACTTCTCATTGGGTTGATCTAACCATTGCAGAACCCTTTCCAACTCAATTTATTTACCCCCAGCAGCAAGCTCTATTTTTTGTTACTGTGTTTTGCGTAGAGGCGAATAGCTAGTGGCTGCTTGAAAGAGCCCTGGGTTGTCGTTTCTTTCAGCCGTGTTGCAATTCACTGGAATGGTTATATGAAATATTTCAACTGTTCCCATGCGACAGACGTTATCCCTTGTAATAGTTTTTCGGTTTAATTCTAGATCTGAATACTGCATCAAAGCTGTAAACACTTTCCGCGAACAATATTGTTGGTACAGAAATCATATCAACTTAACTTTTGTTTTCTTCCCAGTTGTTGTGGTTAGGGTGAGATGTGGTCTGGACCAGGAAATTTTTTTGTTAAAGCCATAGAAATGCGGCAGTACGTGAAGTGAAAACACGATTCTCCCTGGAAAATATTTTGCTATCGTAAATTTCTTATGATTTCTTGTAACGGAGAGAAACTGAAATGACAAGAACACTTTACGACAAAGGAATTAACGAACAATTCACGACTTTTGTATTAATTTTGTATCGCTGGTGGATAGTAGTATCGCGATCTAGAATTAAACTAGTTTTTCCTAACAAGTCGTATGGTAAATCAGTAGCATCTAAGTTCTATCTCTTCCAATATAACTTTTGAATGTGATGAGTGAATTCATCGTATCTTCCTATGGGTATTTTAATGTAAATGTCTAATTTTTAATTCTTCTACCTGGTTCCCTTGTTTGTTTTTATACCGGAAAGAAACAGGAAATACGAATATAATCCCCTACCCTCTGAATTACGGAATTTATTTAATGTTTTCTGCGTATCTTTTAGTTTGTCTAAGGTATTATTAGATGTTAAAATTAAAAATGTTAAATCAAATATTGTTTTATTTAAGGTAATGGTATGATCTGGCACCATATTGTGTAAATGAAATTATTTTCTACTCTGACATCCGTTATCTTCTATAGCTGTCTTCTGTTAGATTTTGATGTGGTGGAAGCTGTTATGTATCCTGTTTCAAATGCTGCCTTAATTTATTTCAGATAGGCTAATTCTAGCTTAGGTCCTCTACAGAATAGGAGGGAATGTCTATGTCCAAGATCGTAAAATTTATATGAATCTTTTAGTTCCATAAGTAGCCAGCAAACGGTTTTTTATGGCATTAATTGATGGGCATCAGAAGTTTTTCCAGTTTTAGATAAGTAAAAAGTACAAAAAGGCCTAAAGTGTTGTATATAGTTCAGACAATTGCATTGTTTACAACCCGGTTGGTTGATTTACATAGGAGAAAGCTGTCACTGAAGAGGCTTTTGGATTACTGTCAAGAGGGAAGCAGCATATGTTTTGCAGGTCTTCCTACCTAGCGGGGTCCTTACTGCAAACAGAGCTTGGTTGGTGAGCGGTAACGCTCGGGCCTGATTATGGGGAGGACGCAGGTATGAATCCCTTCCGGCCACTCAGATTATGGTTTTCCATGATTTCCTGACATCACTCCAGCCGAAAATCGGGTTGGTTCCTTCAAAAGGAAATGGCCGAATTCATTTTCGTTCCGAGCACCCCAGTCCTTTCCCTCCTCTAATGACATCGACGTCGACAAGACGTAAAGTAATAAGAAAGAAAAAACCGTTATTTCAATGTTGCTAAAGTTATTCTATATCAGTCACTGCCTAATTTTCTGAGAGACGGAATTACATTCCAGTATCTGCGGAAAACTATTTTCCAATTTTTTCCTTTTATTTTACATGCAGCAGATACGGAAAATATCTAGAAATCACCCTGCTTTTTACCTCGACAAATTTAAACTAGCACAAAAAAATTGCCCATATGTTAGTAGCATTTTAATTAAGCATTGATTTTTTTTATATCTGAGTTATACATTGGTTTTAAATTTGGAAGTTTACAAATCATATACCGGTGATGAGTCTTGGGTACATATTGGTGGAAGAAATCGAGCATGATGGGTTAGCGAATAAGGCTCTGGTTTCGCATACGGTAGAACGTGGGTTCGAATCGCCGTCTGGACATCCAGATTTGGGTTTTCCATGGTTTCCCCAAAATCATTCCAGGCGAATGCCGGGATACTTCCTTTAAATGGCCATGGCCGAATCCTTTCCCGTTCCTTGCCTCCTCTCCTTTCCCGGCCCTAATGTCCGCGACGTCGACGAGGCGTAAAACCAGAAGCAAATAATAATATTGGTGGAAGAATTAAGAATTGTGATTGGAAAAAAAGGAAGATGCACGACCGCAAATTGCCACTGGATTTTCAGGCATAAGAGAATGAGAAAAATTTATTTTGTTGGTGTGAGGGCGCTAATGACCCTGATGTCGACGCGCCCTAAAGCAACAAAGAAAAAAATTGTTGTTATGGGAGTCAGGGAAAGAAAGCGATAAGTAATTTACCAAAAAACGCCGAAAGAATTAAAAATAAAATTCGTAAATGGAAAAAGTAGGCAAGTATAAGAAAGAGGAAAAATGGGTATATAGAGAAATGTTTACGGGAGCGTGCGCTCCATTGTCATTAAATTAAATGATCAGTATATAGAAACATCTGCATCCTTATCATAGCTAACCGTCCGTTGGACTTCCCGATAGTCATTAACAATCATATATATAAAATTTCTGCCCAGCTGGAATTTCAAGATAACAGTTGCTCTTTTATGAGCACAGTAGTTAGAATTCTGACAAAGAAGTTCGTATGTTACTGGTTTACATCCCGCACGTATTTCTCTTCCTCTTTTTCTTCGCCCCCATTCGTGCCAACCCCCAGCCGTGCCATGTCGGGCTCATTAGTACTTCAGTCCTGATTAGCGTGAACAGGCCGCTTACACGGCTGCCAACCGTGCTGATTAAAACGTCGGCGCGCGGCCCCCTGTTCAGTATGCTAAGCGGGCAGGTTGGTAAGAGCGTAACTGTCACACATCGCAGTGCGTATCGGAGTACACGCGCACCACGCATCCCTCAGATAACGCTGCCATCCCCGTCCCGGGTCGCTACAGCTCAAAGGTAGAAACAAAGACGAAAGGCAATAAAAAGTTTACGTTAAGTCAGTATGAACGCTCGTATATCAAAAATTCAGTGTATTAAGCTCAATGATTTGTCCCGCATTTTATGAACATGGTCAGATAAAATATTAAAATAACATCGATGGCTCTTCCAGCTCGTAGGTAAAAAAAAAAAAAAAAAAAAAAAAAATCTCAATAAACTAATGTTTACGTAACGTTAGTATGGGTATTCGTAAGTCAATCTTCCAGTGTATTAATACTAGACAATTCGACAACATTTTTCGGACATGGTCATATAAAATATTAAAATAACGTCATTATCCACCTTTATATCAATATCTATACCATGTCGTTAAAGCTCAAAGTTAAAAGCAAAGCCAAAACGCAATAAACAAAAATTTACGTAAAGTTGGGGTGGGCATTCGTCTGACAAACTTGTATGTATGTATGTATGTTTGTTTGGGAAAACTAGGACCACGTTAAGCCTGTGTTTGACGTCAAATTGTTTTGGATGTGTGCAACCCTCGAGGGGACCTACAGTTTAATATGGAATCCGAACCACGGAAGCGTTCTGGAGTGCTTCATATTACACAGTGAATTTCGTTAGAGTTGAATGTCGGATTAAGGGCTTATAAAAATCTCCGCCAATACAGGGATTGGAACCGGGGACTATTCGATTTCACAGTCAGATGTCTTAACCACTGAGTCACCAGGCCGTTCGCTTCACAGCCTATTAATACTAGAAGATTCGACCACAATTTACGGAAACATAAAATACCCAAATAACGTCATTTGCCACCTCTGTATTAATATCTGTTCTATGTCGCTACAACTCAAAGGTAAAAACAAAACCAAAACGCTATAAACAAATGTTTACGGAAAGTCAGTATGGGTATTGATATTGCAATCTTTCATTGTATTAATACTCGACGATTTGGCAATATTTTACGGACATGGTCATGAAAAATATTCAGGTAATGTTAGTTGGTGTCAATATTGTGAAAATTCTCAAAATTAGTAGGTCGGACAGTCACCATCCTGTTAATCACACTGGCAAATAACAAAAAATGAGTCCGTTGTCGGTATGCTCTTTATTTGGAACGACATGCCCACAAACTAAAGGTTAGGACCCTATGAGTAGTAATTTCAGGATTTCTCACTGCCACCGCAGTAGAGAGGTAGGGCTCCGCACTCACTTCGATTACCTCAAGATTAGAATAGAAGTGGTCTGGCAAACACCATGGTGACTCACCCTTTCTTTTACCTCAGAAATATTACCCCGTAGTGTTTGAATGTGCAGTCATTCGAATCTGTCAGATTCGACGAAAAAATAATCCTGTACTGCACCGGCACATAAACAAAATGCTGCTATATGGTTGATGGGGTAAATAGTATTGTAAACTTGCCAACAGCAAGAAAAAAGTTACATGGATTACATTTCCTTTATGGGGAGAGAGTTTTTCAAGACAACAACTTCTCCCCGTTACATCACCTCATATGGCCAAAACATTTCAGTTTATTGTAAAGGGTGGAGATTTAGGGATTCCATGATGATACATGTGAAAAATCATTGTGATTATTTTTTCGTTGTCAATAAAAAAAATGATTCAAGAGTACGAGAAAGGCGGGCGAGTTAAGAAATTGGAAAAGTTAATTAAGTAATCAAAAAAAATTGGCGTATACAACACTGTTAGTCAACTTAAGAACAGTTGTTCTGCTGTTAGGTCGCTATTTTACAGCATTCTCTTAATATGATGCACTAGTCAACGTTCCGATACTGCGTATATAACACAGATTTCCACGTGCGGTGCAGTTAAATTAATCTTTTAGCGTCAAATGAATCATTGATTTATACAAATGACTTCAGAGTTGTTGCGAAATGAAGGAAATGTTAGAACAGATGATAAATCAAAGCTATCACATTCACCGTTATCAAGATTTTGGCTTATTAAACAATGTTCATATTCACGTACTCGCTTCTATTTTTTCTGAATGCATGAAATTCCATGATCATTTTATGGTATTCCAACGTTTGAAGTTCAGTAAGGCTCAGGAATTTCCTGAAGTGCGTATCTCATACTTATCTCTGAGTCATTTTGTTGGCCTCATGGAATTGTCTCATGCTGCAGCATTTTAGTTCAAATTAGATTCATCGTCAATATCTGTTCGTCATTCAGTATTTTTACATCATTAAATCTTGCATATTCATTTAGTCTCTAATCTATAACCGTTGATTTAGCCAACTTCTGAAAACCAAAAAGTAAATATCTGCTACATTTTGACCAGCAATCCGTCTTAAGACACTAATTTGTAAAAGGGCTGTTGGGGATTGGCCGATAGTTCCTGTTAAGAAATCTAACATTTGCAACTTTCTAGATACGAAGAGGTTTCAAAATGATACGTATATTGGAGAGAGAAACGATGGGATTTACTTGAATATGGTGGGGTAATGTGGAACCTACATGATCTGAATCAAATACAGGGTGGGTGAGCCCCTAAAACTCTAGCCTCGTATTCGGGAAGACACGCGTTGGAATCCCCGTCCGGGCAGCAAGATTTTGGCTGTCCATGATTTCCCCAAATCACTCCAGGCGAATGCCATGATGCTTCCTTGAAGAGGGCCTGGCCGAATTTCTTGCCGTTCCTTGCCCCTAGTACTTTCCCGCGTTTAATGACCTCGACGTCCACGAGGTGTAAACCCATAAGAAAAAAAAAAAGGAACTTGTTTAGTGTATATGTATGTGAGGAAGTCAGGGACTGGAATAAATTATCTTAGGTGTGGAACATTTACGTCAAACATCTATAAAATTTAAAAAATAATTCTGTTGATAAAATATTCCAAGCTTCCATCTGGGTAAAAAAGTCACACTCTATAGACGTTTTCGAAGGATACTATCTTCGCCCTCATTGTCAACCAACTGAAATCTGCAGCAAGCTTGAGTAATAGTTGTTGGCTACTGCGTTGCCACGGAAACGGTAGTGGACAAATGTCTAGCTTTGGTGGTGAGGACATTCACGATCCTGCACTTTTCTGGGGCGCTTCTTGTGTTACATATTGGTCGCCGGATTTCCAGACATCGCTGAGCTGGTATCCAACGATCTTCGTGAGTATTTTATCAATATACAAAGCCGTGAAATTTTGTATCCTAATAATTCGAATAGTTCAAAAGAATGAGGGCGTTAATAATAACATAATTAGTCTTTTCTACGACAACCGTGGCTCCACTATTTGATGATAGATTCTTATGTAACTCGACGTGACAAACCGAAAGAAAAGGACAAACTTTTCTTGATATCTTGCTTAGTTATTGAGATATCGAATGTCAAAAATTTGTTATATCTGTAGTTTCATGTGTCTTTGGCGACAATTTTGTTCTGGTCCAGACAGCATTTTAGCCTAATCAAAACACCTAAGAGGAAAGTAAAACACAAATTGTCCATTCCGTAGTGAAGTTCCTTGTGGTTATGGCGATTTCTTTTTTCTGGTAACCTAACCACCTTAATTTTGAGATACGATATCTCGAGATCGAAACGAGATAAATGAAAAAAATATTATTTTTTACTTCTCGTCGATTTCATTATAAAATTGCGGCACAACGGTTATCATAGATTCCCCCCTCTCCACTATAACGATATATCGTTATATCTCTGTATTTCATGTATCTCATGTTCTCTAGAGTGAGGTTCCACGGTGAGTAGTTTGTAATTTAGATTACTGAATAGTTTCAGTTGGTAGAATAGGATTTCAATGTTAGCAGTTGGTAATACTGCATCAGTGTGGTAGACGCAAGATATGGCGGCTAATGTGTGTGTTTGTGTGATGTGATAATGTTCGCGGGACATTCGGATTGTTGGCATTAACGCCCCTGAGAGGTGACTGACAAAAAGTCCTGGTATATTTGTTCTTGTGATTTTGAAATAGTGTTTAATATTGTAAAAGCTTGAGAACAACCTGACTACGAAATATACTTAGTGAATAATATTGAAAGTGGATTTTTGTTGTATCAATTTTTAAAACTGTTCCCATCAGCACTTAACGTTTCGTGTTTTACTAATAAATTTCGTGTAACGTGAGCTATCGTCAAAGATACCATGGCCAAATGGTTTATCAAAATCTCGACGGACTCGCCCTTGCAGTAATATGTTGAGGAGCTTGCAAATAGCTCAGCCAATGTCGTCTATCTTGAATGGGAAGACAATACGAAAACGCTAAGGGTTTACGTTACACCATATTACTAGATTTTTAGTATCAAAACTTTGTTCCATTACTTGTTAAGTCTATAAATTGATTCGGTACACGAATTCATCTGTTTAATTATATTAATCTGCGATGATTTTTATTAACTTATGTTCTTTTGTGATTAGATATTTGATCGATTCACTCAGACGACACTTCAGTGTATTAATTTTGTGTTCGATATTTTCAACCGCGTTCCTGTTTTTCATACTAAGCGCCATTTCGACAACGTAAAAACATAACGCGATTAAAAACACGTATCAGCATCGCTACATCACTTCAAGTGGATGTTGGCCTATCTGATACCAGATAAGAGCGAAATGGAAGCCATCACTTGTCGCCTGTATATACATAGCGGGAAGCGTTGTAAGACCTGCGTTGATGAGATGGGCGTGGTCGACTATATTTTCGGCATCAGGCCGATATACCGTGCTATTCAGAAGAGGGTGTTACTGCATTAGGGACCTAACGTGATCGGGGACGCATATATATACATGTGTACACGCGTGAACAAGAGAGAGATGGAGGGAGGGGTTACAATTTGGTTTCCCTGACTAAGCTAGTCCATAGTCGGCGTGTGTATGTATCGAGCTGATGTGTGTGTGTGTGAATGTGTTTACGCCGATCGCCATAAATCTATCACGCGCCGGCTCGCGCGACTTGCGCACACCCTGGCGGGCACGCCGTGTACTACACAAACTCATCAGCAAGTTAACTGCCGCCGAAAAGCGTTTAAAACCATGCAAACAGCGGCCGTTCCGCGAAATGAGGTTGCGGACACGTCCACGGGGAGAGGTGTTGCGGTTTTTTAACACCTAGTCGCCGACCTGATCAGTGATTTTTTTTTTGTGATGTTGCCCTGCTTGATTGTATTACGGTGGACATGATTTAACATAAAGAGCCAGGGCACTAATATTATGTTTTTACTCTTCCAATGTGCAGAATTATAAACGAAAAATGAAGTTCATTTAAATTTAAAATTCTGAGGTTGGTAGCATTGCCTGATTCGCGGAATCACGTCTGGCGAATAAAAGTCTAAAACCAAATTTCTTCATTACAACATCACTCGTGAGAAAATTTCTCAAATAAAAGGATTATATATCAATGTATAGCAAAACAACGACCAGTGTGAAAATTTCGCGAATAAAATGCAATAAAAAAAAAGAATCGGGTAATTTGTAACTTTATCTTTCTGATTTCACCTGATGTTTGTTATCCTGCAGCCCTCTACTTTGAAGTAAGTACTTGAATCAATCCCCTTCCAGAAGCCGAAGTGTCACATACTTCAACGGAATGCGGTTAACGATAAGCTGAACAAAAAACACAAAGTCAGCCATATGTAAGTTATATGTGGCGCTTCTATCTAGTGGTAACACAATCGTTATCGACGCCAGCGAAATCTAGCGGCTTGGCCCGCGAACTATATAATTCACGTGACCTTGATAGTTATTACTTTTTTTCGTTTAAGGGTCGAACCGAAATATTCGTTTCTTATAATAATGATGTTACCGATCCGGAGACTTTAATTTTTATCGTATCAAGGGGAGATAAATGTCTGGAGATAAATGTGCATGACTTGGCAAATATTAATTAATTTGTCAGAAACGAAATTCGTTATAGATTACTCAAAAACTTGAAGCGCAGTTTCTTGACGAAACATAGCCAGAGATAACTGTCTATGCCCACATTTCGGGTATCTGATATGTGAGGTAGAATACTTTAAAAGAAACTACTGTAGCACATGTGGTGGAGGGAAGAAAAGTGCGGAAGTGAGGGACAGGGTTTTAGGGAGTATATAAGGTGTATGTGGTGTTAGGGGCCCGGTTTGGAACTGGAGGGGGGGGGAGGGAGGGAGAATTAAGAGTAATACATGGAAGGAAAGAGATATCCATAATCGTAAACTGGAACTTAATTTCTGATCAAGTATCCATAACACCAGACGAGATAAAATCAAAAGGAATTTGTCTAACTTGAACTAGGACAGCAAAAATGCCTTCCAGACATCTTCAGAGAATCAAGAATGAAATGGTGTAGTCACATGAAGAGAATGACTCCACTAAGACATACTTTAATAAAACCAGTAACTGGAAAAAGACCATGTTGGACGCCACGAGAGAGTTGTATGAAGCAAGTACAAAAGCATCTGCTTAGTTGCAACCCATAGTAGGAGAATTTATTGGAAGGGATGTAGTAACACAGCTGATCATAGAAACAGACCCTATGGTGTAACAAATCGACGGTGATGATGATGGGAGTCGTAAAAGTTTCATTTGTAGGTGAAGGTAGTCGGGGACAGAAATACAATATCGCTGGTGTGTATGGAGGTTATCACCGTGACCTATGTTTTATCGCAATGAATCAATGATAGTATTGTGAATGTTATAAGACAACTTGGTTACCTGTCTAGCACATGGAGGAAAGAAATATATGGAGGAGAAGTGACGTTAAATCGGTGAAGCAGGCTCTAAGCTCTCCCGCATGGCGGCAGCAGCGGTATTGCGCTTCCAAACATTGCGATGTTCCCAGTATATCCCTAAAACTAAGCAAGATATCGAAAAATTTTATTCTTTATTTTCGATTTGTCTCGTCGTGTTACATAAGAATCGATCATTAAATTTGACTTTTGCGAAATTTTTCTTCTCCATTTCAACTCAAGAAACCTCACTTTTGATACAGTATATCTCTAGAGCTAGGTGAGATATCGAAAAATTTTATTCTTTATTTTTCATTTGTCTCGTCTTTTTAAATAAGAATCCATCATCAAATTTGACTTTAACCAATTTTTTCTTCTGAATTTCAACCAAAACCATTTCAAATTTGGGACAGAATATCTCGAAAAGTAAGCAGAATATCAAAAAAAATTATTCTTCATTTTTTATTTGTCATATCGAGTTACATAATAATCCATCACCAGATATCGGCGTCACCTTTATCCTAGAGTCCCCTTGAGGTTTTTGTACATATCCCCCGTGTCTGTATGGAAGCGGCCATGCCCCCCCACTCCTCCTCCGCCCTGCTTCACTTCAATGCGTGGTGAAGGTCTCTTGCGTCGTCTCCATATATTTCCTTCCTCCATGGTCTAGCGCTGTAGGAAGGAGTTTAGTTCACGGTGTCTCGGGAGCTAAGAAGCTACCTGGAAGACAAAGGGCGTGGCTGCATTCGAAATCTCAATCAGGGTTCGCCTTTGAAGTGGCCGCACCTGCTTCCTTTGTCTCCCGTCTATGATTTATTGAGTCTGACATCGCGTATTGTCTGGAGCGTCGGCAGGAACCGTTTGATGTCTGTTACAGATCTAACAAGCATTCTTTCCATCATTTATCATTAATCCAGCGTCATTCAAATTACAGAGAGTTCCTTTACTATTTAATTACTGAAGTTCCCGGAGTTCCCGGCGTTGCGCGGTATAGTTGGCGTAGATTTACCCGTGCCCTATTTTTACTACCGCAATGAAAAACATTAGTACAAAGTTTCATAAAATTTGCTCCAACTTTTTTCTGAATTAAAGCAAAACTATATTCACCCGCTCCCTACAAAGAAACGGGTGGTTTAAAGTTTACCTGCACGTACACTATTTTCATTCGTCCGAAAAGATTCATTTATATCAAGTTTCGTTAATTTGGTTAAGAAATTGCATTACTACATTACTGGACAACGCTAGATTATGTTAGAAACTCACATTTGATTTAATTGAGAAGTGAATGGATATACTTTTTGCTCGAAACGCCAGGTACTTTAACTCCGCAGATTCAGCCTTTTATACAAATATCAAAAGTGAATCCGGAATAATATTATCGTAAACAGAAGACTAATGCTGATGACCAAAGACATTGTCCAGAGATCGTGCTTAAAGAAAATATCTGTTGTTTTTACGGCTATCTATGGCGTTTAAAAATGGAATATTCCGAATTAAAGGAAAGGATACTTCAAGTTACGGCAATCTATGGCTATTAAAAATTGATTATGGTGAATTAAAGGAAGAATACTTCAAGTTTTGTTTAGTGTGCAAAATAGTTATTATTGTAAAGTTATCTTTTTGCTATAGTCAGAGACATTTAGTTGTGCGTTTGGTGCGAAGTATCTAATCCTTCCATCTTTGGGATTTGTCATCATTCGTTCAGAATTTCATTTAATGCTCCTGCGTTAATTAACGTTGAAACATAAGACATACCAAACAATTTAATTAAGATTCTAAGCTTTGAAACGGTGAAAAGCCCATCGAAATCTGCTCCATAGTTTCCGGGTTTTTATAAGACCAATATATCTGGTTTTCGTTTTATAGATATAGACAAGTGCCTGTAAGATATGTGGGAAGAACCTACATACAATTACAGAAGTTTTAATTTCTTGTATCTGTGTGTACAAAGTGAAAATATTCCTATACCACTATCCTATGAGAGACATGGATGCTGAAAATTGAGTGGACAGATAAAGTACGAAATGAACGAATTTTGTAAATGATTGGCGAGGAAAGAAGTTTGTAAAAGATTCTTACACAATGAAGAGATGATGGTAGGTCACATTTTAAGACTTGCGGGATTGGTTAAATTGTTAGTGGAGGGAACAGTCGAAGGTAAGTACTGCAGAGGAAGACAACGATTAGAATGAAGCAGATAATTGAGAACGTGGGTTGTAAGGGGAATATTGAGGTGAAGAGGTTTAGGGCAAGACAGGAAAGGATGGGGGATTGCATCAAACCAGTCGAGAGACTCATAAGTGATAACAGTCAAAAAAAAAAGAATGAGAGACATATCGCAACGAAAACTTAATATTTATAAATTGGATGGCCCTGCAAAAATTTCGCGAGTGATATAGGATAAATAGCGAGATTGATGAATTGTAGTATGATTTAAGAAGAACCGACTAATTTGTAACAATTGTTTATTTTTGAACTGAGGTAGGCCAAAGTAGCAAAACACTTATAACATCTTACGAAGCAAATGACAAAATGTTTCCCCTAACAGAAACAAAAATATCCCAATAGCTGCTGACTCTAGAAAACAAAGTTTATCACTACCTCTGTGCTAGTGGTGCTGCTATCTAGCGGGATGCGATCACTCCTTATTGACGTCAGCGAAGCCTAGCAGCTTAGCTCTGAACTATCGCTTACACGTGACATTGATTGTTCATTGTTTTGTCATTTACGGATTGACTTTCAAAAAATTTCTTTTATTTATGATGTCACCAAAACAGGGAATTTAATGTTTAAGTCAGCTATCGAGGTGAAGGTCCGTTAAGGCCTTTTGAATATCCAAGCCGAGACCGGGATTCGAACCTGGAGCCTTTGGATCTCCAGTCAGCCGCCTTATTCACTGAGCCATCAGATGGGTCAAAGCATCTAACATACGTATATATTTATTTTTTAATGAATGATTTTCATGCCAATGCAATTGAATTTGTTGTTTTATTTCCCAGCCGCGTTTAACTTCATTCTCTGAAGGATCTTCAGCGGTTCTGTCTGTTGGGTGTTTATACAAGTAATTTCATTTATTCTATGCTACAATTTAAACATGAAAATTATGCACAGGACAATTACTAAATATCACGCAGTTTATAGAAGATGGATTTGAAGCACGTACGGTAACAGGGGTGGTATTTGTTGATTTGTCAGCAGCGTATGACACCGTCAACCATCAGCTACTACTAGTCAAGTTCTACAATCTGACCAGGAATTTCAGTCTTAGTAAGTTCATTGCTACTCTTCTGCAGAACCGCAGATTCTTTGTTGACTTCCAAGGACAGCGTAGCCGTTGGAGGTCACAGAAGAATGGTCTACCCCAAAGAAGTGTGCTAGCCCCATTATTGTTTAACATATATACCAATGATCAGCCTATAACACGCAAATGCAGGAGTTTCGTGTATGCTGATGATCTTGCTCTGGTCTCACAGAGCAAAGACTTTGAATCAGTGGAGAGCACCCATACCAACGCTCTGGAAGATTTGTCAAGGTATTATAGCACGAACCAGCTTAAACCAAAACCTACGAAGACACAAGTATGTGCTTTTTACCTAAGGAATAAAGAAGCAAATCGTAGGTTAAAGGTAACTTGGTCGGGGGTCGAACTAGAACACTGTGATACTCCAAAATATCTAGGAGTGACCATTGACAGATCACTTACATTCAGGTTTACTTACACTTTTCATTGGTCACATATGCTTGTAATTGTAATGTGTGTCAGCATCAGTTATGTTTGTAACAGGTGTTGGTTGTATCTTTGTGAATAAGTATATGTGACCGATGAAAAGTGTAAGTAAATCTATATCTGTATAAACCATACTTTTCATGTTTAAATTGTAACATCGAACAAATTTAATTACTTGTATAAACACCGAACAGACAGAACCGCTGAAGATGCTTCAGAGAATGAAGTGAAACGCGTTCGGGAAATAAAACAACAAATTCAATTACATTGGCGTGACAATTATTCATAAAAAATTGATCCTATCGCAATTGAGGAAATGGCCCACAATATCCAGATTTTGAAGAAAATTGTTTTGTAACGTACAGGTACAATAGTGCTGAATATACAGGGTCCGGCAATAAAACCTCCCTCATTTTAATGTGTTGTAACATAAAAACTAAATATGATAGAGAATAATTACTTTTATTTATGAAAAATACATACTTTGCCATTTTTAATTATTTGGTTTTAAAAATTATATCTGCTTTCCATTGTTGACACATTGACAAAGTCTATCCAGAAAGTTCTCCATACATTTTCGCGTCATTTCTCTTGGAATGGCTGTCAATTCTTGGGTAATGGCCTCTTTAAGTGCTTGCAGTGTTGTGGGACGATGTTTGTACACTATAGGCTTTAAGTGTCCCCAAAGATTGGTGAATGTTGCATAGACACACTCACACGTGCCAAATTTTCCGGCGTTGTTGCAGTCCGAGGACGGCCTGTAGGTTTTTTTGTAGTGCTGAACCTGTCTTTCTAAAGTTTGACACCCACAGTTGAATAGTTTTTCTATTCGGGACACGATCATGTAGGCCAAGTTCAAATCGTCTCCGAAAATCTCAGAACAACTGTTACGAATAAATTCGTCCACAACAAACGCACGATGCTCACCAAGCCATGACATGGCGCACACTGAAAATGGCAGGTACACCTCTTTAAAACAAAACACATTCCACATCAGTATCCTCACTACAACCCGCACACCGGCTAAGTGAAATGTGGGAGGTTTTATTGCCGGACCCTGTATTAAAGTTTTACCTAAACTAAGTTTCATTCATTAGTTTGAGATAAGGTAGAGGTGTTCCTAATATTCGTATCGGCTACCGAAAGTTGGTGTCGCTGAAGAAATACGA
Organism: Vandiemenella viatica; assembly: GCA_031002005.1. Lineage (NCBI taxonomy): Eukaryota > Metazoa > Arthropoda > Insecta > Orthoptera > Morabidae > Vandiemenella > Vandiemenella viatica. The sequence continues at coordinate 87,106,899 of CM061918.1, forward strand.
ACCTGGTGTTACCGTATCTACGTATCAGCTCCTTCGCGGTCATGAAGGTGAAGAGCAAAACTAATAATTTTATGTCTCCGGTAAATAACATGTTTGTGGTTCCGAGGAAACAGGATACGGTCCCGTAATAATGGCTGTGCCATTCGACGATGTCTGCGCGTTTTTACACAGCGAGGTATCTTGTGGGAGCGTGGACACCTGCGCCACAAACAGCCCACAAACTGCCGGCAAACACGCAAACACAGATTACCTCGTCAGAGTGGAAACTCGCGGAAAAGGCACAGGAGTATTACTCTCCGGTCCCGCTGCTTTTGTCACAGGAAAAGAGTCCCAAAGCTGTGACGTGCTACCACTATTAGCTATAGGAGAAACTAATATTTATGCTTTGATTACTTTACCGTGCTCGTTAGAGATGAAAAACTAATTAATATGGCATTATTGCCTGGAAAAGTGTGATTTAATATAATTTAACTGTGCACGTAAACTGCATTGATCAGTCAGAACATTATGACCACCTACCTAATAACCGGTATGTCCGCCTTTGGCACGGATAACAGCGGCGACGCGTCTTGGCATGGAAGCAATGAGGCCTTGGTAGGTCGCTGGAGGGAGTTGGCATCACATCTGCACTCACAATTCACCTAATTCTGGGGAGGGGGGGCGATGAACTCTGATGCCACGTTCAATCACATCCCAGATGTGTTCGATAGGGTTCAGATTTGGAGAGTTAGGGGGCCAGCACATCAGTTGCAACTCGCCACTGTGTTTCTCGAACCACTCCATCACACTCCTCGCCTTGTGACGTGGCGCATTATCTTGTTGAAAAATATCACTTCCGTTGGGAAACATCGTCGTCATGAAGGGGTGTACGTGGTCTGCAACCAGTGTACGATACGTATTGGCCGCCATGGTGCCATGCACGTGCTCCCCTGGGCCCATTGATTACCACGCGAATGTTACTCAGAGCATAACTGAGCCGCCGCCAGCTTGTCTCCGTCCCACAGTACAGGTATCATGAAAAGGAAAATTACGGTCTCGCACTCTCCCATCGGCATGAGGTGAGGTGAAATAGGTGGAGTGGGGGGTGCGGTGAAATCTCACCAAATCTCACCAAGGGGGGTAAACCTCACGTGAGGTTTTGGACTGTAGAGCTAAAAAACTCGATTTTATGGGGGTTTTTCGTCGAGAATAGGGGTTGTGACCGGATTTTGAGGGGTGAGACTTAAAAAAAAGGTCTCCAAAAGTTCAGAAGGTGATTTCTAGGGGGGTATTCTCATGGTCCAGATCTCACGAAATCTCACCAGAGGGGGGGGGGGGGGTCCGGAAATCCGGAAAAACACCTCACGTAATTTATGGATACCCCCTGACGAAAGGATCAGGCTTCATCAGACCATGCAACGCTCTGCCACTGAGCCAACTTCCAGTGACGATGGTCACGTGCCTATTTCAGTCGTAGTTGCAGATGTCGTGGTGTTAACACTGGCACACGCATGGGTCGTCGGCTGCAGAGGCCCATCGTTAGGAGTGTTCGGGGCACTGTGTGTTCAGACACACTTGTAGTCTGCCCAGCATTAAAGTTTGATGTTAGTTCCGCCACAGTTCGCCGCCTGTGCTGTTTTACCAGTCTGCCCAGGCTACGACGTCCAATATCTCTAATGAAATTTGGTCGTGGTTTCTCCACTTGTAGAAGACGCTCACTACAGCACTCTTCGAACACCTGGCAAGTTGTGCAATTTCCGCAAGTTGTGCCGAACCTCCGGGCCATCACAACCTGCCCTCGGTCAAACTGGGATAGATCGGGCACCTTCCCCATTCACGGATAGTACGCTCACTCATTCTACATGCACCGTGTGTGTGTCTGACTAGCAGTCATTTCTGGTCAGGTGACGCTGCTATCGCCTGGACGGGTTTATATCGATAGTAGGTAGGTAGTCATAATGTTCTGACTGATCAGTGTACTTCTGTCGTGGCCACAGAATGTAATCACATCTCAAGTCACTGAGTTAATTACAGGTTCCAGATCACTAACATGTCTTTTAACTTATTGAACGTGTTGCCTGACATTTTCCCTCCGCTATTGACTCGGCTTTCCGTTGCCTCAATCAGCTCCACCAATGAGCAGGTCAGGTGGCATCTCTCAAGAGACTGGACAGCCAAACCGTCGCCAGGGCCCTCGTATTTGACTGAGCACGATGGAAACTAGAGATTGAGCGAATTCAGCTAATCTTACCATGTATAAGAGCTCTGCAGTTTAAAGTGAAATTACTAACGCTGAACGATCTATTGTATCTTACACCTTGCGCTAATCCCGCTTACCTATATGGTAGGGGCTAGTAGCACAAAGCTTCGGTATAGAATTGGTTCGAACAGGCAATTACGTATTCAGGGGGACAAGGGTTCGAATCACAGTCCGAGCATCCAGATTTGGGTTTTCCGTCGTTTCCCCAAATCACTTCAGACTAACGCCATGATGCTTCCTTCAAAAGGCCATCGCCGTTCCTTGCCCCCCATTCTACCCCCCACCTCTAGTGACGTCGACGTCGAATAGGCGTAAAGTCATAAGCAAAAACAAAAGAAGAGGTTACGTATGCCTGTATATTTTAATTTTATTTTATTTTTTTCATCTTTGTGTCCGTCAATATCAAAAGTTCTTAAGACTACTGAAATGTCGTACTCCCCACAGCAAGTCCTTCCTAGAGCAGACATGCTGAAGAAGGTTAGAGTGCTGAAGTAAATTCTTAAAGACTAAACTGACAAACATGGGTTTCGACTCAAATCGCTTTTCTTTAAAAAAAAAAAAAAAAAAAAAAAAAAAAAAAAAAAAAAACTTTAACAATGAGATGTCCGTGCTCACACTATCAGTGAGGCGGGTATTCATACAGCGAAAACCTTTGAATATTCCGGTAAATCACCTAAAACATGAATGAGAAGGTCTCTATCGGCGAGCTTTTAAGCTCTCATTGATTTTCCCTCCCCAAGTACAGGTGCATTAAGTTCGCTAGTACCCCCCTAACTCGGTCCCAATACCGCACTGAAAAATTCTGTTTTTTTCTTTTCTTCTTTTCTTCTTTCAAGGTCAAAGGGCCGAGCACTTTGGCGAGCAGCAAAGCTTGGATCTAGTATTCGGGAGGACAAAGGTTTGACTCTCCGTCCGGCAATCCAGATTTGAGTTTTCTATGGTTTCTCCAAATCTCTCCAGGTGAAAGCCACAATAATTCTTTCAAATGATCATGGCCGAATTCCTTCCGTTCCTTCCCCAATTCGTTTACTGCCTCTAATGACATCGACGTCGTCGAGGCGAAAAATCATAAGCAACATACAATTGAAGTTTATATTCATCTTTGGAGAGGAACTATTTTTTTACTGTATTCTCTAAATTTTTCTGCTACTACAGCTAGATTGATTGCCGTCGCTGCCTATCGTCTAGGTCGAGAACTTTTCAGACTACGCCACCGTATGCTGCGATAGCTCTTCGTCGTGTACCGCTATTCGTTGTCCCGGCTGTATCCCGAGTCGCGACTGGCGGGGCACCCTGTCCCACTGTTACAGTTTCAACCCCAGTGACGTGGCCAGAACGCCCCCCCCCTCCCCCCCCCCTCACTGCCACCGCTGCCGTTTCATTTTAAAAATAAAATTCCTCTCCGGCGAGGCGATGCTCCCCCCTCCCCCTCTATTTATTCATGCCACGCCGTCGCGCTGCGCTGTCTGCGGTCCGCAAGCGAAATTCACCCCTCGGGCCGCAGGCAGGAGGGCGGAAATTTCTTTACCAAGAGTATTCTCCCGGCGTTTCTCTTTGTGATGCGCCGCGCTTTGGTCCGTAATATACATTCCTTCGACTGGACGTACTACGCGTCTGTTTCGATCAGTGCTTTATACCACCGCATTGTCATTCACGCCCGATCATATGTGCAGATTATTTCAAATTCGGTCTGTTTTTTCCGTAAATCCTTTATGCGATTGCAGGGATCATCAATATCTGTGAAAAGATACACTTTTATCTTTCAAAGAAACACATGCAACTGGTTCTTTGAAATATCTCGACATCTAACTATTTGAGAAAAAAAAAATCTTTGAGGTACGTTTTCAAGGTCACTTCTAGGTCAACAAACATTTTTTAATGGAAACCTATAATTTTTATTGTTTGTTCTTATTCGTTGTGCAACATTAAATCAGTATCATTTCAACCTTTTCCCAATTTAGCTCTTACTTTAGGAGATATTTAAAAACTGTGTCCAGAGGAAGTCATACCTTGGAGCCTTCATGTACATTTTTATTATCTTTTATTATAATAACGTTGAATTTTATATCAGATCACCGTAATAAACACGCGAAGGCACTTTGCAGTTCTTTGAAGGAAACATTGCTGTGTACTTCTTTTTTGATAAAGGCAAAAGCATGTCATATTCTATCATATATTCTCGTGTCGTTGAAACATTGATATAAATCCAACAAGTAAATGTCTTGGGATGTAAGGTAATGAGACCTAGTATATTATCCATCTAATGGCCAATTTTCTTTTTGATTTAATTGAATACAACTCTAGCAGAAGTGTAAAAAAATAATAAAAAAGTATGGGTTTCCATTTTAAGAAAAACTTCTTTTGACCTTGACATGGGATTAAAAGGCGTTAAAATGAATTTAGCTATCACCATCAATATCAGTTTTTCTCAAAATATAGTGCAGTCCCTAAGTGGAAATTGGCAATGGTCCCAGCATTCACCTGGATTATTACGAAAAATTGACACCAAACTGTAAACAGCGTGGCTAAAAAAACGGAAAAAATAATGTGAAGGTCATTTCATAATATTGAGAATTTGCAATTAAAGGTTTTAGGATTGAAAAGTAATAAATAACTAACGCATTTGAAGGAGAGAAACTACAGGACATCTTACGTGGCAATATTGAACTAAGTTTCCAAAGGATGGGTGGTGGAAGAAAAGCGTATTAATAAAAACCAGGCCATAGTGATGAAATGTCAAAGGAGAAGAATTCCAGGAAATTGCATTAATCGTGGAATGAGCAAGTGAAAATAGCAGTAAATATGAAACCCACTCAGTATAGGCCACAAAGATCGATACTGCAGTGTAAATGAAGAAAGTATGCGAAAATGCGTAGAGGATATGAAATTGCAAGGAGAGAACAGACATACATAAAGGGAGAACAAAACAGTATGTAAAGTAAAGAATTAAGAAGAGTAATGATGGAAGAGGACAAGATGATGGAGAGAATACGTTATAAACAAGCTTATACAAAAGATGTAAATTTGTTCAAAGTATTGATGGTGTAAAGCGTCACCAAAATTTATGGTAATAGATGGACGAGACTGTTTAAAAGTCATAAAGGATTGTAGTTAGATATAAGAAACTATATTAAGTTTTACGCGTTTTCTCGCTGATACTGTTTCATCATCTCCGAACTACACTGTGATTAGGTGGCTTGTAGTTTCACAACCACATATCACAAATTATTTCTAGAAAAATTCAATGATAACTCTGCAAGGTGAAGGTCGAGTCAAGGACATTTATTAATCCTAGTTGTCAGTAGCGGTCGAACAGAAGATGGTTTGATTCCCAAATAAAACGTTTCACTGAGCTTGGTAGTAGAGATATAACGCTCAGACCGATAATTCGGGAGGACTTGGGTTCGATTATGGTTCCGATAATCCAGATTTAATTTTTCCATTGTTTCCCGAAATCACTCCATGCGGATGGCTGCATGGTTCTTTCACTAGGCGATGGTCGAATTCCTTCCAGTTCCTTGCCCGCAGTACTCCTCGCCTCCAATGATTTTTACGTTGACGAACCGTGTATCGCTAAAAAAATATATGTACAGGGTGTCCCACAAATGAATATCGGGGTTTTAATGCTTTATAAGATTTATTACATTATCCTTTCAGTTATAAATGATATGTCAAATGAAAGAGCAACTCAAACAGTTTTGTTCGTTGGCACTAGTGCGCATGTGCGTGAAATGTTTCCGCTGCGATCCGCTAGAATGCGGTAGTAGCAAAGATGGCGACTAGTGAAGAGAAAGCGTTTTGTGTTTTACAGTTTGCAAAGACTGAATCTGTAGTTACTGTGCAGCGTGCGTTCCGCATTAAGTTCGGGCGTGATCCTCCAAGTGACAATAACATCCGTAGATGGTATCATCAGTTTGAAGATAAAGGCTGCCTTTGTAAAGGGAAGAGCGCGGGACGACCAAGAGTTAGCGAAGAGACTGTTGAGCGAGTGAGAGAGTCGTTCACTCGTAGCCCAAAGAAATCTGTTCGGAAGGCTAGTCGCGAATTAGAAATTTCTAAGTCGACTGTTTGGAAAGTTTTAAGGAAACGCTTGCAACTACGTACTTACCGTTTACAGTTGTTACAGGCTCTAAAGCCTGCAGACCATGGTTTACGTGCCAAATTCGCTAACGAAATGTTGTTACATGACGATGAAGATTTTCTACATCATGTTGTCTTCAGTGATGAATCGACCTTTCACCTCAGTGGACATGTTAACGCTCATAATGTGCGGATCTGGGGCTCAGAAAATCCTCAAGAGATCGTACAAGTGCAACGAGACTCCCCTAAAATCAATGTTTTTTGTGCCGTATCCCGGCGGAAAGTTTACGGACCTTTCTTTTTTGATGAACCGACTGTAACTGGTACTTCTTACCTTGATACACTAGAGCAATGGCTCTTCCCTCAGTTGGAACAATATGAACCAGAGAACTTCATTTTCCAGCAAGATGGTGCGCCACCTCACTGGCATAACGAAGTACGCGGTTGGTTGAACGTAACTGTACCCGACCGCTGGATTGGCCGCAAGAGGCCCAATGACAGAGCTTGCTATGCGTGGCCTCCACGTTCACCTGACCTAACGCCATTCGATTTCTACCTTTGGGGTTTCATCAAGGATCGTGTGTATGTGCCTCCGTTACCAGCCGACCTCCCTGAATTACGACAGAGGATTGAAGCAGCTGTTGCAACAGTTACTGAAGACACACTGCTCAACGTTTGGGAAGAACTCGGCTACAGACTTGATGTGTGCCGTGTGACAAATGGTGCCCACATAGAACACTTGTAAGCTTGTATATAAAACTGTTTGAGTTGCTCTTTCATTTGACATATCATTTATAACTGTAAGGATAATGTAATAAATCTTATAAAGCATTAAAACCCCGATATTCATTTGTGGACACCCTGTATATATATATATATATATATATATATAATAAAGAAAAATGTTGACTTGAGATGCAAGAATATTTGGCACAGCTATGTTGTAAGCTAGTAAGCATTGTTGATGGTCCCAGCACCTATAAACGTTTGTGAGTCATATAATGAAGTAGCAACTCACCGTCATTTAGAATTTTCGAGAATTCGTATTCAAATATTATCTGTTGGAGTGACAATTTTTCGCGGAAGGTTCCTGCCCACCACGATTTGAATCGCAAAACCGGAGGCAGGCGTGATCCGTCTTGGCCAAAGTCACCCCTCGGGCGTTCGTTCGTCTTCCCTTTCTTTGTGTCTGCGAACAGAGGGATTGGCGAGGGAGGCCGCATTTGAATAAGAACAGAGGGGAAGCCACGGAGAAGTCGTCTACTTCACTCAGCGAACCGAGAAATAAAAAATGATACATTCACGTTTCAAACGAGCAGACAGCGAAATGTGCGAATACAAGTGCATTGACGCATGGACACCGTTGTGTGTGTGTGTGTGTGTTGTACTGAGAGGCTCTTGTACTGTTAATACTACCAGGTTGGCTTGGATCTCCCGCAAAGTGACAGTAGCAATGTTTGCATGATTTGGAGGGCCAATGCCTTTCCTCCATGTGCCTATCCTTGTAACTGTAGCGGTCTGTTGTTTCAGTTACTCAAGGCATCTGACTAATAAAATAAAAACACTGAAACTCATTCTCAACGCAGGGAAACGCAAATGTATTATTTTTTTCATTTTTCAGTGATTATGTGTACAGTGGAACAATCGGCTGGGTGAAAGAATATATTGAACAATAATAATATTTGAACTTTCTTCTACTTCGTCCTTATCTTTCCTTTTTTCCAAAACTGCTTCACTTTTTCCCTCAATTATTCGCCTTAGTATTTTCGTTTATACTCTTTTGGGTCCTTGTTTCCGTTGGTCTTCTGGTAATTTTCGGTGCCGAACAAGCCGTTTCTGCTGTTGAACAATTCTTCTGTAATCTCACCTTTCAATGCATCATTCCAGATCTCTACCAACCGTCATGTTGCCGGTTTAAGTTTCACTATGCAGTTGAATATTTTCTTTGCGATTCCACTCTCATTTATTCCTTAATTTTTTAAACATTTCTAGAAGGTAGTTGTTTTCAGCGAATCTGTACCGTTTACCACGGAATAATTCATTTTTATTTATAAGCTCTAGCCTAATAACCCCTCAATTTTTAAACTTAATTAAAAATTTGTAAGTATACTCTATTGTTAGAGCCCCACACAGAAGTACTCGTATATTGTAAAATTAGCACGCAGTGACTTCAGGAAATCTATACTGATCACTCAGGAGTTTATGGCCTTTGCGAAATATATTAAAAAAAAAAAAATTTTATAACAGAATTTGATAAATTGTGTTATTAATAATAGGTGAAAACACTTTTAAAACATTATCAAAATTTTTAAAGCCTTTCAATATTATTTTTTGTGCTGAACTTTAGTGTTTGATTTACAGGTACTATCAGAAAGATTAATTTAAAAAAATAGATGTTGAACTCGTTACTGAAGTTTTTTAATCAAAATTTACAAAATATTTAATATATTTTTTAGTGAATTAAATTTAATATGCAATTTGTGTAATAACTCACCCCTTCTCCCTAATCCAGTTCGAAGTTTTTAATTGGTCCCAAATTATTCTTAGATTTTTTTCTCTCTGTTCCTATCCTTTTTTTTCCCAATAAATGATAGTTTTAGTCTGAATGTATCTTGAAGAATTTGGTATTTTCCATCCCTGTTTTTATCTTTACCAGCTTTGCGTGGAGCACATGGTACGTGACGTCACAGGGACGCGTCCGCAGGGGCTGAGCTCGTGAAATCTGTCCGTGCGGGGATTTTGGTCTTTTGTTCTTTTGTCCCCCGTAGCCGCCCCAACTTGCACAGCCTTTTTGTTTTTTTAATGTTTGCTCCTCGCCGTCCGGTTTAGCTGTCGCAGTGTTGGCAAAACTGTCGCTTGCTTGCGCCGGCGTCTGATATCAGATAATCCGTGACACGAGGGGTTTTGTTTTATTTTCGGGTCGCTGGAGCGTGACGTAGAGGCGAGCAAAACCGCTCCCAACGTCTGCTGTGAAAACCGCGTTTACCAACATATTCTCCACCTAGCGTACCCCGAATGTCAGCTCTTTCCCACTGACGTATGTAAGGTTAAGTACGTCACAATGAAAACTCCTGAAGAAGCTGTTACCGTTAATTTTTTTTATTATTATTTCTAATACCCTTCCAGCAAACCTGTGTGAAATACCGAGTTCTGGCCAGATGTTTACGTTTTTCATTGTTTCATGAAACCAGTCTAGGCAAATGCAGGAATGGTTCCTTCAAAAGGCCTCCCATTCTCTATTGACCTCGACGATGACGAGGCGTAACAATCAAAATAACCATATGAAACTATCTCCCAATCTACTGTCTCTACTTACAGACGAGATAGAATCATAAAATCTATTAGCCCTATGAGGCTTATATGTATTCCTTCTTACCTCATGCCGTTATCCACCGTAATAAACAGAGCGGAGAATATTATTGGTGTGAAGCACCCTCTCACGCACTCAGTTTTGATATAACCCATTCAGTTAACAGAGGCGGTTCAAGGTCAGTCTGCTCTATCCCCACTCCGCTGCCCTTACCCCTACATGTGGAGGGGAAAATATACCAATGATTTACTTGGACACAGTAGTCAGCTCGCAGAAATAGGCAGGGAGGGGGTGATGACGTGATGGTTAGAGCCAGGGGCTTGAGCCGCCTGTTTGAAGTGAACAGGGTATAATTGCGGAGTATAAATTTAGGTGTAGAATTTCCTTTTCTCTATATAAATAAGGTATATCAAGAGAACGAGTCATTGAACACTAGATGCTACAAGCAACTTAGTTCATGTGGGCCTTAATATAGGGACCTATCTCTTAAACCTATTAGGTCGGAATTTTCACATAGCCAACGAAATAATAATAATAAAAAAATACTGTAACTTTATCCCGCCAAGTTACACGATGCCACTGGTACGCCGAAATCACACCAAATATTTCGACTTTGAGAAGTAACTTAGCTTTAAATTGACAAGTGGACAGTGTTAATCTTCTCAGTTTTGCGAAGGCAAATAATAATGAAACATACTTTATTTGATCCCAGTGCTGTACATTATTCCAAACACCACCAAAATGCGGTGACTAGTCTTAGGTGAATCGCGTTCAATGAAAAATGGACACTAATTAGTGGTCACTTGTATCTTAATTTCTCAGCTCTTTGAAGTCACTTAAAAATGAAACGTAAATTATTTCACCCCACGGACTGTGAGCTGTGTATTATCCGAAACTCCATGAAAATGCGACCAGTATTTCCAGCGTGGATCACGTTGAACGAAAAATTGCTACTATTGTGTGGACACTTTAATGTTAAATTTCTCAGATTTACTACGTCACACGCAATAACATATAAATTTCTTTACTTGCGGAGCAACCTTATGAACAGCAATCGAAATTCTGTCATAATTCGACCAGTAGTTACTGCGTGAATCTTGTCCATTTCAACATATATAAATAGACAGACACTAATTTAAAAAAATAACCTTTGTTGTAATTTACTAATAAAAGGTAAAGGCAGATGGTTTTCATAGCTGTCAAGCCATATTCTTCTAGTATTAGTGGAGGCAGACCGTAGGCACTAGAGTGGACGTGCCGTGGTCAGCAACACGGTACGGCCATTTTTATTTAATTTCCCGCAGAGTTTTCTCCGCGTTACTCATTTGACAGTAGACTGAGTGGGCCTGGGGATCGTTCCGGACGTTTGGCTTCGAGGAAAAATCCTCAGCTTCGTACGGAATCGAACCCCGGTCGTCGAGACCATAGTCAAACGCTCTATAGCGGCTGCCCAATTTACTAATCGTGTTCCAAATTAATTTTTCCAACATGTAAGTGTGCAGGCTTTTTCTTCGTTACAATTTTGCTAAATCTATAGATGATATCTAAAAATAACAAACCTTGCATAATGTTCCGAATCCGACAGTTAATTCGCAATTTTTGTTGACGTTTATAAACTGCTCTCCAGTACTTGTACCTCTAATGGACCGCCGTTAATGCCAGCATCATTGCAGTACATTACACGCACCGCGCCGGCGGGGGGCTTAGTGGGCCTCGAACCGGGGACGCAGATGTTGGAGGATCCGCCGAAGATTATTGAATTTAGTGCGGATTGATCGCCCCGCCGGGATGTAGGCTGCTCCACGAGGTATCGGACGCAGGTGCGTCCACAACACAATTTGTGGTCGCCACCGAACACACCTCTAATGTGGTGACAAATAGCTCACCGAAATAGATTCTCCTAGAAGATCTGTTAAAACTGTAACTGAGTGCCGAAGCAAGAAGGACGTCAGTAGTAAAATAGCGTTCCTGAAAATTGGAAATCAACAATGAAATTATAAATGCGAAAGTAACTCTGTCTTTCTGTTTGTTTGATACGTTTTCACGACTAAACGGCTAAAGCGATCTTGATGATATTTGATAAGGAAATACTATGTATCATTAGGAAGAACATAGATATGCATTTTGTTATAAATAAAAAAGTTGTAACGAAATTTTTAAAAAGTGGCCGAAAGGTGACAAAGCTGATATAATGATAAATCGGTCACTCAGGCGTTGTTTCTGGACTACCTTTTGTGTAACTTTTTTTCTGTATCCATTTCTAAATTTTTAATCCACAAGTGCGCAGGTAACAGGTAGTCTTCTAATATATTCTTCTCTGATACATATACGGAGTTGACAGTATATTTCGGCGATCAAATACTCCGTTGCCATATTCAGGTGAAGCGACCCTACATTTAAATTAATCAGACGACGATGCCGAAGACTGACTGCATTCTCTCTATTGAATCACTGAGTGGAAAACATGTAGTTTGTCGTAGTAACTATTTATTATTATTAGTTACACGTTTATTTGCTTAACTTCGCAATAATTATTAGCAGCACTGATTCGACACGATAAAGTGGTTCAGGCAACACTGATGTAACAAAATTTCAATCTTCAGAACTGTTATAGTATCATCGCTCTTTTCCCGTCATTTAAATTGCCTGCATGATGAAATCAGTTATTTATTCACTCAATGGCTTTGTTCTATGAGAGAGAGCCTAAGCACGAGTTCCAGATTTGAGGTAACATGTCCCTGTTACAAAGCGTGCAGTGAACTGTGTACTTTTTATTTCACACAACCAATACGACTAACCGACAGTACATACATTAGGGTATGTTCTGCGTAATTGTTTAGGCACTTGTCGCTTCAGTTTGAATATTACCTCCTAATAAAAATTCTGTCCTTTCGTATTCAGTCACGTTATCGCGAAATGTTTCACCTCCTCGTATGAAGCGAATTGATGGCCTCCCAAGTGCATCTTCAAGTGAGGAAAAAGGTGAAAGTCGCTTGGAGTGAGGTCCAGGCTATAGGGAGCGTGGTCGGTGCTCCTCGTCGGTGACGTTTTCTCCGCCGGCCGCAAACTTTCGACATCATTATGCGATATGCTAACGAGACAATACCAGTGTATCCGTAAACTTTTACAGGCTGCCGGTGATTCTCTGCAGTGGTTATATACCTCATCTACAGAAATCGAATAACTGAGCTGATTTCTTCGCAAGATTTATCCAAACGAGTCGCCAGTTGCGTTTAACTACAACTAGCGCTGTAGGTGGCGGGTGACTAAACCTCTGCACGTTGCCATCGGTTTGAATCAGCTGTGCGCACCCCTTCTGTTGCTGTAAAGTGCTCTGTGCCAAACGACACTAGGCAACGTGGTGCGGAGGTGACGGCAAGGTAAGCTAGGACTAACCTGCGGCCCGCGGTCGTCCCTACACTTCGGCTAATGAGGTACCGTCTCGTCTCTCCTTCGTTACAGGGGATCGTGGGAATGCGCCTTTAAGATACGTTCCCACGGCGCGTCCCTCGGTGCGTGTTAGGGGACGCCTCTCATTTTTGGCACATATACTAGCAGGTACGACGCGCCTCGACCCACCGTCAGGCGGTAAAATATAAAGGCGCGTTCTGCCTACCACGCGCCGTGGGAATAGACCTCTGGAATTAGCTTACACTACTAATTTCTCTGTAACGGGCGACACTCCAGGATTAACGGCCTTGTGATGTTAGTTTCCGATCACGACTTGTAGTTTGTGAGAAATAAATGGGCAAAACAGGCTACTTTTTTTTTAATAATCCTACATTACAACAGGGGTTTGCTTAATATGAAGCTCAATAGATGACGTAGTTAAAGTCTTCCCATGCTTATGCTACAACGTTTATTTCGAATATCGCAAAGAAGTGTTCACATCAGGTGTTACTTTTCGACCATGAGAGTTGTTTACACCGACCTGTGAAGAGACAGACAGGGGACTAAGAAGGGTCGTTACAGTGTTGCTAATCTCTCGTCAATATTTCACGAAGCCATGTGGCTCGTTGCCGCGGGGGATCACATGTGGCGCAGGACTTATACCGATAACTCACGGCCTATTAATTAACAGCAGCTTGGCCGGCCGTATTAACACCCTCGGGAGGCCAGGAGCTCAGGTGGTCCGCGCTAAGTACCGACACACATACGCGAACCGCCGAGGAGCCATCGACGCTAATGGCTGCACATAGAGGCGCGCGGGCTCTAAATCATAGAGCTGATAAGTGTTCCGCAGCGGCTTACAGCAGACTTGGACGCGGTACAGATGCGGCGACTGGTGGAGATGGTAGGGGTTGTCATTCTCGTCGACCCGGGTTCGATTCCCGATATCGTGAAGAACATTTTCAACATTTTGGTACTACTTCAGTCACCGAAAGCCCGCCTCGTGACAGAAGATACCAATACAACCTTCTGCTCCGCTTGGTGTCTACCCGTATATCAAGTATTAAATAGCTACTTCCCTGTCATGTAGGTTTCATTAAAATTATTTTAACTCAATTGATTTTTTTTCGGTTTAAATTAACTTTTTGTTTCTTACTTTATAATTAGTCGACGTCAGTGTTATTAAAGGCGGCAAAAGAGTGGAGGCAATAGAGCAAGAGCCCGTGAACGCCAGACCAACGTCAAAATATAAAGGCTGAAATTTTTTCTACGCAATTTTTTTTTTTAAATCAGCTTAACGTCTCACTAACAGCGAGGTCTTTAGAGACGGGAAAAGATGGGGGCTAGGAATGGGAAGGAATTCGGCCATGGCCTTTTGAAGGAAGCATCCCGGCATTTGCCTGGAGTGATTTGGGAAACCATGGAAAACCCAAATCTGGATGCCCGGACGGGGATTCGAACCGCCGTCCTCCCGAATGCGAGGGCAGAACTCTAGCCTTTTTTTTCTACGCATATACACAACAGCAGGAATGAACGTTTGGCTACTATGAACCTAGAGTGGCTGTAGCTTTGATAGATAACACGAAGCGAATGTCTATAAAATTGATGCCTAGTTACCTCATAGTATAAAGCGTAATTTTTTATATTTTTTACGGGAAACTGTTAGATATCACGTCATCTATTGCCAGACGCTTTATGTGGTGGAATCCTTCCGCCAGACAGCTTCAAAGCTTAATAATACTTACGTCATAATATAAAATCTGAATTTTCTATATGTTACTTGGGCAGCTATTTAAAAGTGTTTCCTAAACAGCCAGACAGTTTCGAAGGTTTCAACACCCTGCCAGACATAATTCAATGTCAGCTGTAGGGGCGAGCGCGGAGGCAATATTTATGTATTCAGTCTATTGTCACGCATCTTTCGTAGAGATATTGTTTGAATACATGTTCTCTCATTGATCGTAGAGCATATGTTTTATTATTTATTTCTGCAGTTCCGTGCGCAGAAAAAAATTCAACCTTTATACTATGACGTAGGTCTGGTGATCAGGGGTTCTTGGACTACAAGGATAAGAAGGAATTTGACCTTGGAGTTTTGAAGGAACCATCCAGTCATTCGCGTGAAATGATTTGGGGACAACATGGAAATCGCAAATCTGGATAGCCGAACGGGGATTCGAACCCGTGTTACACTCACCCACCACGCTTTACATCCGGTGAGGCTTAAAGTGCCATGGTTTGATTTAGATTAGCCCTACTGAAAAGAACTTCTATAACAAATGTTTCAATATTAGCTATTCTCAAAATTTATAAGCTCTTTCATCCGACACAAAAACGAAATATTGGATACTTTATTATTTATATGCATTAAGTTTAAGTAATAAGGTGTATCGGATATATATATATATAAATAAATATTATTATTATTATTTATAGATAAAGCTTTCATCGAAATAGCAGCAATTTTCAGTAAGAAAAGCAACATGGAAACTTAAGTTTACTGGTTTCTCTCACATCTAAGTATGGGATGTAATAAGTGTGGGAGCGCCGTACCAAGAGTGGTGGGTGAACGGTTAACGTTCTGGCCTCGCATTCGGGAGGACACGGGTTCGAATCCCCGTCCTGGCATCCAGAATAGGGTTTTCCATGGTTTCCCCAAATCACTCCAGCGAATGCCGGGGTGCTTCCTTCAAAAATGCCATGGACGAATTCCTTCCTGTTCCTTGTCCCCCGTCCCATCCCGCCTCTAACGACCTTAGCCATCGACGAGGCGTAGAGAGAAATAAGTAAAAAAAAAAAATACGTGGACGGTGAATCTGGTGCCGAAACGTCCCAGTGATAGTCAGCAATTCGCAGATGCTGAAGATCTTTGCTGACGGTGTTCAGAAGTCATTGCTGGATGTAGTGATTCTGCCATGAATTAGTGGTGCAGCATTTTTTTTTATAACTTATGGCTTTACATCACGTCAACGTCGAGGTCATTAAAGGTGAGGAAGGACTAGGGACAAGGAACGGGAAGGACTTCGGCCATGGACTTTCGAAGGAAGCATCCTGGCAAGATTTCGGGAAACCGTAGAAAATCCAAATGTGTTTTCTCAGACGGGGATTCTAACCCATGTCCTCCCGAATGCGAAGCCAGAGCGTTAACCACTCACGCACCACGTTCGGTCTGAGCGGAGCGAAATTGGCTTCGAGGGGCGAGTGGTTAAGGATCGGTTTCGAGTGTCGACCATGGTTCGGATTTAAACATACATCATTATAATTGATGTGATTCCAATGTGAGGCGTCTTAATTACTAGGTTTAATGCTCAATATATACATAACTTTATACAAAATATTAGCGCATAAGAAAACGTTGACATACACTGTAAGTTCCGAGATATAGGCGGTAACAAAAATGGTCGAAAACCGACATATTTCACAGTCACTCCTTTCTTTATTTTGAGTGAAAAAAGTAATATATATATTAGTCCTGTGCTTGACGAGTTGATAACATTGACCCTCCAGAAGTTTTTTTAAATTATTTTATGGCCTCGTATGTGTATTTCTATAATTTTACAAAAAATTTAATTCGATTTTCCTTTCTTGGTAAACAAAGTAGCCTACATAGTGTAATATAATCTGAAGCTGTCAAGCCGGGTGTGTCGAAGGAACACGACGTTTTGACAGCTCGCTCCGCTGTCTTTCAGGTGTCAATTGGCTTGCAGATGTTGCAAACTTACACCACCTAGGCATTCACAGGCAGCTTGTATCATGCGGAAGCTACTTGACACCTGATGAAGAAAGCAGAGCCAACTATCGAAACAATGTGTTCCTTCGACACCATGGGGCAACATTACGCCTGTAAAGTCCCTACTTACACAAAATACATATTACATAAAATCTGGTGTCCAACTTATCCCTTTCAAATGCTATCTGTTACAGATGAACAATCGGAACGTCACCAATAGGGATTGATTTCCGTTGGGAACAAACACATCAAAAAGAATTCTTCAGAAAATCTAAATGTGTTAGGAGATGCCTAGTATGAATTTTAATATCTTCACTGCTCTAACGTGAACACTACAAGTGTATATGCAATATTGAAAAGAAAATAAGGTTTCATGTTAAGTAACCTGACAGAGGCATGTTGTGTGGGGTGTTGTTAACAGGTTTGTGGAGCAAGGCGCTCTGCTTTGCTTGAAGAGGATGTCTCCCTCGCCAGCACACACAGCGGCGGTGCTGTAATTAAATGAGGTCCTGCCGCACTTTGCGGCAGACTCGCAACAAGCCTAATTGGCGGCGAAAGGAGTGAGCTGGGAGCAGCTTAGCAGTCCCCAGGGAGAACACTCCGCGGAAACTACCTCGCTCGAATCGCCAGGCACTGCTCGCTCGTTTACTATCACACATACGACTCATTTTCTAAAAAAATAATAACACATTCCCTCTGTCATAAAGAAGAATGTTAATATCTAATCATGAAAATTAAAGCTTTTATCGTATTAATACATTCATTGTATCTCACCATAACAGTGATCAGATAATACAATGAAACCATCTAGGCCTACATCCAACGAATATAAAATAAACAATATCGCACACGTATTAGTGTATTCACTGTATCGTGATATAAACGTGATTCCATATTTCTTTTCTCACCACAACAGCGATCAGAGAATACAATGAAACCATCTAGGCCTACATCGAACGAATATAAAAAAAACAATATCGCAAACATTAGTGTATTAATATATTTTTCTCTGGCTTCCAGCCGTGTTAAGATGTCACATTTGCGGGACGTTTCGAAGGCGTCCTTCTCTGCCTTCATTATTATTCGTTATTACAGAGGCTGAAGAAATAAGATCAACTGATTTATTAGTCAACAGGGACACTGATTATCAACTCAGTGCGGCCTGGAACCCGGCTATTAAAATTCTGAAACAGTTTCGCGTCGGTAATGAGCAGAAGAGTGGATTACGTAATCGCATTGTGTTGGTTTTTGTCTTCCACCGTTTCCGTAGCAGTGGCTGAATAAACAAACAGTTAATCATTGACATTTGGTTGAGAATGAAGGCAGAGAAGGACGCCTTCGAAACGTCCCGCAAATGTGACATCTTAACACGGCTGGAAGCCCGAGAAAAATATATTAATATTCAACGCCGTGAAAAATTACGATCCTACATATTAGTGTATTCACTGTATCGTGATATAAACGTGATTCCATATTTCTTTTCTCACGTAAACAGCTATCAGAGAATATAATGAAACCATCTACATAGAACGAATATAAATAAACAACATCGCACGATCATTAGTGTTTGAATCCCTGTCTGGCTATTCAGATTTATTTTTTCCATGATTTCCAAAAATATCTGCAGGTGAATGCCGGGATCGTTTCTTCAAAAAAGCTATGCCCGAATCCCTTTCCGTTCCTTGCACTGTCCTCTGCAGCCATGATCCCGATGTCAACGAGGCGTAAACCCAGAAACAAAAGAAAAGTACAATAAGGGGACACATTTTCCCTTACGGCATGAAATCCTAAAAAAAAATTACCAGGACAAAAAATTCATTCGGTTTATATCTGCACGATATTTGATTCCAAACATATTTTTATTGTATTAAATTCTATCTTAATCAGAAAATGATTTCCGTATGATGTTCAAGAAAATTATCATAATGTAATGAAAGCATAATAACAATCTACAGTGTCATTAGATTAAACATTTTTGAAGTCCAGGTGTATTTCTATGGTCAGGAATTTAACAGATTGGCATCTGGATGATTAATATTAACTGTAACTCAGTATAATTTGTCGGCGTGTTAAATATACCGTCAAACACGTCTACCGCGTTGTGCGATGAACCTTGTTGTGGTAATCTTTTGTGTACAAGCCCTCTCTAGTAGCGAGCATTACAGTAAATGATGACTGAAGACACCGCCTCCATTTGTATAGAGACAATGGACAAGCGGCGGGATCTTTGTTCCAGGGACAGGATAATGACTCCATTCTTCTGCGCTGGCGGGGGGTGGAAAAGGAATTCCAACCCCAGGCGACCCTCATGCTACTACCTGTATCGTACCATAGATATCCGAAAAACCAGCTGCCTCTTATTTTTTTTTTTTTTTTTTTTGTAGCCTCGTCGACGTCGAGGTTATTAGTGGCGAAAAAGGACTGGGTCAAGGAACTGGAAGCAATTCGACCATTGCCTTTTTAAGAAACCATCCCGGCATTCGTCTGGTGTGATTTGGAGAAACTAGTCTAGATATCCTAACGGGGATACGAAAGCGCGTCCTCCCCAATTCAGTTTTGCAGCTCAAGAGGTAACCCTACAACACTGAACTACGGTGCTGTTATTGGTTTCGATTATTCAATGAGGATGGATGTTAAATCGAATTACAATGACAATTTTTCATAATTCTGTTTCATATGAATGAAAGACAAAAGTCTAATTTGATCACTCATCTGTCCGTATGTCACAACCTGTTAACATAATTTTACTTGTTATTACCGAAAACACGATTACGACGTAAGATTTTGAAAAATAATTTGTATTAAAATAATTATATGCCATTTATTGGGAGATGGGGAAAAAATGTTTTTTGACAATCTTCATTGCTACCAAATAAAACCTGACAACCTGCCGACTCTCAATCTTTCTTTTCAGGATTTTTACATTTTCTTTTTTTGGTCTGAACGGCAAATCATTCATGACCCGCTTTATCTTGCTACTGATCTGAAAATTCTTTCGTAATTTACTCTGATTTGCAGTCTATTAAAAACTATATGAAAATGAGAATGATCTTGCTAAACTACTGATCTGAAAATTCTTTCGTAATTTACTCTGATTTGCAGTCTATTAAAAACTATATGAAAATGAGAGTGATCTTTTGGGGTTTATAGTTTTTGCAAAAAAGGTTAATGGAATAATTTTACCAAATTCAATTCTTCAATTGATGATTTCCAATCTGTAGAGATTTTTGACAGTTGGATAGAAAATCACATGCATCCTTTAATTTAATTAGTTTCTACATTTGAAAACGAATGGAGATGAACTATAATTAATGGATCTGAGACGTATATTACTTTGTGATGCAGTGGTCAAATGTAATACATCAGTTATGCCCGGTATTTTAAAGTGAAATAATACAACATCTATAAACGGAACCCTCTGCCAGTGGAAATTCACTTGATGGTAATTATTTACACAAAGAACATTCGTACATCTTTCACAAAGTTATTCGAAGTATTTTTGGTCTGAACGGCAAATCATTCATGACCCGCTTTATCTTGCTACTGATCTGAAAATTCTTTCGTAATTTACTCTGATTTGCAGTCTATTAAAAACTATATGAAAATGAGAATGATCTTGCTAAACTACTGATCTGAAAATTCTTTCGTAATTTACTCTGATTTGCAGTCTATTAAAAACTATATGAAAATGAGAGTGATCTTTTGGGGTTTATAGTTTTTGCAAAAAAGGTTAATGGAATAATTTTACCAAATTCAATTCTTCAATTGATGATTTCCAATCTGTAGAGATTTTTGACAGTTGGATAGAAAATCACATGCATCCTTTAATTTAATTAGTTTCTACATTTGAAAACGAATGGAGATGAACTATAATTAATGGATCTGAGACGTATATTACTTTGTGATGCAGTGGTCAAATGTAATACATCAGTTATGCCCGGTTTTATTTTATTTAAGTGAAATAATACAACATCTATAAACGGAACCCTCTGCCAGTGGAAATTCACTTGATGGTAATTATTTACACAAAGAACATTCGTACATCTTTCACAAAGTTATTCGAAGTATTCGTCATAAAATAAACTCCACAATTTTAGGAAACCTCTACTAACACACATCTCGGGTAATTATCGCTGTCCACAAAAATAATAAATAATTAAAAAAATGTAATTTCGGTTGCGTCCAGATAAAGGTGTAGTATGTACTAAAGAAGGTTAATTGTATTAAGAATATTATTGTACGTAATTTAGTGAGGTAGGGCTGTGAGTTTACGTACAAACAAGAAAAATACCTTACAATAAAATAAGGGGTGATACCGAAAATTAAGTGGACAGACAAAGTACAGAATGAAAGAGTTTTCGAAATGATGGGAGAGGAAATAAGTTTGTGAAAGAAGCTTACAGGAAGAAGAGACAGGCTGGTAGGTTATATTTTGAGACATGTTGGATTAGTTAATTTGCTGGTGGAGGGAACGGTTGAAGGTAAAATTGTAGAGGAAGACAGAGATTAGAATATATGAAGCAGGTAATTGAGGACGTGGGTTGTAACGGGTATGTAGGGATGAAGAGGTTAGCATAAGATAGGAAGGGATTGAGGGTTGCATTAAACCTGTCAAAAAACTGATGACACCAAAAAATTAAAATAAATAACAAAGTAACTGGGTGGTTCATAGGTTTATGAAAAAAAAATTATTGAGGAATTTAGTTCTGGATTGTTTTACGGACTGAGTTTAAAACATGTCTGGTAGAATGCAACAAAACACGAGGAGAAAAAGAAAAATTAGAGGAGACAAAAGGAGGAGTAGAAAGCAATACAGACGTTGTAAGAGAGCGATAAGTCTGATGTCTGGCAGGTTTATTTTAATTTAATCCAGAGATTAGTGTTAATGGAATGTAGTGCTGCTTCTAGCTAGTTATCCAAGATGGAGCCAACAAGATTAATGGTATGCGATGTTTTTATTTCTTGTGCACTAAAAAGACAGAATGTAACGCAACGTGTATCTAACAGGGTAGTATGGACTAACTTCTAAAGCAGTCAAAAATTACGGATCTGGCAATTAATTTCTTTCTAACAGTGCTATGGAAAATAGCGAAAACATGTAATTCCAATATAAATACCTTGTAAGTTTAACAAAAATAATGGGTTGAGCGCAATATTCTGGCACTTTATTTTCTCCCTATTGTTTAACTAAAACTAACCGTTACCAAATAACGCTCACAATTTTGAAAATGATGTAATGTGATTTATATTTCTTAGATCACTGTATCAGTGATATCTCTGGACACAGACTATCAGAAAATATCTACATCGACTGAGTATAAATAAACAAAAAGCAACTAATAATTAATGTGATTTTACTGGCTTTCGCAGCCGTCTTTGTTAATAATATCTTTGTTTTCTGACAAAGCCGGGTTTTTTTTATTTTCTTATCTGTAAGGCTGACGATGACAGTAGTATGGCACCCAACAGTCCACATTAAAAAAAAAAAAATTCGGTATTACCCAAACAATTAGTTGGGTAACTGAGAGGCCTTGTGCATACGACGATGCAGAGATAAAACGAGCCTTTTATGTAGACAGATAGGATGTAGACACACAATGAGAAATTATTAGCCTAATACGTTTTCGATACTATGTGAATGGTGGAGGGTGACGTCATCATAAATAAGTTTGCCTTATCAATGCAGGGATAATCCATATGATATCCTCCTATAACCAATGACATCATATCCACAGCTGTATGTCATGTGAAACAATTTACATTTTTATCCAACGAGTGTTTGCTTTAAACTTACAAGTAGTGCGTCTTTTAAAGTACGGTTATTTTCTGTCTTTGCGTATCATTCTTGGAGCGGCAAGGCGGGTGGAATTCTGGCGGCTAGGGGAGCATCTGTTCTGTGGGGATAGAACCGCCGATTTGCGAAGACTTAGTACATAACTGTAGATCCTGCTACAAGCCATCTTATCACACAAACTCTGTATTC
Source organism: Vandiemenella viatica (assembly GCA_031002005.1). Lineage (NCBI taxonomy): Eukaryota > Metazoa > Arthropoda > Insecta > Orthoptera > Morabidae > Vandiemenella > Vandiemenella viatica. The sequence continues at coordinate 87,129,631 of CM061918.1, forward strand.
TTTCCTGCGGCGTTTTCATACGATCTTTTAGAATCCCTTCAATTGTTTTCGACGCCCGCACCGGTGTATTTTCGTGCAAACTATTTAAACTACGTATTTTATTTATTTATTTAAAGGTTTATTTAGATTGGCAAGATTATATCATACTAGGAGCTTATATAACATATTTTACACTTGAAATACATTAACAATATACAGCAATTACATTACATTTTGTTTAAATTACGTTAATAATAAAAATACTGAATAATATCTTAATAATATGGATGTTTATGGACGTATCAGTGTTGCTTATACTAAGCTAGTGACAGCTGAAGAAGAAAATGTTACGAACTAAATACTAGTGAAAGCAGAATAAATATGTGAAGACAGTATGAATTAATACAATTTATTTCTAAGAATAAGTGAAACACTGGGAAATAGTTTGTTCAGCTAGCGCTTGGACAAGTAATGCTCCTTCAAAGTTCATTTTAATGGACCGAATACTGTGGTGGTTCTAATTTTCAGGGGAAGATCATTGCACATTCTAGCCGCTAATTTAGACAAAGAATTGGCAATAGCTTTTAAGCTATGGGAGTGGACGTTTAGTGTATTTAATTTCAACGATTTGGTGTTAATAATTCCTAAGTATGTAATTTTGGAATACACATAGGATTTTTTTTATTCTTTAAATTGTGACAACAAAAAATTGGTTTATTCGTGTATTCAGAACAACCTGGTTTTTATCCAGAAGTTAAAAATTTCTCCCAGCATCCTTAATCATTTATGCTGGAAAATTTTCATGATAATTTTGAAAGAAATATCGTTGGCTGATTACTGCTTTAAAGCGTTGATTATAAGTTCAGGAATTTTTAATAAAATTTTACTACAACCTCTACACCTGAGATGAGAATTAAATTAGTAAAATTGTTAATTTCAAATTAATTCTATACACATGAAGTTCTCATTCGCGCATTTTATATCCGGTTACCAAGATATGAAGAATAAATTATTACTTTTTACATAAATACTATTTAGCTTAAATTATGAAAAACTCAACCTGACAGTGCTCATTGCATGATAAATTCTTAATTATTTACAGAAGTTTATAGCGACGAGTATCCTTAACGTCAAAACTGTGTCGTTCAATTCGCATCTGTGAAGAAAGTGGCTTACGCTTTCATCGCTTCCAAGGTATCATATCTTTTAAATCACTTATCGTATTTCTATCATGGAATAAACCGAGACATAAGCTAGTCCTTCCGTGAAAACAGTACTTGTATAATACGTCACACGTTAACGGTGCAGCAGACAGTGTATTGAACGCAATGGGACGTAATGTTTCTATAGCTCATAAAGAAGGTACTCCATCGTATGCGTCTCAAATACAGTATGTTTAGGTGACTTTCCACTTCGTCTTTGTTCTAGAATTTTTTCTTTCGAATTACAGGTGTAAATTTTTTCAAGCAATATATTTTTTATTATTAGGTCTGTTATTTATATGTCGTTTTGTTTTGGGTGCTATTGTAGCTGTTAAGTGCACTACGTTTTTTAAACTTTTTAAATAGATTTTGCTGTACTTTCTCAACAAAATAATATGTTTGTTCCTGACTTCCATATTCATGATTTGACTTCACAGTAAAACATTCCTTGCATTTTATTCTCTTACGTTACAAAATTTTCTATTTGCGAGGAACATGTTAATTTAATGGAAATGTGTGCATGGTATTGAGTTTCTGCATTTAAAAAATGAGTTATGATTACACATGATGGTGGTAAAACAACACGCAACCACAAACAACTACAGCTGTAATTACATTCTCTTGCAAAAAAAACATTTTAAAGAAATCAGGATTGAGATTCTACAGGAGCTAAGATGCTATGGAAACTTACTTAATTTTTATTACGAATCAAAGAAATAAATCCCACACACAAGAATGTATTTTTACTCACATTGTAGATGTAAACTTTTAATCCCACCGAGTTAAACAGATGCTTCTTGTCATTTTCACTTTCTGAAATTTTCACTACATTTCCGACCCATTTTGTTTGATTAAAAGCGACCCGTATTGAATATACTGCCCTGATCAGTTTAGCCTTTTTATTATACTAAGAAACATCACTTTGCTTGACGGAAATGAAAGTTTTTAAAAGACTGCATGAATTCTGAATAACACAATTCCGATAAATTAATCTGTGTGTATAAAAATAACACTGTGGACTATGGGATATTTGTGTCGTGTTATGATATCTCTGGGTCAGCCATGTTGGTTTAGACCTTCATCTGTCAGCGTGGGGTTGGGTGGGGTGGGGGTAGGCAGCAGCTGGGGGTGCGGAAACTCTCCACAAAAGGGGCCGCCACAGTCCTGCCAACTGTGTAAGCAAAAACTGGTCCTCCAGGGAGGGAACGTAGGCAGTCTAAGTCAGAAACATGGAGCATTTTCAAGCTTTGACGAAAACCTCTACACACCAACATTTTTCTGTATAATAATGAAGTACTATATGATTTTAAATTCCTAAAAGAATTGCTAGTTACATCGACAATGCTTCTCTGTTATCAGGAAGGAAAATGAGATGAATTGGCTGTCTTTAAGTAAATTTCTAAAAAGATGTTTGACTTGTGGAAAGGATGATCAGTAGGCATATTTAATTGTTGTGTCGGTACTTGTAAGTTTTGATGAATGTTGAAATAATTAAAGGAAATCTGAAGTATGCAGTCCATCTTACTTTACATCGCAACAAATGTGTTGCAAGAAATCCGTCACAATAGAATCCTTAAAATATTTTCTTCCACGTACATTTCGTGTTGAACTTGGAATATACCTGATACTCTGTTGATATATATATTTAGAGCTGTCGGGTTTTCAGTTTTGTTCTGTTAGAGGAAACATAACGTTTCATGTAAGCTTAAGATTATAATTTCCCTTTTTTGGTGGCGTGTTAAATTAGTTTGCGTGAAAATTGCATCTTCTTGAATCCATGAATTCCTTCGTTTCCTGTATAATTTCAACCTTTTAGTAATGTTAACAACTGTACGCCATTCGGTAGATAAATTGACATCAATTATATTCCATCAATTATATTTATAATGTCGTGAGAGATAAAGTTGAAGCCATAGTTTCTGCTTATTGAACTAATACATAATATTTACAATTCTTATTAACACAATTTAATTGTGATAAAGCACATACTCCAGTGGTGATTTCAATACTCACCCATTTTCAGTTTCCTTATTAATTTTTGTCATGATTTATTTGAATGTAATTTTCTCACGTACGTTCTTTTGCTCTTTATGAATTTTTATTTTAAATTCTTTCAATATGTCTGGAAAACTATTCAGCGATTCCCTTGTTAACTTATTACACCTACAAAAGAAAATTTTCCTACTCCCTGCAATGGAGTGCCAGCTTGTAAACATGGTCAACTTCTCTCTTGCATGAATTACTATCAATTCTTCCACTCTACTAACATTTAAATTATTTAGAAGATTCATTGTAATGTAACGTATGAGCTTACTATTGTAAAATTAGCAGTTTCAACTTTTGTAATTGAAATGCAGTAAACAGGTCAAATAGTGGAGGATATAGAGTACTAGCTCGTACCCGCGACTTCGTACGTGTGGATTAAGAATTTTTTTTGCCAGAATTAAATATAGAAACTTGTTGGTAACGAAAGATTGGTTCCAAACAATATTGAGTCGGAATAATATGACAGGAAAGCTATCACTATATCATTGTACCGTCGAACCTGTCTCTTGAAGAGAATCAATTTCCAACATATTTCTGTCACCATTCGATAAGGTCTCAAAATTTCGTGACTACAACTGTTAATCATACCGGAAAAAAATATCCTGTGCCCTTCATACAGATATCCTTATAAAATTCCATCACAACGATATAGCCATTTAGTCGTCAAATGTAACAAAAAGACAGAGACTTACTTCCGTATTTACAATAATATTACTTTGGTTCACACTCACACACTGACTGCGAACAACACCTGTGGGATCATTATAACGTAAAAAAGTGTACACCTACAAAATTGCAAGACTATCTACGATTTGCCTCGCATTGCACCCCTAACTTTCTAATATCTACAGTTTAACATTCAATCCGAATAACCTACGGCCCAGGCCTGACTCTTACGATGAAAAACAATTTTTTAAAATCTTAGCCTCCACGAAGACAAGGACGTTCGTAACCAATCGCTTTAACCACTGAGCTGCTTGTCCACTACACGGAAACACGGTACGGAAACGTCCAAATCCAACGTGTCTGTCTATCGCCGTATTTCGAAGTTATGAGACAACATGTGTTATTTATACAGATAATTTTTCAACCAAATGTAGACAGTATTTTTCTCCTTGTTTCAAAGGATAAGTGTGCAAAGTTTCTTCGAGATCGGATGAAAACTGTGGTTTTGTATGAAGAACAAACAAACAAACATACATTCATCTCTATATATAAAGATATGCGAACATTTTCCAAGTAATACGGTAACTCTGCATTTTGTATCCTACTAGACTGGGAAAACAGTAACATGAAACGCGATAGATAGAATGCACGTTTTATCCATTCATCAGAGTCAATACCCCGATGGAAAAATATTTACAGTAGAGTGTTTATACCGAAATAATTGTTACGTAGCGCCTCTATTTGAGAGTCAGCCTGAATCCTTCCCGTACAGGTGTTCGAAACTATTTCACGACTGAACTTCGCCGCATGAATGATTCATGAGACCACACGGAAGTAGCATGGAACGGTGATCTTCGAAACTGTGTTAGCTTAGCGGTCGCAAGGCCCAGCAGCAATGATAAACAGGTGGGAATCACGACTCTAATGGTGACCACACGCTGCAGTATTCAATATGGAAATGCTTCGTCATCTTGAAATTGAGGAAGAAGAAACTGCTGCCGTCTTTATAAAGAGTTTGGTCACCCGAGCAACCTGGAATTATCGCATCCTTCCATCTCAAAGTTAATCATTGTATAAACACCACACAAACAAGTAGTAAACATTATAAATAGACTACGACGAAATAATAAGCCCAACAGTTAAAACGCTAACCGATAAATAGCTACTGTGCTACATCGAGTCCGATAGATGAACGCATTTGGGAAAATGCGATTTCAAATCAGTTTGTGAGCATGCATACTTGTATTTTATATGATTTCCCAAAATCATTCTAAGGAAATACTGGACTGGTTCCTTCAAAAGTTCTTAGCCAAATTCCTTCCCGTTCCTTGTCTTAAGTCCTCTACCCCTTATAACGAGGCTATAAGTCATTAAAAAATATATTTAAAATAATTTCAGTTATTGTTCCGTTAATCATCAATGTAAAATATGGTAATATATGCTACGTCCTCCTCAAAATTAATAATTTCTCAAGCGACATAAAAACAAGTAGTAAACAATTAAAAGACCTAAGCAAATATTCAATGCCTTTGCACTTTTATTGCGCCTGTTTGTCTCGTTGCATGACAACTGACACCTGTCGATCAAATAACAGTGTACGACTTAAATATGTCGATACTTCCTCGAACGATAAAATACTAAGAACTTATGGATTTATTTCTAATTTTGCGGCCCTAAAGCTTTTTTTTGTGGCCTTTCAGATGTACGTTTCGACGAGGTTTTTAGAGGCGGGAGAGAATTGGGAATAATGAATGGCAAGAAATTTGGCCATCGCTTTTTGTGGGAACCAGAAACAGTGAAATCACTATGTCCGGATGGGTATTTAAACCCGCGTCCCCCTGAGTGTCACACCAAAGCGTGCCCTATGTTAAAAAGTATCACATAACTTCGAATGTCCCTCGTGTTAGTACCGAAATTCCTTCGTGTTTCAAAGTTGGCAGGCAGATTTATTTCACGCGACAACCATTCATGCTTACTGTTGCCGTAGGGTGAGATTGGAACGAGGCGTGAAATGTGGCGGCATGTTTTGTGGACTGATGGACGATCGAGAAACAACAGAGGTCGTTGTAGACAAAGAACCACGGGTCACAGGAAGCCCAGAGCACAACTAGGCTAAGATGCCTCGCGTTCCTATGACAACAGTTTCCGCCCATTCGTTTGGAAAGCGACCGATAGGAATTCGCGGCATTCTTAAACAGAATTATAAGCCTCTAGGCTCTTTGGGAGTAATTTCTTTACGTGCTTAATTTTTATATATGAAACTTATCCTGCTGAATAGTCATTATAATTTTTGATAGTATTTCTATTTGATTATTCTGTGAAAATTTTTATTTTACGCCGCTTAGAATTGCCGAAGAAAAAAATAAGAAGGATTTTTTTTTTTTTTTTTTTTTTTTTTACATATGGCTTTACGCCTCGTCGATGTTGAGGTCGTTAGAGGCGGGATGGGACTGGAGACAAGGGAAGCAAAAGCATTCGGCCATGGTCTTTTTGAAGGAAGCATCCCGGCATTCACCTGGTGTGATTTTGGGAGATCATGAAAAACACAAATCTGGATGCCCCGAAGGGGATTCAACCAGCGTCCTCCCGAATGGGAGGCCAGAACGCTAACCACTCACCCCTCACTCTCGGTGGCATCATAAGAAGACGAAGATGAAGAAGAACATGGTAGATAAGAAACAAACAACATTTACATCCCAGAAAAATTAGATACAAAAAGTCTTGTAGATCACAAATCTGGATGCCCGGACGGGGATTCGAACCAGCGTCCTCTCGAATGCGACGCAAGAGTTTTAGCCACTCACCCACCACGCTCGGTGGCATCATAAAAAGACGAAGGTGAAGAAGAACATTGTATATAAGAAAAAAACAACATCTATTTTTTGTCTGCTTAACGTTTCTCTAACAGCGAGGTCTTTAGAGACGGGAAAGGATGGGGAGCAATGAATGGGAAGGAATTCGGCCATGGGCTTTTGAATTGAGCATCCCGATCTTTGCCTGGAGTGATTTGGGAGACCATGGAAAACCCAAATCTGGATGCCCCGACGGGGATTCGAACCGCCGTCCTCTCGAATGCGAGGCCAGAACGCTAGCCGTTACACCACCACGCTCGGTAAAAAAAAAAAAATTAAATCCCATAAAAAGTATATACAAAAAGTCTTGTAGTTATTTGGTAAGGCTATACGATCGCTGGGTGGCAAAAGTAGGTTAACGTTCATGAGTAATAAGCTCAGAAAAACCGTCTAAAAAAAAGATAAACAGTACCCTAAGATAATAATCTATAAAACAGATGATAGAAACCTGTTACGACAGATTGGGTACTAAATCACCCGAAGTATTACTTAGTTTCATCACCGAAAAACGATGATAAGTATGAGAACTTGAGACTAGGTTTGCTAGACTGTTGAAACTCTGTAGTGGCGCAGATATACGGCGTCCTCGGAACATCAACACAGATGACACACACCCAAAAATAGAGCGGGGAGGTGAAACTTGTTAAATGGCTTCTGATATACGAGCTCTCAACTTGCAGTTAATGGCATATTTCTGAAGATGAGCTTCCCGTGTTCCTTCCCCGACCCCTTCTAGACGAGAAAATAAAATGAGAAACGTTCCCTCCCCCCTCCTGGCGCCTAGTTTCGTAGTTCGTAAATATCCCGCTGCTGCCAGAGACACTTTGAGTGTTTCTTTCTTCTTTCTGTGGGCTCGGTTCCAAGCAGTCACATTCCCGAACCGCACCGAAGTAGCAGTCTCTCGTTTAACAGTTTTTAGGCTGAATTCCGGCCCCTTTGTCTACGTCTAGTTAAGTGAAATGTCAAAAATTGTTATTTGTGCCCCAGGGGGGAGCGAAAAAAAACGGGGCCCCTCCTACCGCCTCTCCTGCTTCCAGGAAAGAGCTTTTCCAGCAATTTTCCGTGACTGCTTTTCGTGGGAGTGGAGTGCGTGATTATCTCGTCTCTGCTAATGTGATGAATTCTCCGGCACGGGAGAGAAGGAGAGAGGAGGAATTAGGGGTGAAGGAGGGGTTTGTAATCTGGTGATGTGAGTTTAAGTGCGTGTTAAACTTTGCCGTCGTTCTTCTAGCAGAATCAGTGGCAAAACACCGAACGAAAAATTCTCTCTTTTAGTGTACCAGTCACTACGCAGTATCTCGTTAACAGATGAACATGTAGGTTTTAAATTTTTACAGGTCTTTCGTTGACCCAAACCCGAATGCCGTCGCTCTTTTAGTGGGAAAATATCAAACAAAAAATTTTTTTGGGTACTATTGTTCCCTGTTGGCTACCACTCGGCCATGTATCTCGTAAACGGAATGTAAAGAAGGCTTCAAATTTTGACAAGTCTCCCGTTGATCCCAAACCAAATACCATCGCTCTTTTAGAGGAAAAATTAGAAACAAAAAATTCCGATTTAAGCTTACTATCCCTCAAGGTAAACGGCTTCCTACTGCTGTCACTACACTTTTTATCTCGTAAACGGAATAATCTGCAGATTTAAAATTTTATCATGGGTTTCATTGAACCAAAACAAAATGTTTTACTTAAAATATTGTAAAATTGCATTGGGTTCTTCATGTAAATAATGAATAAAAAGTTTTTTTCTACCACTGCGTGTGAGTAATAGATGTTTATAGCTTGTTAATATATATATATATATATTGTGGAAATTTAAGACGTGAGCTGTTATCAAAGTTTCTGATTTTATACCGTTTATGTAACCAGGACTAGTTCAAAAATTGTATTAGCTACGTACTTGAAATTTTCCCTGAAATCCATCACAAATTGTATTTAATATTTTTTGGCAGCGTTGCTCTCAACTAACATCACTTTTGATGATTATACATTAAATTTTTCTACTCCCAATTTCTCATTTGGCACTGTGGATCTCAAGTAACAAGTTCTTTGTGAGTTTTCGCAGATATTTCTTTAGTACCACCAGTACCTGCTGTAAGATACTTATAAATAACGCTGTTTACGCAAGTACATGAGATCACCTTGCCAAATACAGGTTTAAACAACAAATACTAAAAACAAAGTTCCGAAGTTGACAGCACAACAAGCTGAAGTTTTTATTTTGAGATTATCTTACTGTATATTAATAGTATACTAGTTCCTTCAAAAATTCCATGACCAAATTTAATCCCAATCCTCGTTCACGGTTCTTTATGACCAACAATGACAACGACGTTGACGAAGAGTAAAGCCATAAAAAAAAGATGAACAGCAGTAGAGTGGCAGGTCATTTACCAGTGATTTCAGGAAAACACGGTAAACAGAATTCTGTAAGGCCGGACGGGGATCGAATCCAGGTCCTTCCGAATGCGAGGCCAGAGCGTTATCGCTAACCCACATTGCTCCGTGTCCCTCTGGAAACTATACCGTATGAAGGGGAAACAATCATACACATTATTTCTAAAAGGTGTTTATTTGTCACAAGCCACTACCTCCCTTTATCCTTTTAAAGATTATGGTCTTAACTTTGGTCGCTTCATATTTTAAGGAAGAAATTTTTTCCGAATTCTATCCTTAAGGGGGCGATAGCATAAATATTTCTGCAATGTGTTTTTATTTATTTATTTTTTGTGACGAATCATTTATCTCCCTTGATCAATGAACGAGGTATCATTTTAAAAAGTCTCCGCTTTGGTCACATCATATTATAATTTTTTCTTCGGAATTTGACCCTGAAAGGGCAAAAGTAATGACTGTGAAGGTAGCGCTTATGAGACAACTCAGAACTAAGCCGGTAGATAACAACAGCACATATTAATAAATTACTTTACTGGCGTCGACAAAGACTGAGTTCCTTATCGATAGATAGCAGCATCACATATCAGAAGTGTGTTTTTCCTGCAATAAGTACCTTTCCTGTTTTTTTGTTGTTTTGTTTTGTTTGTTTTTGTTTGTTTGTTTTTTGTTACGGAAACATTTCTGTTTTGCTATATAATTCCTAGGTAAACATTGTATTTGAGAGATTTTCTCACGGGCTACGATCGCAGCAACACATGCCACAGAAATATGCTGCGTGCAATTTGTTCAGGTTAGTTGTATCCGTTAAAGTCAGTGATAGTTTGTCATACATATGTCTTACGCGTCGAAACGTTTTTTTCTGTGTTGTTTAGATACTTATTACACTAAAAAATAAAGAATTACTACAAACGTAGCGGTTCTCCTTTCATCCTATTACAAACCACCAGTCTTAGGTTTCATGTTATTTTGTTAGCGAAATTTTCGCACTGAACATGTAGTCCTTTTTTTCCCCTAGGATACGCTGATCTCTTAACAAACGCTGAGTTCGAATTCTAGAATCAATTCGAACGTCTGTCGTAGCTGCAGCTCATGTTTACCTTCTTCCGCATACTTCATGACGTGGCAAGGTTAACAAGTAGATCGCTGTACGTAAGACATGTTCCATCAGGAGCGCTTAGTCCGGGGGGAAGCCGGAACTGACCTATCACATTTCGTGCCGCCGAGGAATACTGATTACGCGTATCGCTAATGGCCGTATTTTATCTTAACGTTCCCATCGGACGTGGCCGTAAAGCGGCCATTAAAAACGAGTTATCCCGGCCACGTCTTATTTCACTGTGTTAACACCCCATTACAAGACACGCTCTAACCACTGGACTCTTTCTAATGGCTCTATAACCCAGGCGGAGACGTTGACACTCAGTTTGGAACTAAAACGTTACAGTAGCACAGGAGAATGCTGCCTGGTTTATGGTGCACACGTCAGTCACCATGCATGACAAGAATTACAATGACGGATACTCCACATAAAACAGACTTGCAAGTTTCTACTTTTTTTTCAGGCTTTAGGGCAGGTCGACAACAAAGTCATACTGCCAGCTCAATGTCATTATCATAGCTTCCAGTGAATTAGTCATCCAGTATATATATTGAAGCTTCTAAGTATGGACACCTACTTAGAAGCACCACCGAGGCTTGGGCACTTGTCATTCGGGAGGACCGGGGTTAAACTCGGTTCGGCCATCCTGTCTGAGGTTTTCCGTGGTTTCCCTCAGACACTCTAGGCGAATGCTGGGATGGTTCCCTACAAGGCCACGGCCGACCTTCCATCCCCCCTCCCTCCCCGTAGTATATTTTGGCTGAAAAGTCTCTCCTGTGACTCTCCAGCAGCCCGCCTTCCCAGCCTTCAGCTGGGAGGAATGAAATCGTTTAAAAAAAAAAAAAAAAAAAAAAAAAAAAAGTATGGACACCACAGTATGGACAGGACATTTACACAGACACACAACACTTAAACACCCATGCCCTCGGCCGGACTCTAACCGGCGACCTTCGGTATGCGGGGCCAGTACTCTAGCCCCTACCCTACCGAGGCCGGCTTGGCTAAGATTTGCATATTTAAATTTCAACGTACGAGCTTCTGGGTTAAATTATGTCGAATTTGCTTCCTCTAACAAAGCCTTAAGAAACCATTACATCATTCCGTACCTGTAACAGTGTTGGAGTAAGCAGTAACTCTCGGGTCAGGCATTAGGTAGGACGCAGGTTCAAATCCCTGTCCGGCCATTGTAATTTCAGTTTTCCATTGTTTCCCCAAATCACTGCAGGAACATGCCGGGAGTGTTTCTTGAAAATGTCATCGTCGAATTCCCTCATATACTTTGCCTCTAATCATTTATCAGCTCTAGTGACCTCGACGTCGACACACACACACACACACATATATATATATATATATATATAGTCAGCTTGAACATGAGCTTCTGTTTAATTTTATCGAATTTGCTTTGCATTATAAAGCCGTAAATATCAATATATCATTCCGCACCTGTGAAATACTTGGTTTGAAACTTTCTCGGCCTCTGGACACAACAATACTACCTAAAAACTACAGAAACGTGTGAGATATCATGAATCTTCTGTGATCATCAGTCTCTTGATTACAAATATTATATTTTTACAGTACACAGGATTTATTTATTTATTTATTTTACGTAATAATCTACAGTTCAATGCGAGAATTTTCGCTACATTGTTGCTCACGTCGACTTGCACTTTAGTTTTTCCGCGAATATCTGTTTATATTAGAATAGGAGTCCAAAGTACGTCGTCCGGAGGATGGATTTAGAACATTTAATTTATCTCTAATACAAATAAAATTCGTATTATTACTGTCCCTGTCATAATTAGAATTTACTCGCAATACACTCTAAATGCGAAATCAACTATACACTCCAGTATATATATATAAATATTGAAATTTGAAAACTATGACGTCATGCGATTTGCTGGTTTATAGTCGGTGCTGTGCATTTAAAACATAGCAGCTAACGTCAAAGCACTCAGGCATAAAAAAATTCAAGGAATGAGAGAAATAGCGTGTTTATTTACATCGGTAAAATGCAAAAATTGAGCTGCGGAACTCAGAAAGATTATAGTTGTTGCAGTGACCGAGCGTGATGGGCGAGCAGTAAAGCTCTAGCCTTGCTATCCGGAAAACGCAGATTCGACTCCCCGTCCGGCCATCCAGATTTCGGTTTTTCGTGGTTTCCCCAAAACAATACAAGCTAATGTAGGGATAGTTCCTTCAAAAGTCCAAGGTCGAATTTTTCGTACCCAATCCTTTCACACCTCTAACGACTTCGACGTCAACGAATGGTAAAACAATAATAAAAAAAGATATATCTCTAAAATATAATCATGAGTAATAATTATGATATAGGTCTCATTAATTTAATGGTTTTTCCCTCCGATCATCTTTGTGGTAGTTTTATAATGCTTCGATTTCTGAACAAAACTGGTAGGATAAAAAATGGAAGAAAATCGTTTGCCGTGGAATTTAGCGTCAATATTTTGGTCTTATAAATTATTATTAACATTTTATTGGAGCTAATATCCACATGGTGCCTATTATAAAAATATCGTTAGGTGTTATATTTATACAACCTGGCAGTGTTTAAATCCATTTTTCGTCACTAGTGATTTCTTATGAAAACTATTTAAAGCATGTTGGAAAATTTACGAGTTTTGCTAATATGTGATTTTTATTTGGTGGCTATGCTGTCAGCATTACGGTGTATAGTGAAATGGTTTAATCACGGTTTAATGGCAGTTTATTGAAATTTAATCATAATTTTATTGTCATCTATACGAAAATATGTGTGAAATATTTTTGATATACAATTTCTTTTACTAATTCTTTCTTAACAAATGTTTTTCTCCTAGCCTCTTAACTGACCGGAAATTTTCAAAACATATATGTGTAAATCATTTATAATATCACATTTCTTTTGTCCAAGAATCAATTTATTTCCTTATGACATTTCTATTGCAGAAATCAGATTCTTTGAGCAAATGAATATATATATATATAAGTTTAAAGACTATTGAATTCGTCGGAAAAACACAGCCATAGATTAGTAAAAAGACATTGTTTCAGCTGTAGTAAATCTTCGACGGCTATCCGTTTCGAGTAAAATATTGCAGAAAATTGTTATTCGATGGTTTCAATAACCCACACATTTTCGAAACGTTTTCTCTCTATGGGACCACTTCTGTTTCACGAAATAGTTCAGCAATAGGCAAAATACCTGTTAAATATTTCACACAAGTATTTTTCACCGTTGAAGTTGGTTTCTTTCATTTGTTTCTTCGTTTTCGGTATGTTACGAGATATATTTTTTCTAGTCGTGTGTGATTTAAACAATAAGGACAGAATTATTTGTGTGACCTTTTTTTACGTGGCTGGGAAACCGAGAAGAGAATTAATTCATTAAACTGTTGTACTACATTTAATAATCTTTGTAGTGCTGAGTAACGAAATGTTTTTATATTTTTTGCTTCAATTAATGTCCAAACTCAATTCCGTATTAATTTGTCGAAATGGTTAATGGTAAATCTTACCCACTATAATAATATCTCATCTTGTTTTGTGGCATCTCAATTTTTCAATTATAAATAATTTATTTTCTTATTTGTTATGTCACAATTTATCGAATTCATATTAATCTCAGCAATAGTTATGTCCTTGTTCAAACTGGTGTGCTCCAGTTCTCTAAAACTAAAACCAATATATTATTGTACCATGTAAACATTGAGAATCATCTGTTAATGGATATTTTTCACCAGCACGTCAGAAAATATATTCGCAACGAGTAAGAACATATACATTCCTTACCAGAGGCTGGAAAAACTAAACAATTCTTGTCACATATTTTTGCGTTTTTTACTGGCCAACTGAAAACACCGAACTCATTCTCAGCAAAAACATTCATGCAGAACATACAGTATGTTGATATTGTCTTGTTAGCAGAATAACGTAGCAAAATACATAGATATGACTAAGTTTGTAAACAAGCCGGATAAAGTCGTGAATTATTCATTAAGGTGATTCTGTAGAGCTGAAGAAACGTAGTATCACGTTTAAACTATTAGCACAACGATAAGAAAAATATATATATTTTTTTCCTCATTTGGTTTCATTCTGATTTTATTGTAGCTGATAGTTTGATCTTTAATTTCTTACTAGTTTACACGCCCATCGAAAGAGACGGATATTACCTATGCACCTATGCTAGTAGTAGAAATTTGTTCTGAAATAATTACTAGGAGAAAACGAATAAGATTACTTATTATCTGTTTTATCAATAATTTTCGTGGTGTGAGTTAATTTTTTCTTATTACATTGTCGGAGTATTAGAATACGATGTTTCTAAATGACTGTACTTGATTTTAAATGACGGAAATTTTGATTGTTAAAGGTTCCAATCATAATTTAAAAATCGAACAACAATTAGGATTGATAGTATATATTTCATGATTACCTACATAATTTTTCTAACTTTTCAATAAACTTATCTTCTGACAAAAAAGTTTTAAGAGTATGTGGTGAACTTCTAATATTACCTACAGAGATGTAGTGTGTAAATATCGAATGCCCTTCTCCTTAAATTAATTTACTCATGCAACCGTCATAAATATGCGAAAAGCAACATGTAAAATTAATGGGAAGTGGTATCATATTTTTTTTAATCTCTCCCTTGCATTATATTTTTTTGTCTCTGAACCTCTTGTATTTGTGCAATTACTTCCACAATAGACAAATTCCTTTTAGCTGGAATCGCATTTAAACTTCATGTTAACAATAATAGTGGTCTTAAAATTAATAACAAATATTTTTTTTAAAAAAATACGCTTTCTATAAGCGCCCGTGAAATAAATTCAGTTTTATGTTTGAAATTTCCTTGTTAGTTAAGCAGCCCTGTGGTGGTGACTAATGTAAATAATACTTCGGGCACCATCAAACTCGCCGAAAGTTTCCGAGTTATCAAGGTCACGACCAGTCTCCAGGAGTAACGCATTTTATTAAAGTGGACTGGATCTGCTTACGTCGCTTTCATCAGAGGCAGAAAATGATTGAGGGCAAAGAATTGTTAGGAATTAAGTCACGGCTTGTTTTATGACTACCATTTCCGTATTTGCCTAGTCTGATTTCGGGAAAGGATGGAAACGCGAAACCTAGAAGTCCGGTTCGGGGATCGAACCCATATCCTGCTAAGTTCCGAAACCAAACGTCAACTCTCCATCCACCAGGTTCGGTCGTTACGTATTGTTGTGGAGCTGGATAAAAAGTTGTAGTTGGCTACATTATCAATAGGGTTCGGATCTCTTTGACCAAAAAAGGAGAAAATTGCATGCAGATATGACCTTAGAAACTGGTAAATATGACCCAAAAACAGACAAAATGACCAAAAATTTAAATTTACTTCACATCAAAACATGCTCAGTTATATACATCACTTATTTTAATTATGCACTATTGTGAAATTTTAAATCGCATTGTTTGCTCAAACTAAAACTTTCGTCTGTAATAAAATACTCCTCTATAAATTCCATTACATAACTCCGTAACTTCGCACTTTTACTTTCGGCATGGCAATACTGATATACTGCAGATTTAACATTGACTGAGAATTATTTTAAAAAATACTGGCGACAATGGGACATTGATTGACGCGTATCGATACAGGCATGCTGCTGCTGCATTGTCGAGGCTAAAAGGCGAGTGGAACGTTAAACGTTTAGAGAGTGACAATAATGTATAGCTTTAATTCTTGACTAGTTAATTCTGACCAATTCAGTGACAATTACTTTTGCTTTTACCTCCAAACTTTAATAGGAGTATAGTTCTGGAAAAACTTATCTTAATTTCTCCTCTTCTAAAGTGGAATCCCTGTACTATTTTTAAAAAAATGATTTTTCATTAACCGTAAATATTATCGGAATATCACGATTACTAGGAAAATGGTCTGGATATGCATTTATATGCCATATAAAATACATTTATACTATATATTTAAATATATTATACATTTATATTAAAATACATTTACATACAATTAGAAACGTTTAGTGTTTAATTCAGGATTACAGCGCAAAAAGAAGGCACGAAAAAAGATCATTAAGATCCGATCTCTAGTTATCACGACTAAATAGCTTGAATTCCGAAATTTTCTGAACGAATTTATTAGATTCGAACCCTGTTGCACCCAAATTCCGTGCTTGTTTACACAACATCACTGGCAAAATCATGTTCCTATAATATTTGAGAAATCTTCTACGACCCCGAGTAAACATTCGTGTTCATACGTTGTTAGAGCAGAAACTGGACATGTGTTTACATTGGTTTTCATACGTAGGGTTCATTCGTAAAGGTCCCAAGGTGAGTGTTGTTTAGAATGGAGCCGTGTTGCTACTTGTTGGAGGTGTAATGTGTGGTGTATTCTCCGGCCGCGTGGGAGTTGCGCCGATATTGGAGGCTGTTGTGGATTCAGCCGTCACTGTAGCAGCCGAATGACGGCTACTCTTTAAACACTTGCTACAACCAGCATCGTGTGTACTACTGGTGACACAATTTTCGTTACTACGGTAGTCGTATTATTCACTCTGCATGTAAAGTGATCGATGCCGCACTGACACCGTGATGGTATCTGGTAAGTTGGTTCTAGCCCAAATGGTTAAAAAAAATGTAATGCCTTCGGGACTTGTCGAGTTGGGTAGGTATGTGATTTGTAATAACCATATCGTACACCAAAGTCCTAGGGTAAATACCAAACCTACCAGCAGTTAATATGGAGTGATACTGTTGATGGTTATACGACCATCGGAAGGTGACATTAAGGTTGGCGGCGTTTGTGTATTTCGGCATAGAAGGTTTGAATTGTCCAGCACCGGGTTTTCCGCCCCCCCCCCCCTTCTATCATCCTCTTATGCATAACACAAAAATTACATTTAATAAAACTTGCCTCTGTATTTCAAAACACAGTGAACTGCACTTAGACATATAGGACGGACTTCTTCTGTAACAAGACTGGATACAATTATGCTTTGGGTTCTTGACACACATGCTTATATACAAACTAGACTTAATATTTGAATGATAATACATGTAAAATACTTTTTCATCAGAGGATATTTTAAATGAATCTCAGCATTGCAAAATGCGCTTTCCCAAATTCAGTTATTAGATAGCCCTAAAACTTTCGGAATTAAAAAAAAAAAACTTTCATCATATAAAAGTCAAATCATTTGGTAATTATCGCGAGTTCCTTCGTTCGGTGACTTCTTCATATCCATTAGAAATCGGGCAGCTATGGTCTGTTTAAATTTGCTTTTACTATATATTTTTCAGTAAATTTTTATTATGTGGGAGATAGAATAGTGTCGGTTGGTTGTGATAATGTGGCAAGATAGCTGATAAACTGTGTGATATATTACCACATCTAATATTGCCGTAGTAGGACGTTTCCGGTACCTTTGATACGTTATCTCAAAGATGTTTTTAACGTATTTCTACAATATAGCAGCGACGAAAAGTCATCGGTGTCACGACTGTACACAGATAAGATAGACGAAATAGGTACGTTTAAGAAAAACCGAGTATTTCTCAAAAGGAAAATTGTAGTGTTTCCTCTCTTTATATCATACTGATAGACCAACATTATTTCCTACATCCAAGCAGAAGCAGAATTTACATTCCGCTTCATTCATTATGCTTATATTTCTAGGAACACATTCATTTATGTCAGCCACGGGTTTTGCCATCTTTTTCACTTAAAAATGTATTTTGGAAGAATCCGGTGATAAATATTTTTTAAGAAATACAAATTTGACTCTTCTGAGCTTGAGAAATCTTTTAACTAAACGGCTACAAAAACAGCTAAACCTTTTTTCTTTTTGTATCAATAGAAATACATTTTAAATTGCCAATAGAGAATAATTTCCAATGTACCATACATATTGCTGTATCCGTTCTATCTACGATTCATGTATCCCATTGCTATATAAACTAAACAAAAGGAATAAATATTACTACAGATGTCTCCAATCTTTATATATTCAGTTTGGTATCCGATGGCTGCAGACAGTAGAATGCCAAATATGCAGTCTCACTTTCATTTGTGATTATCATATTATATTTCTCAGTATAGAATAAATATATAAAATCTTTTCTATTAACTAGTCATTAAAATGGAATAAATTACAGTTTTAACAATTTACGTTGCAAAAAAAAAAAAAAAAAAAAAAAAATAACAATCCTCCATTTTAATTGAAAAAATCTCACATGGTAGTTTACGGTTTTATTAAATAAAAAGAGATAAAACAAAAATGAAATGGCAGATAAACTTTCCATTTACGTGGTGTCTACAAACGAAACGACATTCACACAAAAATGTTGGAAGTAGTAATTTATTTGAATTAAACAATTCAAATTATAAAATTTAAGTAATTTTTTGTTTGTTTTTGTAATTCACTTTTAATGAAGGTCATACAAAAATGTCAGATGAGATAATCTATTTGAGATAAAAGATACAAATTTAAAAATGTGTGTTTGTTCTTTGTAATTCACATTCAGTGACATGTCATTTTCTTTAAAACTTCCATTCGTTTTATATTTTTGATACCATACTTAGAATATTACTTTTAATAACAATTACAAAAATAGTAAAAACTAATTTTTACTTATTATTGTTTCAGTAGGCCTATATCTTGCTACCTAATTCAAGTTTCTTGTTTGACATTTAAGAAATAACGCAACTTTTTAAGAAGAAGCATCTCTTTACAGTGAGTCAAGGAACGCTGACTCCATTTTGAGTTTGTGTGATCACATGTCTTATTCCCACCCACCAAATCAGCACTCACCTCCCAAAATTTTTGTGCCATTCATTCTCCTCCGCACAAAGCCAATAACAATAATTATGACTGCCATCTGGTTCGTCGGCGCGATCAAAACTAGACTCCCCCCGGGCCTAAATGAATTTCCCTCTGTATTTTTTCCTCGTTGGCCGGTAGCCATGCCTCGAGTTGACGGGTGCCATGATGTCTGGAGGGGGAGGGAGGGGGGTCTGACGCCTCCTACTACATTTGTCTCGCGTCACCCCCCACCCCTGCGCCAGGGGGCGCTCCTCCCACCCCTGCGCCAGGGGGCGCTCCTCCCACCCCGTTACAGTGCCATCTGTGAGGGGACGCCATAAACTACGTGCCGTCGTCGGCTTGACAGCGCCGCGGCCAACGCCCGAACTAAGTGCCCAGGCCGATCCTGCGATCTTCTTCTGTCCAGCGAGGGGCGCGTTCATGAAATCGGAGGTCGTTCATATTGATCTCTGGTCCAAGGTGGCGGGGGCGACAGATTTTAATGTCGCAACAAAGAAACACTAATCTGTTATTTAAGACGTAAAATTACAGAACATGGCTTAAAAGAGAACTATCTCAGTAAAAGAACAGCATCAGCGAAATATCTTTATTTTTATTTATTTATTGTTTCAAGTCTTAGCCCTCGTCTACGTCGTGTGTTCAATACAAAAAAAAAAAAAATCCATAAATAATTCAGCAATGGCCTTTTGAAGGAACCATCCCGGCATTCTCCTAGAGTGATTTCGGGAAACCAAGGAAAACCCGAATCTGGACGGGTGGATAAGGTTTTGAATCCCAGTCACCCAAAATGCGAGGTCTAAGCGTTACCGCTGTTCAGAAAAAAAAGAAAAAAAATGTAGTTTCAAACATTATCCTATGATGAGAAATAATATTTAAAATCAACGAAGCAAAGTACCTAATGAAAGTGAAGAATGGAATTTTTTTGTCAATAGTTTTACGCCTCATCTACGCTTTGCTCATTATAGGCGAGAAAGGACTGGGGTAAGAAACAGGTACCATCCCGGCTTTCACGTGGAATGATTTGGAGAAACCATGGAAAACACAAATCCAGATGGCTGTATGGGGATTCAAACCAGTGTCCTCCCGAATGCGAAGTCAGAGCGTTATAGATCACCCACCACGCTCGTTTGTAGCGTGGACTTTAGGAACAGTGAAAACACTAGATATGTTCAAAATAAAAGTGGAAATATAACGTATGAAATGAACATGTTCCGGAAACAATGGGTGAAGAAAGAAGTTTTTGCAAGGTTCTGACAGAAAACAGCAACAAGATTGGGGTTACGTAATGAAATAAGTGGGACTGGCCAATTTGTTAGTGAAGAGAACGATAGAAGTTAAGAACTGTAGAGCAAGGCATGTATTATAAAATATGATGCAGATAATTGTGGAAGTATTTTAGAATTGACATCTACATCTACATCTACATCTACATCTATACTCTGCAATTCACAATTACTGTGGGTAGCAGAGGGTGCTAAGCACCAATTCTATTTTAGAGTATTCCAATCCCGAATAGAACGAGGAAAGAAAGAATACATAAATGTATCAGTACGGCATCTTATCTCTCGAATCTTATCCCTTCTGTCATTGCGACCTAAATAGGTTGGCGGAAGAAGTATTTCGCTGCACTCGTAAATAATTCATGTTGAGATGATGACAAAATTAGCTAAGGAAAGGAAGTGATTGAGAAATGTAAGAAATAAGTTGAAAGAAGATTATAGTAACAGGTGATAAGATAAAAGAAATCGAAAATTACTGAGTGGTTTGAGCTAAATATTAATTGCAATGGAAACTATGGAACAAAGAGAATTTATCTGCAGACCTAATTTTGTGCTATTCTGATTTTTAGTTTAAATTCTGAGTCTGTTTGAGATATGTCGTTTGCCGTCTAAACTGCAACTAAAACATTCTCACTCCCAGCACTCGTGACTCCAAATCCACTAATATTGTTATATGTTAATTTCAGCAAGCAGTGAAAGTGTTCGAAAAGGTAACTGGTCCACAAATGAACTAAAACAAAACAACTATCACCAAAAACAGCAGGAATGACAATGGATTAAATGATGAAAAGCTTTCGACAGGAATATTAATATAACTCTACTGTTAATGGATAAAGTGCCAAGGGTAACTACATCGAAAAGAGCAATTTCAAAAAGGAAAATAAATACCTGTAGCCTCATGACTTGAATCATTACCTTCAAATAACTTCCATGCATTACTTACAAACAACTTATCTGTAGGGTGAACACCTATTATTTTACTGAACCAAACATTGGACATTATTTACATCAGGAAGAAAGTAAAATTAATCGTATTAAGTATTAAGTTCTTGATAGGTTCTGTAGGTGCATAGAACATTTGAAATACAAAAGTAAAGTTACTTGTAAATAATCTTGCACTAACAAAAAAAAAAAAGCATCTTTTGAAAAGCCTGTGGCTGGCCATAGTTTACTCTCTAATCTTCACACTACTCGTAAACACAATACACATTACGCGTTTAAAATCTCGAAACTACAGTGCTACATAAGGTATCAGATCTTTTGACACAGTATATTTAGCAAAAATCAGTTTCAAAGATACTCTCTGAATATTAAGAAGCAGCGTGGTGCGTGAACGGTAACTCTCTGGTTTCGTGTTCGGGGGACAGCGTGATCGAATCCCCTCTAGCAATCGAATTTCAGGTTTTCCATGGTTACTCCAAATAACGGGATGGTCACTTCAAAAAACCATGGCATTATTCGTTCCCCGTAGCCAACAGACCTTTCCGGCCTTCGATGACTTCAACGAGGCGTAAGACTGTAAGGAAAATTATAATAATAAAAAAAAATTGATCGTGACAATTGTTGTTACTTGCATGTTGCAGACATTCTTCTGGTATCTAATACTGTGCTTCTCAATACTACGAGAGTTTGTAATAGGCTTCGCTGCCCTTTCTTTTTGTTTGGCTCTATGTTGTACGCCCTCGTTTCGGACTGTTTTCACACCCCTCCGACCACCCGCATACCTCCATACCACGCGCCCGCTTGATTAATAGCTCGTAATCACCGGCAGAGGCGCCACCAACGCCGGTCGATTGCGGAATTCCGCAAAGTGATTGCGAGAATTTCATTCGACAGCGGCGGGCAATGTTTTTTTATTTTGGTCGTGTTGGCACGCCTGTATTAGTACCGTCGATTAGTGTTTTTCCGACCCACTCTAACTCGCTATGACTGTGAAGGAGTATTCAAGGGCTATCAAAGAACTGCTTCAGGACTTCAAACGTACTGCCTCTACCATGAAATAGTCGCTATAATCAACCGATCCACTACGACCACATAACCCTATTCCAATTTGATTAAGGGCGACATAACGTAACAGTAAATAGTTTATCACGAACACTATTTAATAAATTAGGTTAGTAAGGATGGTTCAACGGATAATATATCCGAGAACAACTTTCCTTTGGTTCCGTTTATGAAAACCCTCGTAGTAATGATTCGGCTAGTAGTTTTGTTGACATTGTGATATACAAGATAAAGTGCGAGTTATTTTCCCAATAAATATCTGTTCTCCGTATTTTCATGAATTAAACATTCACTCTGTAGATAGGAATTGTGGAAACAGTGTTTAGCTATTTTCTATAGTTTTTTTTTTTTATTATTTCTAGATCACATATAACGGTGTGTTTTTAAATTTAACATCCAAATTTTAAACAAATTTTAAGTCTTATTTAACGTATTTTGTTGTCCAGGATTCTCCAAAGCAGATCATTTAAGACCTATTTCAATCATTAGTCGTTGTTTTTCTTAAGTTGTACACTGCCGAAAATGCCTGAATATATCTGTATTCTTGTTAAACGAAATTTTCATATTCATCCACTATTTCTGTTACCTGAATACTGAGAAGTATGTTTATGGCAAGATGAACGAGAGGAATCACCTACGTAATATATGAATGATGTAAATCTCTCTGAAATAGAATTATACGGTTGATTTTTTAGAAATTACGAAAATGTCATTGCTGCCCCTGGCAGTGGTGACAACCCAGGTGACACCTCAGCATCGCGGGATTGCCTCATCAGCAGGGGCTGATTCAACCCTCCCGACCGAGTTCAGGCTCTGCCCGCCAGGTTCACTGCTATCGCCCTCCCCAGCGGCCGTCACTTCCTGGCCGCGCTCTCGCTTTTCCAGAGACAATAATTATTCATAGCGGCTACTTCCGGCGCCGCGGACCTGTGATTGGTGTATTTTACTCGCAATCTCTCTCCCTCTTTGTTTCTCTCCCACCCTTGTTCCCTTTCACAGATTTCAACTTCACCCTCGTTCCGGAAAGTGAATTTCCAACTCGGGGATGGAGAAGACAAGCTTTGCGCAGTTTATCTTTCGGGATTATTTATTTCGCCACTTTGATATATTCCTCTTCCTCGGGCTGCACGTCATTTGCAGGAAAACAAAGGAGAGTTGTTCTCTCCTCGTCCCGGGGAATAACTAACTAGCATGTCCCACCCAGAAAAAAAAAAAAAATTAAAAATATATAGAACTGGCTCCCATGCTTAATCTCATCCCGTAGAACAAAGTTTTGGTGCCACAAATTTTCATCCCATTGCAATGGCTATATATACATATGTTTACGACAAGTATATATGACAGGACAGAACCACTTAAAAAGAGAAATGATTAAAGACAAATCGTCTAATACATTGCAGACCATGTGGAATTTTCTAATTACATTGCAACAAGGGTTTTTTTTTAAATACAGAAATTGGTTAAAACCAATCTCATGGAGCCACCATAAATGATTTTTTCTAGGTGTGCATTGGTAAATGTGACACAGAATCTACTTTCATAGTATCTGGTTTTTAGCATTTTCTCGTAGTCACTTTTGCCGACTGTACACGTTTCAATTGGTACAAAAATCATCTCCGACAATCTTTGATAGTAAGAAGACAAGATCCGCCTTCCCCCCCCCCCCCCACCCCTCCCTAAAAAAAAAGGAATTCCACAGTTAATGTACTACCATGCTCATATTAATCCGAACGACCTGAATCGCACATCGCTAAATTTCCTCCTGGGAATTATTCAACCCATTATACACAACTGCAAAGACAGTCCTATACCCAGTAGGTGGTACACTCACGCGACTATGAAAACTTGTCACTTAGTCGACCCATAAAAAACCAGAACACATTTCAGTTTATTCGTTTCACAAACTTGATTAGTGCTTACAGTAAGGCAATAAATGTATTACACGGACATGAAATGAGTTGATTCGTACTTTTTAAATACATTTGAGAGTTATTTAGTGTCAATAACTAGTAAAAAAAGTCACCGCTTTCAAAAAAAAATTTTAGTTTTGAACAAGACGTAGGACACAAACAATTTATGCATTACATTCGTCTTCAAGAACATAAAATAACAAGAAATTTAATACAAAAAATCATGTTTGCACTGGATTAAAATTTGTGGAAGCGATACAGACTCATTAGAAGCAGCTGTCTGCTACATGGCACATAATACATTTACAAAATTAATTACTTTAGCCTTAGTTAAACGAATTTGCTTGCCCTAGCGTTCTGTTATCCGGTTCTACTCATAAGTCTGTTTTTGAACCGACAAAACGTAAAGAAAACACAAAGAATTATTAAATAAATGTTTCCGGCAGTATGCGATGGAATCAGAGTGATATGCGTTGGTTAAAAATAAAAAAAGGGTTTGTGGATGTATTTTAGCGAAAGAAAACTTATTTTCTCTCACTACAACTAAGAAAAGCTCCTTAAAACACTGAAAATTCAAACCTTTTTTTAAAAAAAATTAGTTATAAAAAGAAAAGTTCAGCTTTTTCAGTCATATACTGAAAATCAACTTCATAAGTGTATATAGCAAAATATTACACATTTCACTTCCGTATTCGACTGCTGTTGTAAGGTGGAAGGTATATCAAAAAATGATGGACTGGAAGCTTCCGTAATTAACAATATTGTGCGGTTATTGTTGGTCACGAGTGGAGTTAATGATGTATATCGTGTATTATGTTCTATTTGTGGCATCAAGTTATTCTTGTAGGCCAACCTCTTAGTCCGATCTAATGCTAATATTACTCCTACTCCTGCCGCAGGTAGACGGTAAAAAATTCTCACCGAAGTAAAAAAATTAAAACTACAATCCGGAGCAAAAAAAACAAAAAAACAAAAAAAAATACTAAGCATCAATAGTGGATGGGTGAAATTTCACAAGTTGATTCTAACGCCTAGTTTAATGATGTACAGCTGTCTTTTTTTAACGTGTAGGTGTTGTTTATTGAATTAAATGCTTCAAGGAAGTAACAGGACAGTTCTGCGACGCGGAAAAATGTTGCCGAACGAGTAGTTATGAGCTGGTAAGTCTCTAACACTATGGGTCGCTCAGATTGGCCGATGCCGAGCAGGAAGATTAGTGGCTAGGAAGCGCCCTGTCTCACGGAAGAACGGTACGCGGTTCGAGTCGGGCTTCGGGCACGAGTGGTTTAATGAAGTGTTACGTTCTCCTCGTGTTCCCGTACATCGGGAGACTAACAGCACATGATTCACTGATTGGGAAGTTGAAATAACAGATTTGTTGCCTGGATAGATTAAATAATCCAAATTCCTTTTCGTCGTTATTTTTTCAGTAGAGTCTTTAATATATCTTTTGTAATGACACGAGAAATAGTAGCTGTGTAAGAACAAATTTTAGGTCTCATTATTTAAGTAGGATCGATTCCACGTTCACTAAAGTCATTCTGGGAACTCTACGAAAACCGAAGTCTCGATGGCTGGATCGTGAATTTAAAATGGTTACTACTTAACTTCGATGCAAATAGTTATGAATCACCTACTACGTTGTGATTTTCATTCCTGTATTTGGTTTGAAAGTGGAGCTCAGAATTTTTTATGATAATAAAACCATAAAAACAAAGAATGATTCCATGGAATGCCTAACTCAGTCTTTTAACTAAGGAATGCTTGGAAATGTTTTGATACAATTTCAAAATCGTCTGCTTATCGATTGTTGAATGTAATGCAATTAAGACCTCTTAGTATCTGTAGATTTTGATATACTGAATCCTGTGTATGGTGATGTATCGTTAAAGTCTTAATTATAAACCTAATTAATTTCATAACCATGGAATTTGTAAAACTTTTAAACTTTTCATAAAAATCAGTTTGTAAAGGTTTTTAATGTCAGTGATCATCTGTTTTATATTTATTTGAAACACTGAAAGAAGTACGCTTCAGACTGGAAGTAAATTAGATTGTTTTCCACTGTCTCAGAAGATCGAAATTTGATACACCGTAGTCATATTAACCAATAAACATTTGGAAAAAAAGAGGAGCGCTTGTATACGAATCTTACGTTCAATTTATCTGGAGCAAATTTTTGTCAGTTACCAAATTACAAAAAGATTTCGTCCCAAGGTAAAAAAAAATAATGGTAAAAGAACTTGTTAAAACAATGATTCTTGCTTTATTTAAAGTTTTGGATAGAAAAAGAAATATTGTGTAATCCAGTAAAGATTACGTGCGAGATGAGAAGACAACATTAATGTGGAGCAATAAACTGTAATACAATTTTATAATGTATCACTCTTACTCTCTACAAGTGGTGTGTGAAAAGGAAATTGTGATCGAAAGCAGATATATGTATCTTGTTGTTTACA
Organism: Vandiemenella viatica; assembly: GCA_031002005.1. Classification (NCBI taxonomy): domain Eukaryota; kingdom Metazoa; phylum Arthropoda; class Insecta; order Orthoptera; family Morabidae; genus Vandiemenella; species Vandiemenella viatica. Next base: position 87,156,356 of record CM061918.1, read on the forward strand.
TAGAGCATTAAACCGCTCAGTGTTTCCTCGTCCGAAATTCGTTTCCTGCGACGACATTCTAGCTGCTTTAACAGCTCGCAGTGTTTAATCTCATGGAACTGTGTGTTTGTTATGATACTTTGCTGAGAGTAGCATCATTATGTCTCTGCGCTAGTTTCGAATAAAACTAGTAGCTAAAGAATAGTGAAAAATTTGATAACCGAGGACAAACGATTGAATTTTGTAATTACTGTAGCAACATGATGATGACTGATAGCTACGTAGTATGATTAATAATCGTTTTTCGATCTTTGCATAGTTATATTATATACTCAATAATTCTGAGTGATTTCTCAGTAGCTGCACTGTAATCTCATTTCTGTTATGTGGATTTTTCGTGGTGCAACTACGACAGTTAGACTCAGATATTTAAGCAGTAAAACGGTTTACATTCCTACTACAGTTGCAGTGTTCCGTTAAAAATTTTAAAACGTGGCTTGTAGTCTGTTTTAAAACCTTCTCAAGCCAAGCATATTTTATGCCACCAGAAATTATCCCCAATTATTTGACGGTATATTCAATGCCGGAGCGTGACTGGTGAGCGGTAACGTTCTGGCCTTACATTCGGGAGGACGCAGATTCCAATCCCTGTTCGGTCATCGAGATTTTGCTATCCATGATTTCACCAAATCACTCCAGGTTAATGTCGGGATGGTTTAATCAAAAGGCCATGAGCGAATTTCATCCTTGCAATAAGTACTTTCCCGCCTCTAATGACCTCGACGTCGACGTTACATATGAGTTGATGTGTGATACTAAAAGGTTTCACATTTGAAGCTTCCCTGATTTTGAGATCATTCTTGTACTTGTTCTTCTTCTTCCAATGTAGTGTTAGACCAGGTGGGCTGTTACAGTCTCAATATAATTCTTGTTTTGAGCAAATGGAATCATATAGAGAATCACTCGAAACAGAGTCAATAGTTATGCCGCCGTATCACTCTCGGACTAGAAAAAAATGAAAAAAATCATTAATTTTAAAACTATAAATAGTGCCCGTAAGCTCACGGTTATTTGAGAAAGAACAAGACACATGATTTTCAGGAGAAGCTTGTATTCCAAAAAACCTTCAGATGATAGAGAAGAGATCCGTAGTCAGGTGGGAGCGATCGAGTGGTACCGAGTTCGAATCTGCACAATTCATTTTTTTTCCTTTAACATTTTGCTTAATGTTTATTGTTGAAAATATATACTTGTCATTAGTCATTACCAACGGTTCCTCACATAAATATGTTTACAGTAATATAGACACAGCAAATGTGTGTTCTTTAAGAAGTATATTTAACTGAAAAATGAAAGTTCAATACAAAGGACTCGAGCAACAGACTACAGAGCATATTCCAAGAAGCTTAACCTCTACCGAAAATCCTCTTTTCTGTTATTCCTCTAAAACTATCAATATTAGGATCTTATTCATAATCCAGAAAATTACTATTTTTTGATTTCTGCTAGCCCGCCGAAAGATACAGAGCTATAAGCCTAGACTTCAATATTTTTCTGTTTAGAGAACTCTGTTGCGTGGTTCCTTCCAATATGTAGAAGTGGTTTGCCAGAGATCGCGACATTCATTATCAGTGTATATTGACAACTACGACAAACTTACACTTCGATTTATCACATCCTAACGTTTCAGCCAACCTGTCGTAGCTTGAATGAGTCTATTTTTTGCCCTCGTTACACTGTAGCACTCACACTTGAGTCTTGCTTCAAATAATTTTCAGTACCTTTCTTACATTCTCAGACAGAAAGAATATTTGTATGGAATTTATGGGCTTATTTTAACACAATCCCACAATAAGCTTTAAAATAGGTGACGACTGATAAACATTCCAGCACTTGTTTCTCATTCAAAGATAGAGTTGAATATTTGAGTGAAGTAACGTGTACTTATGTCTGGTAGCAGAGTATCAGGAAAGTGAAAACAAGTTATTTATAGAAACGGGAAGAAGGAAGTTCTTACTTCCGCAAAGCGGAAAGATTAGCTAGTGACCTAGCATTTAATCATTCCTCGGGATAAGTTACTAGTTGAACAGACTCTTGGACATTACTAATACAGGACTGACGAATTTCCTAATTATGAATTGTAGACACCTTCATTCTTATCGCTGAAATTAGCAGTTTGGTATATGTTGAAAAAATAAACTAAGTGCTCTAAAATCTGGAAATAACTCTTTAAATCACACAGGCCATCCTAAATTATAAATGAACAAACTTTTTACCTTAGTAGGAGTGGAAGCTTTTGGAATCGGGATCAATTCTTGTAATTCCACATTAAAATAAATGACTTTCTCCTTTCGTTTTCTGTCTTCCAGTGGGTTGGTTGTAATCCTCTATATACTGTAGTTCTGTCGCGATCTAATCGCTTCGTCTCCGCAAATCTATTACAACAACGCGATCTGCTTTATATATATATTTTTTTTTTTTTTTGCGGTGAGACCTTCCCACAAATTGCTTTCCTCGGCCATCTTATACAAAAAATGTAATTCATACTTCACCTGTCGGTATGCATGTGACTATGTGCGCATTCTTCAATGACGATACATATCGGTAATTAAAATTGTCTTACTTAGCAGGTTCTCTACCGCGACGCACTATGATCGATCTATGCTGCGATAGCAAGATTTTCTGGATGCTAGCTGTATTGTTGTAAACCTTAGTATCTGAGGTTGTTTGATATTTGATCTTTCAAGCTATTGTGGTTTAAATATAATCTTCGGTATATGATCCTTTTAGTTTTTTTGCCAATGCACAACGCTTATACAAGCTGTTTTTAGCAAGCTATTATTCATATCATACCGATGGGATAAGGACATACGCAGGGTTGTCGGAGTTAACTGGCAGAGATTTCCCAAGATAGTGCGATTTGGAGAAGACTGCTCAATTTATATCTGAAATAATGACTTTAAGAGCCCACATCAGAAAATGATTGAACTGACTAATATGATAATGATTATTCATGCCATTTTTTCTATCACTGGGTACTGTAGTCTGTAAGACTTAAACTTTAAATTAAATAAACAGAAATTGATGAATGAGGAAGGAAATGCTATACAGCCAAATGTGTGGCTGTTAGCTGCCATCTTTGACAGTTCTCACGTGCTGGCGCTTTCAGAGTTCGGTTAGAGGTATCAGCTGCGGACCCGTATGTAGCGTAGCTAGCGCCTAGCCCTTGCGCTCCGATGGTAGACTGTTCGAGTTCGGCTCGACATGATTGATCTTAAAAAAGTGTTATTTTCTCTGTATGGACTAAGACGCTTTAGCAATAGAGTAACTGCTTTATCGCTTAAATGAGAAAATTGCTCCTTGTTAGGTTTCATTTGAGTTATTATTATGTGTGGTATATTTCGCTAAGACGTTTATAAGGTTGGTTGACTAAGAAAGAAAAGGAATTCGACAACAGTATTTATATAAGTAATCATTTCTCTGTTCGCCTGAAGTGATTACGGATTTTATTTGAAAATCTGAGAACCCATAGCGTTAGAGACTTACCAGCTCTCAACTACTCGTTCGGTAACATTTTTCCGCGTCGCAGAACTGTCCTGTTACTTCCTTGAAGCATCAAATTCATAAACAACACCTACACTTTAAAAAAGACAGCTGTACATCATTAACTAGGCGTTAGAATCAACTTGTGAAATTTCACCCATCCACTATTGATGCTTAGTTTTTTTTTATCTTTTGCTCCGTTGTAATTTTAATTTTTTCTTCAGTGAGAATTTTTTACCGTCTACCTGCGGCAGGAGTAGGAGTAATATTATCATTAGATTGGACTAAGAGGTTGGCCTACAAGAATAACTTGATGCCACAAATAGAACATAATCATGATATACATCATTAACTCCACTCGTGACCACCAATAGCCGCACAATGTTGTTAATTACGGAAGCTTCCAGTCCATCATTTTTTGATATACCTTCCACCTTTACAACAGCAGTCGAATACTGAAGTGAAATGTGTAATATTTTGCTATATACAGTTGATTTTCAGTCATATACTAAAAAAGCTGGACTTTTCTTTTTATAACTAATTTTAAAAAAGTATGAATTTTCAGTGTTTTAAGGAGCTTTTCTTAGTTGTAGTGAGAGAAAATCAGTTTTCTTTCGGTAAAATACATCCACAAACCTATTTTAATTTTTAACCAATGCATATCACTCTGATTCCATCTCATGCTGCCGGAAACATTTATTTAATAATTATTTATGTTTTTTTACGTTTTGACGGTTCAAAAACAGACTTATGAGTAGAACCGGATAACAGAACGCTAGGGCAAGCAATTCGTTTAACTAAGGCTAAAGAAATTAATTTTGTAAATGTATTATGTGCCATGTAGCAGACAGCTGCTTCTAATGAGTCTGTATCGTTTCCACAAATTTTAATCCAGTGCGAACATAATTTTTTGTATTAAATTTCTTGTTATTTTATGTTCTTGAAGACGAATGTAATGCATAAATTGTTTTGTGTCCTACGTCTTGTTCAAAACTAACATTTTTTTTTGAAAGCGGTGACTTTTTTACTAGTTATTGACACTAAATAACTCTCAAATGTATTGAAAAAGTACGAATCAACTCATTTCATGTCCGTGTAATACATTTATTGCCTTACTGTAATCATTAATCAAGTTTGTGAAACGAATAAACTGAAATGTATTCTGTTTTTTTATGGGTCGACTAAGTGACAAGTTTTCATAGTCGCGTGAGTGTACCACCTACTGGGTATAGGACTGTCTTTGCAGTTGTGTATAATGGGTTGAATAATTCCAGGAGGAAATTTAGCGATGTGCGATTCAGGTCGTTCGGATTAATATGAGCATGGTAGTACATGCGACTCAAATAATTACATAGAAAATATGGATATATTGAAAGAAACTCAAATAAAAAAATTTTCATATCCTAATGCTACACCGCGTAAATTATAAAGCTAAAAGCATCGTCCCTTTGGCCTATAACAAAGCATATCAGCTGTCATCACTGTCCAGGTTGCATTTCAATCGATTTACAACTTGCGATAATTTTGCCACTCAGAAATAATTGCTTGAGTTACATGCACATTAGTACATATACTGTACCGTGATCCATTTTGACATTTTTGAATTAATATATCTGACTGAAATAATGACAATAATGATACGACGATTTGAAACCAAGATTAACTCCAATTCACGTAAATTTCTATTTTAAAGCAGGAATAATTGATGGTGTATCAACATAAAATAAAAACCAATATCCAAACAGCAAAAAATAAATAAATCAGAAAAAATTGAGATGCTGTGATTATTGGTAACGAATTTTTATTTCAAATATAACTAGGCATCCTAAAATTCTTTTCTACACTGCGTAAATTTTAAAACTAAACCCGTTATGCCTGATGCTAAACAAAACGAGTCAATTGTCATCTGGTCCAGGCTGTTGTTTCGCCAGGTACTTACATGCGACTGAAATAATTACATAGAAAATACGGCTATATTGAAAGAAACTTAAATTAAAAATGTTTCGTATCCTAATGCTACACCGCGTAGATTATAAAGCTGCAGGCATCGTCTCTTAGGCCTATAACAAAGCATCATATCAGCTGTCAGGTTGCATTTCAAGCGATTCACAACTTGCGATATGTTGCCACTCAGAAATAATTGTTTCAGTTACATACGTTACTACATAAACTGTACCATGATCACATCTCGACATTTTTGGATTAATTATATCTGACTGAAATAATGACAGTAATGATACGACGATTTGAAATCAAGAGTAGCTCCAATTCACGTAAATTTCTATTTTAAAGCAGGAATAATTGATGGTGTATCAACATAAAATAAAACCAATATCCAAACAACAAAAAATAAAAAACAACAAAAAATAAAAAACAACAAAAAATAAATAAATCAGAAAAATTGAGATGCTGTGATTATTCAAATCGAATTTTTATATTTCAGCACACTTCCAAGAGGACTAAGTCGTAGATTACTGCTATATTTACATAAATTTATGGCACCGCGGTTATGTTACAATCCTCGGTATCCACATTTAAAAATAAACTTTTTTTAGTTAAGTATCATGGAAACAATATTTTTCATTATATCCACAGATACATCCTTAACAAAGCTTATACCTAGCTATATAATCCCAGGCAAAGTTTACACATAAAATCGCCAAAAAAAAAAATACACATAATGATATAATATCAGCTTTCTTAACGTTACAATGTTATATATCCATTTAAATTTTCGGTACCACGGTTAACGTGGAATCCTCTATATCAGCATTTAAAAATATTATGTTTTAGCTGAGTTAAATATTGCTTTCAGAAATAATATTATTTATTACTACCACAGATATTCTATATTGTAACCAAGTTTTATGTTCATCTATATACTCGCAGCCAAAGTTCACGCATAGTGATAATTGCAGCTGTGAAAACGTTTTAATTGTTAGTGCTGTGAGTTGGGTAAGTATAAAAGTTTATGATATGCCCTTACGAAAGAGATCTAATCTGTCGGGGTCAACTTCTGCAGCTAAAAGATGTCGCCGAAATCGGCTAAATGAGAGTGAAATAGACCGACAACATCGTCTGTAACGTCAAAGAGAACGAGATGAAATAGCTAGAGCAAATGAAAGTAACCTGCACCGAGAAAAGCGATTGACCAATAACCGGGTTCTATACGCTAAATCCATAGCTTCTGAAAGCGCACAGAAGAAAGAATGTCGTTTGAACCGTGAAAGCCTTTCTAAACAATAAATGTTTATACTTCGCACAATAATTACAACCACGAATTACTACTGTTAATTTTTCAGGAACCTTTTCTACTATTGAATCAATTGCATCACGTTAAAATATGGATAAAACAACTCTCTGACATCAGTATGAAAACCGAACCTAACGTATTAACTGAAACAAACGAAACTATTCAGAATACATTAACAGTTCATGCCTTTCCACGTTAATGTCTGATAAGAGAATAAAATCGGTAAATAATTTCTGCACCTGCCAAGGCACGCGCGCGTGAAGCAGCGGGCAAATGCTAGTAATAAATAAAGATCAACCCACTGTTGCTCCTTGCAGTGAATTATTTTAGCGAAAGTAAGACTAAGGAGATGGCGACCGTTTCTGCAAAGTACTTAGCAAAGACTGAATTTTAATTAGTATCAGGGAAAATACATTACGGTGAAAGCTAACAACATTATC
>CM061918.1:87164570-87227557 GCA_031002005.1 Vandiemenella viatica
ATTAGCTTCAAATATATTTTGGTCATTTATTGATTTTTTGTGTCGTTTTTTATTTGATTAATTTAATAAATCACAGACAGTAGGTTTCATCTTTTATTTATCATTTCAGCTTTAAGGGGTACGCGACAGTAAGCTCTTTCTTGAAGGAGTACTCGGGGAAAACTAATTGGGAACTACTGGATTGAATGAAGGAAGGATTTTTTGTGTGATAATAATACATGTAATAATATACACGGAAAAAAGGCGAGACAGAGAGTATTCTACCTACAGTCATTATTATTTTCATGAATAGGATATATGATAATCAATATACCGTATTCACGAAAATAATAATTGCTGTAGGTCGAATACTGTCTATCCCACTTGTTTTCATGTATTATCATATGTATTATATTTATTTCATTATTAGCCTCCAACGCAGTTAAAACTGTCGGGTTTAATAGAATGTTCTAAAAAATTATTTCTACGCAGTTGCTTCGGTGAATAAAATTACTATTAAATAATTCCCACTTCAATTGGTCACACACTTTTTTTTATGTATATTTTCGTGTATTTTTATTGAAAAACAAGGACTGGCTACTGACTTTTATTCTTTATCCGGACATTGTAGGCCTATTCTCGCAAACGCTCTTCTGCTGTTTTCGACCGGTTCCTGTATATGTTTTGGCTAAACTAATCGGCGAATTCAGGTAAATTCAGTATCGCTATTAGCTTCAACCATGATATTATCGTCCTGAGGATGGATGTTCGAAGAAACGTTATTTGGTGTCTGAATTTTTTTCCCCGGCTCTGCAATCTCGCATATCTTCTGCTGTTGTTTTTCGACGATTAGCGTATGAATTTTGAACAGAAATATTTTATGAGAGCAATGACGATGATGGAGATCAACTACCCCGGCTATTTTGTTTCTGTAATCTACTAGATTTACACATTCTTCCATTTTAAAACTGAAAAAAAATGTGAAAATAAAAATTTCATCAATAACTAGCTTCTAAGCCAAACAAAAATTACGTATTGGACGCAAATTTCTGTTACATAACTATAATAATTTTTTGTAACCTAAAATAACTCATTCCCTTTACTGTAAAGACGAAAGCTAATATTTCTGCACGAAAATGATCGCTTTTATCGCACGCGCAATGATACAAGCACTGAATCGCGGTATAAACGTGATCCCGTTTCCTTCTTTACTATAACAGCGGTCGTAGAATATAACGAAACCGTCTACATCGAACGAATACAAATAAACATAATCCAACTAATAAACATAAAAGTATCTATTCATGTAATAGTGTGCAGTAATGGCTACTTTTCCGGATGCTAATCTACCGTCTAGGTCGGTAGTTGGTTCACAGCGGTGGAGGCTACTAGAGGGAAAAACACGGAGTGTTAATATAATTCGAAACTCGAGGCTGCATCATTTAATTTAATTGAGATGAAGAACTCGCTCCGTTGTTAAATTCCTTACAAATAAGTTTTCCCCTTTTTCGCACCCGCTTACTTTTGTCCTCCACGAATTTTAATTTGAAATACTTTCAGCGTTTTTGGTAAACTATTCATCATTTCCTATGGTAAATGATTCCAATCCCTGACCTCTAACCTATGAATGGAAATTTTCCCATCCCCTTTTCCCTGGAATCGAGTTAAAATTGTGGTCATGGTCATCTTTACACCTCCCCTTGGCTTCCTGACGTTTCCAACACCTGTCCTATGAAGATCAGACATCATCAGCGGAAGAAGGTAAAGCACCAGCTAGAGATCCCACTATGGACTGACCTGCAAAATTTCCCTTACCACGACTTAAATAATAAAAAAAAATTAGCTGTTCTGGCCGTTCAGTTGGTTCCCTCCTTAACCCTGCTATGGAATGGAATGGAGGCCACAGTCGCAGTAAATCATGACACAGAACGGGTACCTGGTAACTACCGGCTGTTGACAGGGCAAAGTAGTATTGGAGCCAATTAGACAACCGCTGGAGATTAAATGAATGTGGAGCAAACAAGTGGTTGAACACATTGTGGAACATTGTCCCACCACGTGTTGACTGCGTGGTCTGTCTTCTATCCACTCTGCAACCAGAAGTATAATCGAATCGATACTCCCTCGATGTCACCCTGTAGCAGTAATTACTGTACTTGTTTACTGTATTAACGTAAGTAAAAAGGTGACACCATTTAGCTCTGAATATACAAGTAATGATACCATCCTTAGAACGGTAGATTCCGCTAAATACCTCGTGGTAACAATTCGTAATAATTTGTAGTGGAATGAGCGTATCGAGATTATATTTGGGAAAGCAAATTGTATGCTCTGACTTCTAGGTCGTAATTTAAAACAATGCTCTCCGGAAGTTAAATCGATCGCATACAAGTTACTAGTGCGTCCTCACTTAGAATATTGTTGTTCTGTATGGGGTCCCAAAAGGGGTGAATGGAGGCATTAGAGAAGGAGCATAGAAGAGCCACCCAATTCGTGACAGGTATATATAGTTGCAGGGAAAGCGTAAGTGAGATGTTGAAGGAATTAGGTTGGGAAGATCTGGAACACCTAAGGCGTTGCTCTCGACAGAAGCTAATTAAAAAATTCACGACTGGCGTATTCCGGAATGACAAATATTGCTACCAGCAACATTCATATCTCGGAATGACCGCGAAAATAATATAAGAGAAATCAGGGCCAGAACCGATTAATTTCTGTACTCATTTTTCTCACGAGCGATTAGAGAATGGAATAGAAAGGATTTACCGGGGGAGCAAACTTAAAATCCGACAGGAGTAGCTTTCGATAAAGCACTCCGGGCATCCTGATCTGGGTTTACCATGGTTTTTCCAGATCACTCCAAGCGAATGCCGGGAGGTTCCTCACATTAGCCCATGGGCGCCTCCTGCCAATCCCGTATACCTCTTCCAAGCTATTACCCTTTCGAATAGGTGCAAGCACCATCCGCCACACACTTTTAGTGTAATAATAAAAATAATATTGCCAATGATATTGAAATACGCATGTGAGATAGAATAACGATAATAATTTTCTATTGGTAATTTACAGACGAAAGAAAATTTTCCAAAAATTTTGTCCCTGAAATCGGGTGCAAGCTTGTGGACACGGTCATATTTTCCCTTCCGAGCACTACTGTTAATTCCCTTCCTCCGACAATTGACACAACTTGACACGCCGGAGAAATCCATCACGGACAAACCGCGCCTGACCGCACGGCGCACGGGGACAAGATTACGGGCCGGTAATGGACCGTTAAACGCTTCATTAGGCAAATTGCAGTGGTTACCACGCGGCGCGGGCGCGGTTCTTGTTTTTCGGCGCAGAACCTGTTCCCCGGCGCCTCTAACGCAGCGCACAGAGATTTATCGGCACCGTTTACGTAATGTTTCAATTAATGAGCGCCTTCCGGGACGACGTGGGCGAGGTAAAACTGTTTGCGCTAGGACAACAGACGCCAGAATCGACGAAACGCGCGACGGAAACCATTTCTCAGCCATAATCCTGCATTGGACATGTCGTCTACAGGAGCGAGCTGGTTGCACAGTGGTTATGGCAGAAAACGTTTGGTAGCAAATGCAGTATCAAAAGAAGTGGAAGTAAAAATGGGAGTGCCGCAGGGTAGCGTGTTGGGACTATTACTATTCATTATTCTAACGAATAATTGTGTTGATTGTTTACTATCTGAAATGAGATTGTTTGCAGATACTAGAATGCTATATAAAAGGATGAAAATAGTAGAGGGCTGTAAACAGTTGCAGGGTGATCTGGACGGTATATCTAGTTGGGTTGATAAACATGGGGTGAAGATAAATGCAAAGAAGAGTCAGCTCATTAGATACACAAATAAAAAACTAAAGGGTGATTACGATTTTAAGGTGGGGAAAAAATTGTTTGTTGAAGACTTGAATTGTAAATACCTTGGCATTACATTCGATAACAAGCTTAACTGGAAAGGACATATTGGACAGCTGGTAGAAAAAGGTTTCAAAATTCTGCACTTGTTGCAGAGAGTGATGAATGGATGTAGGAGGGAAGTAAAGAAATTGGGGTTACAAACCATTGCTCGAATATGATAGTGTAGTATAGGACCCACATTTTGAGTATCAAATACAGGAGTTGGAGAGGGTGCAAGAAAGGGCTGCTAGATTTGTTTCTGGAAATTACCGCAGAATGCAATCAGTAACAGACATCATAAAAGAGTTGGAATGGGATTCATTGGAAAACAGTGGGAGGGTGGAGAGGGTAATGGGAGTGTACAAGGCGTATACGGGTGATGAGGAAAAATATTGGTGTAAGAATTAAAAGTAATGCTTGGAAGGGAAAAGATGACCATGACCACAAACTGGCACTAGATTTCAGGCACAAGGGTGTAGGAAGATACTCTCGTAGCAGTGTATTTACATATTAAGCAAAGAGTAAACGTGGCAATACGGTCTATAAAGTAGGGGACTGACGTTAGCGAAATATGAATTGATAATGACAATTTCCAAAGTAACTACTCGGTTTTGCGGAATAAACACTATCATATATTACTACCCAGACTGTTTACTAACCATGTGTCAAATTTTATTTAAATCTATTCAACAGTTAAGGCGTGATTTGAGGCAAATAATCCAACATACAGTCGTCCATAAATCCAAACTTTTTTATTTATAATTTTATTGAAATGTAGCAATTAAGTTATTTCACTGTGGTCAACGATATATAGAAAATTACGCAGTATCCTAAGCATCTGTTAGAGTAGAATTGGATTTAAATTAAAGTGAAACATGTATCGAGCCAGAGCACATATACGTGCTTGGCTACTGCTCTCACAGTACTGATAAAGTCCCCTTCTTGGGAGGCCTCTTAAGTGGCCCGCTTACCCTCCACAACCAAAGATAATGAAACACATTCGACAGTGGCCACGTCATTAGCAAAGTAAGTGGTTTTCTGTGTTTATAAATGGAGCTTGATTACCTGTTACCTTGTCACATACATACAACACAAAAGGTTGACTATACAAAAACTGTACAGAACAATTCAGTCTTTACTAACGAGAAAGGCAGGGACGGATGTACGATCAAGTGACCCCAACACTCAATGTATTGAATTAGAATGGATGTAGACAATTCTAATTTTTTTTTTATCCATTTTTTCCGGTTTTGCTTTCTGTTCATGAGGCTGTACCAGTAATAACGTCAGGTCGATGACAAGGAAGAGATTATTAAAGCTAATTTTGGAGTATTAGACTGTATGTATACGAAATCTGTACAATTGTGAAATAAGAGAAAAGGAGATTAATTTTATTTGAGCAAAGGTGCAGCAGAAAGATGTTAAAGATTATTTGGTGGGACAAGATTACTGATCAAAAAGTTTTTCACAGGGCAGGGGAATTTAACACTATATGTAAGGATATAAGAAGTTGGAGGACAGTATTGACTGAGTATATCTTAAAGGCACGAGATCTTAGTGAAAACAGTATTGGGGGAGTGTTAGAAGGAAAGAGATGCCGTGGAAGCCCATGATTAAAATACATCCAGCAGATATTGGAAGATGTTGGCTGCAGGAGGTATGAAGATAGGAAGAGGAGGGCATAGGTAAGATCTGATTGGAGGACCACCACAGACCAATTCCAAGGACTGACTAGCGAAGAAGACATGATACGAAATTTTGTCTATCTGGACCAACTATTTCCTTTTGGTAAATTTTGAACCTACAAAACGATTTCTTGGGATTGGGGGGATGGGAGGCGGGGGGCAAACTGGAAGCAAGAATTTTAATTCCACAGGGCATTCAATCTTCTGTGTCTCTCAACCTGGACAGGCAGGACAGGTAGTCGGCAAGTAGAATATTAAACATTTAATTCTAATTGAATTAATCTACCATAACAAAAAATGAATTAATGATATTAATCTTCTTTCTTTCTTTACCATAGTTTACTATCTTTTTGTAGTTTCATGTCCTTATCATTCATTTGGTTGATAAATACAGGGCTAGTCAAAATAATTGCGGTGATTTCAGGAAATTACTACAGATTTATTATTTGACATATACTTACAAGATTACACAGATATATAAACAAACCGTGAAAGTTTTTTTGAGTGTTAACAGATGCTCAATACGTGCACCTTTAGTGACTCTGCACACATCAAGTCTATAATCGAGTTCTTCCCATAACCGATGCAGCATGTCTCTGTCAATGCATGGCCTCCTCGTTCCCCTGACCTAACCCCCTGCGACTACTTTGTTTGGGGTTTCGTAAACTCACAGTGTTCGTGCCACCAGTACCAGTTGATCTGCCAGACCTGCGGGTTCGCATCACCAATGCATTTGCTCTCATTGACAGAGACATGCTGCATCGGGTATGGGAAGAACTCGATTATAGACTTGATGTGTGTAGAGTCACTACAGGTGCACATATTGAGCATCTGGGAGACACTCAAAAAAACTTTTACAGTTTGTTTATATATCTGTGTAATCTTGTAAGTATACGACAAATAATAAATCTGTAGTAATTTTCTGAAATCACTGCAATCATTTTGTCTAGCCCTGTATTAATAATGTTTAATATAATTCGCTTTTAATAGTTCACTTGCAATTTTCTAACTGTTTCCGTAGGAATTCAAATAATGCTTTTGCATTTATTGCATTATGCAGATTTTTCATCTGCTACAGGCTGCTAGGTCAATCTAACGATAGCCGCTTCAAATTCTAAGCGCATGAAGGAGCACATATTTAAATTTTCGATGTTATTTGTTAGTACAGTAATGCTGATTAGTAGCGAAGTTAGTAACGTTACGTTTGTCGTGTTTTCATTTCTTTGGTTAGCAGTCCTAGTTGTGACCTGTGGTGGAGAAGACCACTGTGCTCTAGGACCGTGCTCCGCTTTTCTGCTTTGTGGTCCCCGTTGCGCCTCTGCCGGCCGAACAAGTGGCCTCAATTGAGCCAATGAGAGCCGGGTCCGCCTGGTCCCAGGTTCCACACATACCGCCTCAACCCACATGCACAGCCCCAACACGGTCTACAACGTTCTGACATTAATACGTCTTCCAAGTTCGGTACTGGGTAGCATCACATAATTACAAGTGAGATTAAACTGTCAAAAGGTTAGTACTCAAAGACTACTGAAGGGAGAATAACTGGGTGAAAAGCGTTCGTCGGAGAAAGCATGAAAGGGTCAGGTTTATTAACCACCATCATCCAGAAATAACAATTCAGCGCCAGCCTAGTAGCCTTAGAGCAGTGTTTCTCAAAATTTTAAGTACCATTATTAGTGACAATGAGCAGAGCAATATTCACCACTGTGCTAGAGAATAGATCCTGTTTGTTTGTAGCGCAAATCTAATGAAAATAGAATTTCTGCCGTACAGCGGACAATTTGGTACCATCTTCAGAGCGAAAAAAGATAGTGTTTTAGGATCGATTCCACACACAATGCTAGCAGCCCTACTTTGCACCAGCCCCGACACCTTTATTTGACATCCATAGTGCAGGTGCCACTATACGCCACAAAAGTCACCAATTCCTTCCCAGAAACGCCCGTTATCCCCACATCGATGGACTGCAGAACTTTGAAACTTTTACCTAATTGAACTCGATGTGTACTGCTCATTTCAGTTTATTATGAAGTGATATTGAAATGTGTTTACATTTTCTACGAATTTCGTATCAGGCTCCCCACACGAAAGAGGAACTGCTTTCTATATTACCAACATTTTAATATTCAGTATTTGTTAATTATAATTTATCTGCTTTTTTGCAAACCTGAAGTAACGAAGCCTCTTACAATAATGAAATCTCACCATCACGAATCTTAACGATGTGAAACTTAGTCATGACGCCTGCTCTAGTGGCGGATTGGTGACCCTCTGGCTTGCAGGAAATAATCTATTCTAATGGGATGATCTTAAATAAATCCATCTAGTGTAGTGGGTGAGAGGTTAACGCTCTAGCCTCGCATTCTGAAGGACGCCGGTTCGAATCCCAGTCCGGGCATTCAGATTTGGGTTTTCCTAAATTACTCCAGGTGAATGCCGGGATGCTACCCTCAAAAGGCCATGACCGAATTCCTTCCCGTACCTTTTCACCAGTCCCATATCGCCTCTAATGACCTCGACATCGACGAGGTGTACAGCCATAAGTAAAAAAAGTAAATAAACCCATTCGTGTAACTTATATTATCCCTTTATAGGTATGTTTATGTTTGTGAAATGTGTAGATTTTTACTGACTAAATTTATTATAAGCTAAGATGCATAGTTACACATTTTTTCATGACATACAATCTTTAAATTAATACATTTCTTGCAGTTAGCGCATCTGATGAATCTAATTTGTTGTTTACAGAGCCGTTTGAACTTCTTTCAGCCAAAATTTACAATGCCATTTTTCTTTTTTTTTTTTTCTTCAGCCTCTAGTTCCACATTAGACATGTATTTTCATATTGTTTTGTTCACAATTTCTTATAATTTACGGACTTTTAGTTTCCCATATCAAGATATTCTCTAATAAAAGCACCCGTAATTTTTTCCCAAATTTTTAGAGTGGAATCTTGTATTATTTTGTAGCTACAATGTCTTTTTTCCAATTGTCAGAACTCCCCAGAACACTGTTTTAGACAGAAATATCCCTTCGTTGATAATTCGGCACGACTGAAGCCGTCAGTTACAACCTTCATGCACCGTGATATCAGTATCGAGAACATCGCAAGCTATGTTTGAAGTGGGCATCCTCCTTCTACAAATTGACATCTAAATCTTTTTATTCGGTTAGTTGGTTACCGAGTTACAGAAATTGAAAACTCACTCGTTTTGTATCAGTTGTTTTCGTTAGTGTAAGACGTTCATAATACATGCCTTATAACTAGTTCCGGCTGTTCATAGGTCATCAAGACAAGTTTAGCCGTCATCTTCAGTACCCGATGCCAAGAGAAATTAAAATTAATTTAGAAAGATTCCAGGAAGCTAGAGGACCCTTAACAGAATAATCCACATGATAGGCCTATTATTGCTGTGGTGGAATTTTCCAAGCAGGGGCAAAAACTGAGATATTGTCTCCTCTTCTGTTATTATTTTGCCGCCTTCATCGTCATCTCTAAGGGTAGTAGTGGAGCAAAAGAAAAGGTCGCAACGACATAAACTACCTCCCTTCAAACACGATTTTTCCGCCCCCCTGAAGTTGCCGCCCGGGCCGAGTGCCTCGGTTTGTCCCCCCTACCCTCCCCCCTAGATCCGGCACTGCATTATTGGCTGGAAGAAACCAGTCAAAACGCATAAGCAATCCAATAGAGTTGCCTGGTGCAGGCCCCTAGTAGAGAAGAGTTGGGACAAAAGGGAACAGAAAGGCAGCTTTCAAGACGACAAGAGTTTAAAAATTCCGCGCATGGTGGATGAACACGTAACTGGGGCGTTTAAAATTATGACGTAGATCTGGATTGAAAGCAAGGTTATATATATTGCCGGTCAGATACCTTAACCCATACAACTAACAATTCCGTGAGTTGAATAATAATGTTTTGTTTCAGGCTCAAATAATCTTCTAGTAGACTCATATCTGTGATAGAAATAACACCGTCTAATGGCTGCTGGTTGAGAAAAAAAAGTAAGAATGTATTTCACAACAGCAACCAGAGCTACCAACTTAGCACTTAACATTAGATTATTTATTATTGTAATTTAAATTTGATACTACTTGTATAAACTATTACTGTTACTCACGGAAGGTGCGTAGCACATGTACTATATAATAAAAGGCTGCTTTAGTCACTGTGTCATCGTATACATATCGCTGACGTCACGCGCCCAGCCCTCGTTACCTGATTAGCTGCGGGCGAGGATGTTACTACAAAATTGAGGTTATCTACATCTACATCTATACCCTGCAAATCACAAATACTGTAGGTGGCAGAGGGTGCTAAGCACCAATCCTAATTCTGCGCATTCCAACAGATCGAGGAAAGAAGGAATACATAAATGAATCAGTACGGTATCTTATTTCTCTAATCTTATCCCTCCTGTCATTGCGACCTAAATAGGTTGGCGCAAGAAGTATTTCGTTGCACTCGTAACTTAAAAATTTTCGCATATTCTCCAGCAAATTCAAACGAAAACGACGTCGTCTGTCCGCCAAACAATCCCAGCCCAACCCACGAATCAGCTCTGTGACACTTACGTAAGGACTGTAACTAGCAGTCACGAATCGAGCGGCTCTTCTCTGTACTTTCTCTAATGTGTCAATCAATCCCTTGCGATACGGATCCAAAATTCCACAACAGTATTCCAAATCCGGACGCACTAGTGTTTTGTACGCTATTTCCTTTTTATGAGCATTACAACTTCTCAAAATACGTCCTATGAATCGTAGTTTGGAATTAGCTTTGCCTACAACGGAAGGTATGTGCAAGTCTCATTTCATGTTGCTTTGTACTGTTACGCCTAGATACTTCAGGGAGGGTTATGAGCGATTATTAATAACAATTTTACTTACTGAAGCTACAGGAAGAAATAAACAACCAGAAGTATGGAAAGTATGTATTACGCTTAAATTAACATGTTAATCATTGTGAAAACGATGGATTTCACGGCGTCTCGACGATATGAAGTCTTCACAGGTTCTCCGCCATATAGTGTTGAAGAAAGACAACAACGAGCTTTCGGTGGCTAGCTCTGCCGCCATCTTCAGGTCTGATGCAGGGAACACCAGAGGCCAGTGCAGCTCTGGTGCTCACTGCATAACATCAGACCTGAAGATGGCGGCAGAGCTAGCCACCAAAAGCTCGTTGTTGTCTTTGTTCAACAGTATACGACGGAGAACCTGTGAAGACATCGTATCATCTTAATCATTGGCTGCCCTTTGTTTACTTATAATAAGTGAAAGTAGATGACGTCTTATACGCTCTTTCCAGAGATATGACTGTTACAATAAAGTGAGAAATATTTACAATGTTACATCACTTTTCAGGTTCAAATCGTTATTTAATAACAATCGTATTTGGTTAAGTAACAGCAAGAAATCAACTGCTAGAACTCTGCGTTAAATCCATCAAAATAACGGGTTTACAACATAGTCTGTACAAAGAGTTTCAGTGTTGTAATCCTTAAAAATCTGCTGGCCTTTGTATCAGTGTGCCAATAACAACACAGAGATTGTCATCTAATTAAGTACCTTGTACTGTCGGTGTGAATCTTCCCTCGGCAAGTTCCCAGACAATCTGGACTACACAGCAACCAATCCGACTATCTCCAATTTTTTTTTTTTTTCAGCCTAAGTGCTCCGCGCTGATCTCCCGCCGGTTTGACTCGAGCGCAATTACGCAATCAGCTTAATTAATTTCAATTACAGAGCGTTCCCGGGCTGCAACGCAAGGGGGAGCGCAATTATTCTTATTAATATATTTTTATCTCCCTTGTTGTCGTCAACTCCATTGTGGTCCCTCGAGGGAATAAAAAAAAAGAGAAGTGGCGACGTTGTGGGGGGTAGGGGGGAGGGGGAATTTATGTGACGGCGAGGCGACGCTAGAGTAATAATGGGTAGGGGCGAAAAAAATGGTACAGGAAAGGTCAGATGCTTATCTGTTTGTTTCTACAGCTGGGCGCAGTGAGGGATTAGTAGATTAAACGCCACGCTGAAAGCTACTGTCCACTCCAGCTCGCTGACACGAAAAGGAGCCTAAAACGCGACAGCCAACTACTGTCGAAGACCTGTTGACTGTGGTTTTGTATAATTCTTCTGGAATTGAAAAAACATGGAAAAAGGGGGGTGGTGGAATGTCTTGACCGGTGTCAAATTTTGGTTATTAAGGAAGTTTGTGCTAAAGGATTTCGAGTTTTTTTTTTTTTTCTACTTGTGTTGATTGTTCCAGACAGAAAATATGAAACAGCATAAAAAAATAACCCAACAGAACGCTTAACAGGAGTGATCAATTTTTTTTCCAGAGCAGTGTAGAAATTTCTTAATTTTCGATTGCATGATTGTATATCAAATTAATTTTTAGTAGTAGTGGCAGAATAATAATTATCCTATTTCCTTCAGTTCTCATCTCTAAATCTTCCCTAAAGTCTTCTACGAGCCGAAGGCGCAAGTTGGAAAATGTCTACATTTAAAGCGTGTAATTCATTTATATTAGCCTAGTTGGAACCGAAGATCATTTAATCAACGTATTATTTTCTTCTTATGAGAATTAAGGCAGGGTTCATAACTCAAGTGTGGGAAGAGATGTTGACCCTTTATTTTCTTAAGATACTGCGTCTAGTTGAACCGTTCCTTTGTCACGAATCATCACCTGTCCTATGTTCTACAGATCACAGTTCAGTAACCCATCGAGCTTTGTAAGTACAAGAGAAAATCACCAGCCTTTAACAGAGCTTAACGGAAAAGTGGTTAATATTTGCGCTTGCTTTCGGAGAGTTTGCTGCTCCGGCCCCGGTTCGAATCTCAGTAGGCACAGGAATTTTTGCCTGATCATATGAGCCACGACAGGACGTTCCGTGGTTCGGATTCCACGTTAAACTGTACGTCACAAAGGAAATTAACTGGTCGTCTTACTTCAGACACATGGAGTAGTATGCCTCCTTCTGGAGGATCCAACTACCCTTCGGGTTGTGGAGTAAGTAAGTTTTATCCTGGAACATGCGGTTTCACCTATCTTGATTTTCAGATTCCGTAGTTTCCTAATTACAAAGAGCATGCTGATTTCCGTATTTTTATTATTACCCCGCAATTAACTGCAAGTGTGTGGAGGAGGATGCATTCCAACTATCCTAATGTATAATCGTTTATGCACCGAAATCGATATACTGGACATAGAAGAGGCGCCCATGGGCTATTTTGAGGAATCATTCCGGCATTGGCCTCTCACTATCTAGGAAAACCATGGAAAACCCTACTCCTGTCGGATTCTAAGTTTTCTCGCTCAATAAACCCTTCCTATTCCATTCCATAATCGTTCATAAAAAAAAAAAAAAAAAATAGTTTAGAAAATAGTCGGTTTCAGCAGTGATTTCTCTTTGGGTCATTCCTAGATATGATTGTTGCTGGTATGTCTGTCGTGAATTTTTCAACTAGCTTCTGTTGAGAGAAACGCCTTTGGTATTCCAGATCTTCGCAATCCTACTAGTTCAACATCGCACTTACGATACATATTCCTCTCACGAATCAGGCGGCTCTTCTTTGTAATTTCTGAAATGCCTCCATTAATTCCATTTGATGGGGACCTCATACAGAAGAACAATATTCTATGTGAGGTCCACACCAATTTTTTTTATGCAATCGAATCAACTCCTGGCATTCATTGTTTTAAATTACGGCATAGAAATCGGAGCACATTGTTTGCACACCCAATTACCTTCTCAATATTTCCCGTTTCTAGTCCGCAAAAGAAGCAGATCTTGTAATGACGCCTCTTAAACATCAGTTGGCTGGAATAAACATGCCGCTACAACCCGATGAAAATGGTTGCAGGATGGAGTCACTTCTTAGTCGTTATTTGCTACTAATTATTTGTGCTAGTGTGTATGCTACCACATTTACTTTTGTTAGGTGATGAAATTGTCGATAGCTGAAACAGTGGTTAAGTCTTGAAGAGGATACCCGTAAAAAATTACGATCTTTTTCCAGTATTGTATAACGACAGCATGGTGTATAGAATGTAATAAAGTAATATTTGGAAATAGTTCAGACTTTTGATTATGATATTCTGTGTTATGTGGTAGTTTATAAGCGCTTTTTGACTGATATAACAATTTACTTGAAACCTAGGCTAACATGTCATCATGTACACTTCACTAAGCTAATATTCGATGCACCATTCGACAGCAGGTATTTAAAATGGTGTATAATGTGAGAGATGTCATACATCACTACCCTTACCTTTTACTGAACCAAATTGTAATGTACCAGTCTGATTACGCTCTATATAAGCTACCCCACCTTTCTTTAGTCATACTGATTACCGAAGATTGGTTTCATTCCTTAGCCTTCACCCATATTTAGGAAAATCGTAGTAACAGAAATGGTACATACCACGGTAATATTTTGAAGTTTATCTCCTCTTATTTATTCCACAAATCTGTTAGACTAACGGTAAAAATTACATTAAAAAATACGGTAATGTACAAACAAAGGAGACAGCGTACAAAACTCTCATGCATCCACAATAAGGCGCATTCCCACGATCCCTTGTAGGCGAGGCGAGACGGGACGGGATCTCATTAGCCGAAGTGTAGGGACGACCGCGGGCCGTAGGTTAGTCCTAGCTTACCTTAGCTTACCTTGCCACCACCTCCGCAACACGTTGCCTAGTGTCGTTTGGCACAGAGCACTTTACAGCAACAGAAGGGGTGCGCACCACTGCTGCAAACCGATGGCAACAGCGCATCGCTACACACGCCTGTGATGGTTACCGACTCAGAGTGGGTAGCTGCGTCTCGTCTCCGCTAGCAGAGGCGGCCCTGTTCCCATACCGTCCCGTCCCCTCCCGTCGCGCCTCGCCTTCGTTTATAAGGGATCGTGGGAATGCGCCTTTAGGACTACTGCTGTGCCGTTTGGGACCCGTTTTGTAGAGGGCTTATTGACAGTATAGAGAAAGTACAGAGAAGAGCAGCTCGAATCGTGACCGCTTGCTTCAGTCCTAATAAAAGCGTCACAGAATTGATTCATGATTTAACTGGGATACTCTGCCAGACAGACAACGTAGGTTTCGTTTCAATTAATTAGTAAACATGCGAACACCCACTTTCACAAAGGAGTACGATGAAATATTTCGTCCTCCAACCTATTTGGGCCACAAAGACAGGAGTGATAAGATTAGAGAAATAAGATTCCGTACTGATGCTTATATCAATTCTTTCCTCCATCTTAACTGCAATGCACTGACTAGAGATTAAATTTTCGTGCAAATCACCCTCTGCTACCTACAAATTTGTGAATTGCATAGTACATACATCTGGATTCGTATTTGTTTAAAACCCCTGACTGTTGACAATCGGCTTTGGCAAAACTTTGCTTTGTTCATGTGAACTACGCTAGGATGCACCGCGGTTCGGATTCAAGATAGAACTGTGTGTCCCCTTGATCTGGTCTGACAACTGGGTTAAGTTAGATTTTTCACGTAAGGAGCGTGTCTGACTGTAAGTCTATACTTGCTAACTTACTTTATTCGACTGTGGACTGGTCCAGGGAAGCGCCGGATGTGAGACACTAGGTGTGCCGTACCACCTGTGCTGGGGGCGGACGGACAGATTTATGCGGTGTCTGATGGTATCACGCACTCAGCATGGGAACCTCGTCTTCTGTTCTCACTAGACACAACACGTATAATTACGCCGCTTGTTCACGCCGGCCAGACGCGAGACGTGTGTACGTGATTCATTGACACAGAGATGAATGCGCCGTGCCGTATACGGCTCTGCCCTGGCCGCGTACTGAGGCTTCTTCCCACTCATACATCACCCAGTTAGTAACTTGGCGACCGGCTTCCAGGACACTAAGATATTTTCATCTTCACTTTATAACAACAAGAGAGCGGTAAAAAGACTGCTGGGAGTGGTTATGAGGACTGGATGGGTATTTTGAGATGAATACGAATAGTAAGTGAATGAGAAGAAATAATAATACTGATTTCACGTTTACGTGGTGTGGGAAAGATTTTATTTCTGGATAAGAGATTAAGAAGTGAAGTAAATTATTAAGGAAGCTGCTGGACAAATGAAATATTTACAGCAAAAACATCGCCTAGTATAAAAATCAGTGTGTGGGGAATTTACTTGCAATTGATTAATTTTTAAAAGGTAGAAAACAGAAAGTTAGGGTAGGAAACGCAGTATCTTAGGAACTGGGAGAAAAAATAGGAGTGCCACAAGGTAGCGTATTGGGACCATTGCTATTCATTATACTAAAGAATAATTGTGTTGATTGTTTGCTATCAGAAATTAGATTGTTTGTAAATGATATGATGCTATATAATAAGATCAAAACGGTATATGACTATAAACAGCTGCATGGTGATATGGACAGGATATCTAGTTGTGTTGGTAAACATAGGATGAACATAAATGCAAAGAAAAGTCAGCTTATTAGATACACAAATAAAAAACTAATGGTTGATTACGATTGTAAGGTGGGGAAAGAATTGAATGTTGAAGATTTGAAATGTAAATATCTTGGCATTACAATTGATAACAAGCTTAACTGGGCAGGACAAATTGATCAGGCAGTAGGAAAAGGTTTCAGAATTCTGCACTTGTTGGAAAAAGTAATGAGGGTATGTACGAGAGAAGTAAAGGAATTGGGTTACAAAACTTTGGTCAGACCATTGCTTGAATATGGTAGTGTAGTATGGGAACCTCATTTTACGTATCAAATACAGGAGTTAGAGAGGGTGCAAAAAAAAGGACTGCTAGATTTTTTTCTGGAAATTACTGTAGAATGCAGTCAGTAACGGATATGATAAAAGAGCTGGAATGGGTTCATTGGATGGCAGGAGGAGGGTGAAGAGAGTCATGGGAGTGTACAAGTGTTGAGGCATGGAAGGATTTTGGCGTAAGAATTAAAAGTAGTACATAGAAAGAAAAAGATGACCATGACCACAAGCCGGCATTCGATTTCAGACACAAGGGTGTAGGAAGATTGTTCTTTTTGGGTTAGGGTGTCAGGGACTGGAATAAGTTACCAAGAGAAGTGATGAATAATTTACCAAAAACGTTGAAATAATTTAAAGCTAAAATTTGCAGAGGGCAAATATAGGTGGGTGCAAGAAAGGGGGAAGAAGGATGTGTAGGGAAATTGCCACCAAAGCGTGAGCTCCATCGCAATTTAAAATGAAATAAAAAATTGATAATGAATAATACAAAAAGGTTGATTGAAAAATTCTTTGAATTTATAAAATTAATATTATGTGAGTTTCAATTTTTCATAACTTGTTGTTCTATAAAAGTATATAAACATTGTTAGATTTTTAAGACGTTATCGCAGTGCAGTGGTAAAATAGCTCATGTAGTGATAACATATTAACAAATAGACAGATTTCTTAGAGAGCACGAGAATTTAAAATGATATACAACTGCTAAAAATGGTGTTGCAGATATCTTAGTATTTACTGAGAAACTTTACTGCAAATTGTAGGTTAGCGGTTAGCGTTCTGGCCTCGCATTCGGGAGGACGGCGGTTCAAATCCCCGTCTGGGCATCCATATTTGGGTTTTCCGTGGTTTCTCCAAATCACTCCAGGCCAATGCTGGGATGCTTCCTTAAAAAGGCCATTGCTGAATTCGTTCCAGTTCCTTGTTCCCAGTCCTTCCCCACTTCTAAATACCTCGACGTCGACGAAGCCATAAGCAAAGAAATATATTAAAAAAATTGAAAACAATTTTTGTACCAACAGTCGGGATATTGTTTGAGTTAGGATAAATATCAGTGATATTCTAATTGCAGAACATACTGAAATCAACGAAACAGAACTTATCAATTTTTAACATGATTTTTGGAAAAGTAATAAGAAAACTTATCATTCTACATACCCTTAAAGTGCAATCTGACTTATGTTCATAATGACCCGCTAAAGGTAATACAACACTCTCACAATAGGAAAACAAGATTTAAGTAATGATTTACTCGGAAGTAGACGTACATACTGTCCATTTAGAAGGACTACATGATGGAACTTCCAACTTTGAAACAGTGAAAAAATTCAGGAAGTGTGACAACATTTAAGAAGGAATTATC
This sequence comes from Vandiemenella viatica, assembly GCA_031002005.1. NCBI lineage: Eukaryota > Metazoa > Arthropoda > Insecta > Orthoptera > Morabidae > Vandiemenella > Vandiemenella viatica. The sequence goes on from CM061918.1 coordinate 87,182,269, forward strand.
GACGCAGAAATAAAATCAAAGATTTTGCCCACCAACAGAGTAAAAATGAGAATGGAAAGAATTCTTAGACGCCGATCACTAAAATGCAGAGCACTCTAAGCAATACTCACAACAGAGTTGCAGAATGCCTGTGAATCCAGAACCTTTAGAAGATATGATGCAAATAGAATAGCAGCAACTCAGAGAAGGGTTCTTCATAAGATACGTGGTGAAACATGGAGAAGCGGCGGAATGGAGAGAGAGGAAAAATCTCGAACAGTTGAGGAACCAGTCGTGAGACGACTTAGAAACACAAGACAACAACAGCTGGCACTCAATGGACGAAGACCGAGTCCGAAAGAGATTGTTACTTAAAAATATATAGGGAATATATATATATATATATATATATATATATATTTCTAAGAAGGAAACGTATGTCAGAAGAACTAAACCGAATCTGTTCATTGATTTCAGTTTTGCATCTTTTCCTTCAGGCTAATGACGGGATGATTCCTTCCATGGCCGAATTACTTCCAGTTCAGTGTCCCCATTTCTCCCCTACCTACAATGACTTCGACGTGGACGAGGTGTAAAGTAAAAATAAAATTGTTGAAAACAGGGAAGAATTCGTCAAGGAAAGCAGGGTGCCCGAAGATTTTGACAAAGTGTCGACTTTCAAGTCCTGATTACGAGAAGAATATAGCAACATAGTACAGATTTAAAAACACAATACCAGGGCCGGCGATAGGAATTTCGGGCCCGTGGTAAAATGGGCAACATTTTGTCTGTATTATTTTTTTAGCTCTACAAAATGGCCAGGCGACAATGGGCGTATTCTTGGCTTCACATGGCCTGAGGGCCCCAATAGTCAGTGATCGGGCCCCCCATCAGCCGGCGGGCCCGGGTACTTTTGACCCGCTTACCCCCCCCCCCCCTAACGTCGGCCCTGCACAATAATACATATAATTTTTTTTTAAATATGAAAAACCCTTGAAGAATACTAGATTGAAGCAAGGACTTTAATATTAGGTGCATGTACGTCTCAATTGTGACTTGCAATTACTCTTTAAAATTAATTACACAACAAATTTAAAATGACGTCAGTGCACGGGAAAGGTGTTTCTTGTTTTAAGATCTGGGATCAAGGGAATTGATACACTTTTTCAGGAGATTAAATTAATCTTAAACTTAAACTTAAGTGCTTTCTTGGGCTTATTCAGTGAATATAAATTTCTTCATTTAAGTGTAAGTTTTAACCACGAAAGTACTGACAGTTTTCTCACAGGATATCATCAAATTATTTACACAGTTATCGTCATTAATTTTATACTGTATTTATTTTTTGCTGGTACCAGCTACATTTTCCCCAATTTTTCGTTTTTTCCGTAATACGTGCAATATTGATTTAACAACACGGAGTTGGTTGATATTTCTTAGTTCCCTCTCTCTATTTATCTCCATTCCATTTTTTTTCTGATGCTTGATTCGGTCACTTAGTGCTTTAAGAAATTCCCTAAACTTTTCTCTTGTCACTTTATCTTGCTTACTGTTTATTGTTGTATGCCAGAACTCTGTTGTTCAACTGGAATATGATTCATACCATGTTAAGTATAAGACAATCCAATTCTAAGAAACTGAAGCAAATTATTACTCAGAAGAAGGCACTACGATTAAGGAGAGAAAACGTTTCAGATCTGCCAATCTCGAATACCTGGCATCGAATCCAGGCCAGAATACCTAATAATTGTGCTTAGGAGTTACTCCAAATCACTGTGGAGCTGTACGCCAACGTTGGCAATAATCACTTTCCTTTTTGTTCCTGGCGAACTCGTAGCACTAACAACAGAAGCAATGACGCGAAGAGATATAATATGGTAAGGAAATAAAAATAATGCATGCCACCAAAACCGCAACGGAACAAATGTGAGGGTCTTATTTCGCAAGGAGAGTGTCTGTCATAACACAGAGTGGACGGACGTAGTTAGCGGCAACAAATGATCCCCGTGGGCAGGACACACGGTGCGGGAACAATTGTCCATTGTGTTCAGCCGAGGAGCTGAGAGAACGGAAAGAAAGAGAGAGAGAGGGAGATAGAAAAAAAAGAACGGACTCAGCCGAAACTGACCAACAAACACTTTAATTACTCCGCTTCTATTGTTAATTACCGCTGCCCAGCTGATGTATTGCGGTTGTGTGTGTTGTGTGTGTGTGTGTGTGTGTGTGTGTGTATGTGTGTGTGTGTGTGTGTGTGTGTGTTTGTGTGTGTGTGAGTGACTCTGTATGTGTGTATGTGAACGTGGACCTTGTGACAGCTGATTTTCTCACGAAATTTGGGCTAATGTCAAAATTGTGCACGAAAATAAAAAAAAATTGCAGACAACTTCATAATTCAACCATGTTGAAACGATAAATTTGTTGTTGGCCATGATCCACAGTTGTTGCATAAATGTTTATGAATTAAACTCCGTCTATAAACAACTGTTGTTAAAAGAAGGAGTTTAATTCATAAACACGTTTAACGAATCTACAAATTATTCTTTTTTTTTTCAAATTTCTTCTGGCTTTGTGAATCGTCGACATCGAGGTCATTAGAGGTCAAAGAACTGAGGGCGAGCTGCAGGAAGGAATTCGGTCATGGCATTTTGGCAGAACCACACAAGAATTTACTTGGAGTGATTTGAGGAAACCATGGGAAACCCAAATGTGGATATGTGATCGGGGATTCGAACGGCAACCTCCAGAATACGAAGCCAGAGCGTTACCACTCACCCACCACGCTCGATGCTTTATTCAAATTTTATCTGTTAACCGAACTACGAAAATTACTTCGATATGGAATGGTGTGAAGAGTTCGAGAAGGTGCAAAGTGGGGTTGAGGGGTAGCTCTGGGCACTATACAGAACATATTTGGTAACAGGTATGGTAAGAGATCCCGTCCTTTTGTCTCAGTTGATTGCGAAAAAGTGATGGTGTTCGTTGCCTGACGCGGGATTAGCTGGTGCCAGTCCTGGTAGCAGAAGAAATGTTTATCATCAGGACTTGATCGGCAGGGTAGAAGAGGTGGTGGCGCAGAATTCCTAACAAACACGTTGGGGCCAAAAGTCCTATACTGCGTTCAGTTAAGAGAGGCGACTCAAGGTCTGTCTGATCTATCCCCACTCCGTTGCCTTACCCCTACATGCAAAGGGGAAATTTACCATTCGCCCGCCTGGATAGAGCGTTCGGTGCGGAGAGGTAGAAAGGGAGGGGGTAGTGAGGTGAGGAGTGGGGAGAGGGGAACACGACCTTGAGCCGCGAGTTCAGAGTGAACAAGGTATAGGTTAAATGGAGTGATGACACATAACACTATTGATGGATGAGAACTTAAAGGTTGGCGGTCCATTTGGTGTCTTTTGAAAAAGTAGGCCTGAATGGGCTAGCACTAGGTTTCACACTCTCCTTACATACATGTTTCACTCGTTCAGAACGCAAACAACATACTTCACTGAACACGTCAGTCGTTCAAACAGAATAGCAAACATATAAATACACTTCCATCATTGGGGAAGGCAAAGGGCAAAACTTCCCAGCTGAAAATTTTACAAGATAAAGTATATCCACCAACCTAGCGGTTGAAGAGAAAAACAAGAAGTAAATTATGAAAGCTCTGGGTTGGGAGTCACTCCACGACAGTAGTGGTTTAACCGAAATAAGGCATACGTTACCAGTGAGGCATGGATGAAAATTGCTGGAGAAGTATGTGGAAGGATAAGAGTTGGGTATCTTGCGGTCCCTTAAAATGACCTTTACCTCTAGCAAACCATGCTTTTAATATGTCAAGTGTCTCTCCTGTTAGGATTCCTAGATGAGCTGTAACTCTCACGGGAAAGGAACTAGCCGTCCTGTCAATGACACGCTGCGTACTTCACGAGGATTCTTCAAATATTTCAGTTGTCGAGCAAATAATTTTTTTTACAGAAAGCTGGAGAAAATACGTAGTAAGTTTCTTTTCATTTTGTGGTAACGGAGCCAGATACAGTAATAAGTTACCAAGGCGATACTAAACACTGTACCTTAAAAAAGTGACAGAATTAAAATGCGTACGGCATTAACAGACATCTAGGGAAATCAACTCGAACGCTATTGATAATAATAACTAGCATTTCTCGACAGCATCGACAGCAAAATGTTTCATTTCGCAGATTTAAGGAAGAAATCACATTTTTGTGATGTGGTTCCAGCAGAGAAAACAATGAATTTAGTTTTTAACTATTAAAATTGCCTTAATGAGTTTCATGTCACTATATAACAATAATTATGTTTTCAATATTAACACAAATAGCGGAATTTTATTATTAAATTTAACTGTGATGGAGCTAACGCTCCGCTGGCAATTCTCCTAGTCATCCAATACCCCTATATATATATATATATATATATATATATATATATATATCTTTTATAATTGAAATGTTAAATTCCTCCCCATTTACTTTTCCGATTTACAAATTTAAATTTTAAATTCCTCAAGCGTTTTTGGTAAATTATTCATCACTTGGTAATTTGTTCCAATCCCTGACACGCTTACCATCAAATGAAAATTTACCCACTCTCTTATGCATGAAATCGAATGCAAGCTTGTGGTCATGGTCGCCTTTCCCCTTCCATGCACTATTTCTAATTCTTTGACCAATTTCCCTCCAAGCCCCATCATCAACATACAGGTATGCTCTGTACTGTACATTTCCAGCACTCTCCTCACCCTCCTCCTTTCCTCCAATGATCCCAATCCCACTCCCTTATCATATCAGTTACTGACTGGGTCTGCGATAATTTCCTCAAACAAATCCATCTGCTCTTCATTGCACACCTTCCAACTCCTGTATTTGATAGTCAAAATGTGGGACCCAAACTACACCACCATATTCAGCCAATGGTCTGACCAAAGTTTTGTATCCCAACTCCCTAACTTCTCTGGTACGTCCTCTCATTACCCTCTCCAGTAAATGAAAGATTTTGTAACCTTTTCCTACCAACTGCCCAATGTTGTCTGCCCAACTCAGTTTGTTATCAAACATTATGCCAAGGTATTTACACTTCAAGTTTGGCTCCTATCTGTTCAGTTTACGGACAGATTATTATTTATTCCTCCAATCATAATTTTAAGTTAGACCTTAAATTTTCTGATTGAGAAAACTCCATTCAAGTCTGCTAGTTAATTTTTATATGATGGGTGGACAAAGAAATTCCATGGAAACTACCCGGTAACATATTTATTTAAGTAGTGAAGTGAAGATGACTATTGTAATGCCAAAATGCAACTGACATTATTAATGATAGTCCAAGTACCGAAGTGGTATACAGCTACGGGAAACCATGGAAAGGAAAAGATGACCATGATCACAAGCTGGCGCACGATTTCATGTATAAGGGTGTGGAGAAATCTTTTTTTGTGGTTAATGGAGTCAGGAAATGGAACAAATTACTAAGGGAAGTGATGGGTAATTTACCAAAAACGTTGAAGAAATATAAAATTAAAATTCTTAAATTTTGAAAGTAGGTGGGTGGAGAAATTTGACACTTAAAGTAGATATATGAGATAATTATAGAAAATTAGAAAGGGGTAATTACAGTATATGCGATAAAATCCACTCGGGTGTCCAGCCGGAGAGTGTTGTATAAACACAACGTTTCGACAGCTAGCTCTGTTGTCTTCACCAGGTGTCAAGTAGTTAGATTACGGAAACTGACACCGTAGCAAGCACTCCATCACAATTAAAAATTTAGTTCAATACAAATTCAATTCAATCAAACAGTTATCAACCCACAGTGTTAACTGTGGATGGAGAGACTCTATTTATTAGCACACAGCTGATGTGCGGAGATGCTGGTCGTGAGTTCGTTTCCTCCAGATTTGCATTTCACACCTGATCGACAATATTGCAAACGGGTGGCTCCGAACTAGTATTGCAAACTGAAAAAAAAAATGTATTTTTTTTTCAGATTTGTGAAAAAAAACATGAAAAAAACCTAGCATCGTTTTTTTTCTAAATTTTTTTTTTTCAGAAAACAATATATTTGATAAATTATAGTTTTATTTATGGAACCTTAATTTTAGATGTGTGTTTTAAACCTTACTAAATCATATAATATCTTACATAATGATTCATAAATGTATCTATATAGGTAACATAATTTTTATTCATCTTCTATGTCGGTACCACATTCACTAGTATCAGTACTACCAACACTAGTTGGGTCGGAGTTGGAATTTTCTGTTTCTTCTTCTGTCCCCTCTAGATCCATAACTTCAGAAATAGTTACATTTTCTTTTACTGGTTGTATTGCATGCAAAAGCTTTTGAGATTGCAATTTTAAATTGTGAGCAAGGTACACACTGTGAATGAAGACTGCGCCGATATCTCGTATTACGGCCTTTTATGTTTGAATTTAAATCTATTATCATACAAAATAGGAGCTTTATTTGTTTTCAATCGTTGGTTTACGCCAACGGTTGCAAGGAAATTATTCATAATTACTGACAATGACTCAGTATTATCACTATACGCTGCGAGTTTAACAAGTATACGAATATAAGGAGAGCACAACAAGTAATAAAAAGAGGCAAAAACCGTAGTTAAATTTCCTAATTTTTTGAAAAGATTCGTAGGTCTACAGATAAATTTGTAGGGCCTGGCAGCACTAGTTCAAATAGCGAGTATCAATCCAAACAATGGGGAACGGCCGAACGGGGATTCCTTCTCACGCATCCTAGCCTTTTCGGGAAGTCCCCTTCCGTAAAAGAAAACTTCAGTCAATGTTACCAATATTTTTGTAATTTTTTTCTACTGAACCAGAAAGATATAGTAGATTTAAAAGTAGGCTAAGTACTTAGTATAAACTCTAAAACAGTCATATTAAACGATAAATGCATTAAAAATGTGAAATTTAGTAGTTATGAAAAAAACATGTCCCAGAAAAAAAACATGTTTTTTTTTCACAGTTTTTTTTCATGTTTTTTTTTCAAGTCAGAAAAAAAACTGTTTTTTTTTTTACAACACTACTCAGAATACAAAACAAAAGTCGAATGAAGTCTTCCTTCTATATCGTCGATGAACATCAGAGACAGGAAGTTAAATTGCCCCGTGTTCTTTGCTGGAAGTACTTACAAACATAAATAATAAAAAATTCTTTTTTACAAGAGAAAGGCTCCTCGTGCTACAAACAGGTATTAACAAAGAACTTACAGAACAGACAGAATAACGAAATTTAACTCAAGAATATGGAGTACAATGACAGAAAAACACATATTCAGGTTCATTCTATTTATGTAAGACACGAATAGATAAATTTCTAACAAATATATTTTAACTTACCGAAAATACCATCCGCTTATCAGTTACTATGTATGAATGTTCGTTTGGGCCAAGTAGGACCACGTTAAGGCTTCGTTTTTCTTGAATTTGCTTTTATATGTGTATACATCAGTGTTATAACTAGAATTATTGTTTAACGCGGAGTTCGAACCATGGAAAGATAATTTGATCAAACACTTAAAAATTTCTGACCTCATTGGTATTTGAACCAGAGACCGGGTCCCAAACTTTTTTAAAAAAATAAATAAATATATTGCCTTAACCACTGAGGTATCAGAACAGTATCCTGCTGGTGTAGTTTTAAAGAAAATCCCCCGTAATAATAGCTTAGTTGTAAAGCAACAGTCTGAGAGAGAAAATAAATGTTTGTGTCTGGTCAGGGATATTCTGCGTGCTTACTACTGGAGTTGGTAGCGCCATTCCGTCTCTTGGTAGCCGCGATATCATGGCTGACCAGCACCCTCGGTTGTTCCCCCTCTTTAGGGGTTGTCTCCCCTAGCCGCCTGCGGCCTTTGTGTGCAGATACGCCGACATGGAGGCTTGTGCAATTGTCAGCATCCAACTTCGCCATCGGTCACCGCACCGACAATTCGCAACCCTCTTTAATTAAGACTGTTGCCTGATAGAAGCCTGACAAGAAACACTGCTGGAAAATCCCGAGCTACCAAACAAGTAGGAGGGAATTCTTAAATATACATTAAAATGTATTACAAATCCAAAAGTTAAGAGAAAACAGATAATTTTTAATACAGCTGTAGTTATTACTAGGGTTTTAGGGTGCGTCACCACGCCGAAGGAAAATACTGATATGGTTACGTGGCTATAAACGTGTCCAGGTTCCATAGTGTATGAATGACTGTAAAGACGTCTACTACACAGTAAGTAAAAAATGGTAAGACAGTAAAACGTCGGACTATAAGGAGACCAATCGCAATGAAAACAAGATTATATCTGGTTGGTTGTAGAGAGACCAACAAGATTTTTTATATTTTCTATTCATTAGGCCTATCTTTTCCATCGCTTATGTAACCTTTAGCTGAAAGCAACTCTTTGTTGTAGTATTTCAGAGTGGTTAAGTCTGAAAATGAAGCAGAATTCAAATTTGAATTAAAATCTATTGCAAATTTTGAAATTAACTGAAAACTAATAATTTTAATACAGCTGTAGTTGTTAGGGTTGAAGGGCGCACTGAAATCGGAATGATTACCGCCGAAGCGAAAAACTATTATGGCTATGTCGCTAAAAATATGGCAAGATTTCTCTTTCTATGAACTATGAATGACTGTAAAGTTGTCTACCATGAAGTAAGTAAAAAAAAAAAAAAATGATGAGTGAATAAAATATCTGGCTGTAAGGAAGCCAACCACATGTAAAACAGAAACCATTTTTTTTTCTTCAGTAGGCCAATCTTTTCCATAGCTTGCATAATCTTTGATGAAGAGCAACTCTTTGATTTAATGTTTGCGAGTGGTTATATCTGAGAATGCTTACTAGTTGAAGTGTCTTTCAAGTATTTCGCAATTTACCACACTACTACTTTTTCACCTGAAGAAGACAGCAGAACAAGCGGTCGAAACATTGCGTTCTTACAACTTGATGTAGATAAAGACTACATCTTAATAAGAGTGTCATTAGCGATAGTTAAAATCTAGACCCTGAAATCGACATCAAAATTTAGTACCAAGTAGCCAGACTTTTCACTGTGGTCGTTGCGGTAATGTGAAGAGATTTGACACCTGCCATGGTGTTAGCAGGTTTCATGCCCGAGCATGGAAGAAATTTTCACAATTCGGGACTTGAGCTGGTTAGCAGAAGTGGTAATGCATGATTCTGAATCACAGCACAAACATAATGGCAATCTCTATACTATTATGTCAAAGTGAAACAAAGCCAAAATAGAAGCTGGATACAAACGACGGGAATGAAGTGCCTGAGAAGGGTAATAGGATTTAGCAAATTCGCAAGGAAGTAATAAAATATAAATTAGGGATTTTAACAGTGAAAGACCAAATACAAGAATACAAAATAAATGACGTGAACATGTACTAAGAATGAGAAACGAGAGTTTTCCAAAGGTGGTTATGAAGTATTACTTTAAATGACTGTAAAAATGACGAGTATCACCTATAATTAAAAATAAAAAAAAAAACTGTTATTCACTATCCCTTTTATCGACATTTTTCGAGAAGTGAACAATCTTCCTATGATTAGATTCCTGGAGTATTTGGCTTCTGATGTTTTTAAATTAAAGAATTTCATTTGATTTTGGTGACATAAATGTTTATAGCTATGAAAAACTTTAGAATTAAAATATAATTTCAAAAAGTAATAACAATTACTTATTTTATTGATATATTTCGTGATTATCTACGTTTCGTGTAGACTTTCTATGAGTTCTAATAAACATTCATTTTTTATATTTTCCTTCCAAAAAGATCTTAGCTTATGTTTTCATTTGGTTCCAGCAAATACTCAGAGAATAGAGCAAAAAAAAAAAAAAAAATAGATCCTACTCTTCTTACATAAATTTCTGCATCTAGTCGACGTAAATAAACAAAAAAACAACAAATAAATTTCAACAAAAGTTAATTGTGTCTATTTTTTAAAATCATTGCGTTGCTTTATAATCTTTGTCTCTGCTACGGGACAGAAAATTGTATTTTAAATGGTATCGCCATTACACAAACACTTTTTTTTTAAGAAGTATAAATAATTAAAAATATATATAAATTTAGACTTGCCTTTAACAATATAAGCGCAAATAAAATCAAATACACTTATTTAATGAAATTTATGGGTAGAAAGCAGCGCTGTGGTGGCAGCCGATGTAACTAACAATTCGAGCATTATGTGACTTGCCGAAAGTTGCCGAACTACTGAGGTAGGTACAGTCTCCACGTTCAATGCATTTTATTAAAGTGGATAAGCTGGGAGGTAAACGAGACATACGAAGCTCTCGTAATAGGTGCCAAATGGTGAAAAAGAATAAGATAAAACATTTCTTTTAGTAATATTACGGTTCTAATTTTGATACTCCACTGCTATTGATGGCATTTCTGTTTCTTCCGTTTCCGTTTCGGCGAAATTCCTCTGTCTCATATTGCGAGCAAAGTAGTAGCAAGACTTCGTCCCTCCTTCTCTCGGAACCACCAATAATGACCGCATGCCTTCTCCGCCAACCCCGGTCGGAAGAAATCATCCCCTCTTCCTTTGTCGGCCGTCGCTGGGGGGAGCAGGCATTATATTCCCGTGTTGTCAGCAACATCGCCTCGCCCGCCCGGCGGTATATCCATCAGGGGCGGAAATACTTGCAAGTGGCAGGCGCAAGGGTGGGGGTAGGAAATTGAGGCCGAGACAAAGACTCGGCCCCGCTGATGTATTTCCAGTAAGTGAGCCCATCCATCAAGAGGGCAGCCAGCGAGCCTCGGCGGATTAGAAATACCAGGGGGAGGAGGGGGCGGGGGCAAAACCTGGACATCGCGTCCGCCGGCAGAGGCGCTGGTGTCGATCCGTTGTTGCTACACAAAACACGACAAACAGAGACCAAATTGTCCATGACAACAGGAGCAGTTTAGCCCAATATGAGATGTCCTTCTTGATATATTTTTCCTGCCTTATACCAATCTTTTAATCAATTCATGAGACTGATGGACAGTAACGTTCCGGCCTATGATTCTAGAAGACTCGGTTTCCATAAGCCCCCCCCCCCCCCAGAGAAGGCTGATATATTAATAGACTGCTTGCTTTCAACTGTACTTTAAACTGAAAGTTTTTTCACCCACCTTAGCGTATCATTTTTCAGTACGATTATTCCAAAAAGTACAATTTTCACCCATAATTTCCAAAATGTGCTAATTCCGTACGTTATCAACCCACTGAACAAAGTTCATTGTACCGAATCACCTAGGAAATGCTTCTATTCTTCTTTTTTTATCTCCTCCCATATGTTGTGTAGTCACGGCTTCCATGATGCAGTACGAATCAAACTTACAGTTTTGTACTTTAATTTGTCGTAATTATTAAAGAGATCACTTAAATAATTATATCTGCATAGTGGCGATAAAGGATCAGTTTCTTATAAAATTAAGCGAGACAAAACATTTCTGACGCTTTAGTTATTAGAGTGAGGATTATGTACTGTAGAAACGTTTTATTCGCCAATTCTCGTAATGCCGTTAATAGTTTCTCGAAAAATATTGAACAACGGATTCTCCTTCTCGAAGCAGGAATGAAAATTTCAGTTGTTCTCAGAATTCACAAAACTAATAGATTGAATTTGTGGAAATATGACGTCATTTTCTGATATCCCAAACCAACAAAAAAAAAACTTCAAAACACGTCATTACTACAATCGAGTAAGTCGCTTTAATTCGACCTATCGATTGTTAAAAGAAAATTTCTGTTTAATTCCAGCAAAAGTTTTAGCGTGTTTTTTAAGGTTTTTAAAACATGATGCATTTCTTTCCAAAAAGTTAGAAGTCTACTGTCTGAAATAACGTCGAATTGCGTGCAAATGGTATTCATTCGTACAGAACTATCAGAACGTTTGAAATTTAAATGCACAAAATCTGTCCTTTTTGAAAAAGCTACAAAATTTAGTCACTTACGTAATGTGTATACTTTAACGAAACGAGAAGCAAGGAGAATTTTTTGTAATGTAGATAACCTTCAGTATTGGTAGAGACAAGATCATACTACTAGTTATCTTTCTTTTAAGTAGTCTTGGCTTAAATACTATAAATTGTCGGTTTGATATACGTCGATTGAATTTGTATGTATAGAGTTCTTTCTCATTGCTTTACGCCTCATCGGCGTAGATGATATTAGACGAGAGAAATGACTATGAAACGAGGAACGAGAAGGAATTCAGCCATGGAGTTTTGACGGCACCATCACGGCAATCGCCTGGAATTATTTTGGGGAGCCCTAGAAAATGGAAAGCTGAATTGCTGGACGACGATTCGACATCACGCTCGATGAATCTAAAATAGAATATAAGGAAATATGAAATTTCACTAGTAACTATTCGTTGTCAGAAGATGTTACCACCAAAAAAAAATAAGATGAGGAATTTCGTCCATAATTGACCAGATGTTAGTTCAAACCGTTGAATACTGCTTTACACCGAATAAGGCAGTATACAGTTATCAGGAAATCTAGAAGCTTAATGGTTGTATTAATTTTTTGCTCACTTCTTACTTCCTAAGCCATTCATGTGTAAACACTGGGGATCCATGTTCTGATTGTACGCTCTCAACCAATCAGCTGCGAGCGAGCCCGAGGCGGCGCAGGCACCTGGCGTCCGTTGCTATGGCAACAACCAGCGACAGCTGCTCGCCGGCATTTGTTACAGTATGGCGGCGCCGCGCAACCGGATAAACAAGTCAGTTCAATGGTGTGAAAGTAATTGATACACTGAATAAAATCTTCACGAATACAATATCAACTTAATTATCTATGAAGATCTCAATGAAAAACAGCCCAATTCGTTTTTTTTTACCGCCTAGTCGTATGTAAACACTGCTACAGACAACGATCTCTTTGCTCAGTGGTTAAGGCACTTGAATAAAAAAGTCAGGAGTCAAATACCCACGCGTTTAGGATCTTTTTTACAGAACTTAAGATTACGGGAATATCGATTTAAGAGTTGAACTGCATCATATAAATAACAGTAAACTAAAACATGTGCAATTAATAAACGGTGATTTTTCAAGGCAGGAACAAAGATGGAAAATGTAATTATTCTCGTGTATTCTGTAGGTTATGTTCTTCGGTCGACAACGTTTCGGCAGAAACCTCCTCTGCCTTCATCAGGTGAGATTTCATAGCGAAACTACCACTGCGACGACACAGCACCGACAGCCGAAACGTTGTGGACAGTAGAACTTATCCGACAGAATACGCGAGAAGAATTTTTGTCACCCAAACGCCGGGAAAAACTTAATTCTGACATGGAAAATGTGGATTATAATGAACGGTGGAAGGCTAAAATGAAAAGTTTCAGTAAATTCAATTATTATTTTCGAAACGCTTGGCGTACATTACGTACTGATAGCGAGTTTGTTGTACGGCCATATTTTATTTGACGGCTTATATGTTACGATTATTTTATGTTATATGTCGTTTTAAATATATTTCAAGCTTTAAGAAAATTGTTTTAATTATTATAAAGTCAAAGAAAATTTAAAATAAATTAAATGTACAACGGTCACAAAACTGGCATAGAAACTTAAAAGTAGTTAACAACTCGATGTATTAACCATCCTTACGTTGGCAACACTGAATTGCGTGTTGCCAGCGTAAGGATCTTCCTTGAGTACATTCAATAGAACCTTCATTTTGCTTCTCAGTTTGTCTATATGTCAATTTTAGCTATGACTGCTATGTTCTACATGACATGTAAATTAAAAATAATTTTCCTTTAAAAACACTTCCATTTCCCCTGCGAACTCTTATATAAATTAATCATTTTCAGCCAATTATTAAGGATTGTCTTAAACTGTATGGCATGATGAAGAGCAGTAACGACGTATTCTTGGAACAATGGGTCAAGAAAGCAGCTTGTGGAAGAGTCTCACAGTATTAGGAAACTGGATGATGGATCATATTTTAACCTACCGGAAAATGCAGGGAAATTTCAAACCGCACCATGTGATTCACCGTAAATAATAGATAGTAATAGCTAGTTAATTTGTAAGTGGGCGGAACAGTTGAAAAAAATAATAGTAAAAGAACACAGAGCTCAAAGTATATGAAGACCATAATTTACGTTGTAGAGTGTAATGGATGTGTTGACATAAAAAGATTAGGTCAGGATACGAATATATTTAACATTGCATCAAAGTAGTCGAGAGAATAATGGAACGAAAACAAACTGTTTAAATGAAATCGAAGGCTTCGCGGCTGGAATAAATAGTTTCTATTTTCTCCGTATTGAAATGGGTCCTAGTATTATTTGCCGACGTTTCGACACATGTACTTCGGTCATCTTCTGTAACATACTGCGCTGTGAAGCGTTATATACGCTATGCTAGCGAAGGACGCTGTGTCACTCAAAGGAAATATAAACTCTGAACAGATTACAGTGTTCAAAACCTAGCTTTTCCTTTATCTAATACCAATTTTCGATAATTTTGATTAGAGCAACTATTCCATACACCGCAATCAAATAAAATTTAGATGTTGTTGCATTGCTTGTTTTAGTTTCCCTGAAATTCTGCTATAATTTCCCGGATCCCCATTTTCACACAGAATTGGTAGGTTAGTTTCTGTGCAGTAACATTTCTACTGTGTTTTTGCTACAGGTTAGTGGGTCCAGCCAATCGGCACGGGATGCCGTTCCCTCCCCCAGGTTACCTGTCTGGACCAACAGGTAGTGGTCCGGACCCCACACAGCTTCCCAGCCTATCACTGACCTCTAACCAACCGGTGGGCCAATTACAGGAATACCCATTTTATAGCTATTCAAATTGTGAATGGCATATACCTCACATGCGCTGCTAGAGCTATGGTGGATTCGAGGAATTTAAGTTTGAAAATTACGCTCCACTTGTCAGAACATATGGATCTGAGTTCATTTTGTAATCAACAATGTCGGTTGGTTTACATTAAGATAGCTAGGAAGTTAAATTATTGGAACGTTAGTGTTACGGAACATTGCTGAAAATTATCGGTGACAATTAATTACATTGCGATAAAAAAAACTTGACGATACAGAAGTGATAAAAAATAACCAGAGTAATAATCTACGAAATAAGTGCTACCTGGAAACGAATGTTAGAAGATTGTCATATAAAAACAATAGAGAATACAGGAAGTCACATTCATTAACGCTTACGATTAGCAGGTGAAGTGAAAAACGGTTCAGAAAGATTTGACTAACTGAAACACAGTGAGATCGCCTTTGTATCTCTGTAATACTTTTTTTTTTTGGCCTTATCCTTGTCGACATTGAAGTAATAAGAGTCAGGAAAGGACTATGGCAAGGTGCGGGAAGGAATTCGCCTATTGGTCTATTCAAGGAACCATCCCTACATTCGCCTGGAGTGACTTGGGGAAACCGTGGAAAACCCAAATCTGGATGACCGAACTGGGATTCGAACCCGCGTCCTCCCACATGCGACGCCAGAGCGTTACCGTTGACCCACCACACTCGGTAATACTTTAAAGTCTCTTCAAATTTTGCAGAGTGAACCCAGTGTTCAATACAGCTCACGTTCGTTTATCATCCAGAACATGTCACGCAGCTATGAACAATGACCCCAAAAATTCGTTCATTTATTCTGAAAAATGCTCCAAAATGATTATTTCCAAAGTGTTGTGTGAGTCTGACAAGGTTGAGATTGTCTTTATTACACGCATAAACCTACGAACATCAGAAATATATGATGACCGTCATTTTCACATCAAAAGTAAGTAGTTCCCTGTCATCAGAATTAGCAAGTCCTAGGAGCTAATCCTGGACACAGTAGGTATTTATTTATCTGCTGCACCTGTCTGCCAACTAGGACCTATTCTACACCAGCAAACACGCACACAACGCGATCATGGGTTGACACTGTAACGATTCGCTAAGCTCCCCGTTACATATCACTTTTTATTGTGTATAAAGTAAAGGAATAGAATATTTTTCCATTTCTTGGGATGTCTGTATGTTCGAAAGATGCACATTGAAAGGATAAGAGGCAAGGATTTTACGCTTCAGTGAAGGGCAGACGGGCTGGCGCCTTTCGGGCAGAATGTTAAGAGGATTAGGGATTTCTGTCGGGCAACCGGTAAACAGAATTCCTTCCTCCCGAAGGAGACATCGGCTCCCGAGGTTTGCCGAAACTTAACGTGGCCAAGAGAAGCGCAGATTCACATGACGTCAGATGGTCAGCCAATCACAGGGAACATAGTACTAAGATTCGGGGAATTTTATGTTCTATGTCGTCTTCGAGCCACAAGAGGCGGAGTCAGAGTTTACCTCCGTGGCGGCAGAAAAAGACGAGACACTTCCTGCCTGACTTCCCTCCAGTTGGGAGCCCAGACAAGTCACTGGTGACTTGCGGTCCATGTGTGCTGGGCTGACTTGTGTCCTGGACCATCTGAGGCGCACTTCTGACTTGCGACTTGCTGCATACTGCTGGCGTGGCCAGTTACGACGCTCAGCGCTACCTGCCGTGGAACGGTAATGTGTTTCTTCGAAGCCATTCAGCCTGCAACTTCCGTGAAACTGTACCCGTAAGCGCATCTGAGATAAAGATCCTTGCTCTGATCTGATAAACCACTGAGCTAGACTGTGTAACTGTCGAATGCAGGTTAATCATTCGTGGCGTCCCAACCTATTAAAATTCATTATTGTTTGCCATCATCATAACTGGTAACATACTTTGTATTAGAATAATTGTGAGATTTTTAAAGTACAACTATACTTGTTTGCTTGCATTTAAAGGGCTCATTGTACGTCTGAGCGTTGCTTAGAAAGTTGCAAAACCTCTTGTTTAATAACGTAATGGTAAATACGCTCAGATTTGTAGATGCCATTGTAAAAATCTTTATTAAAATGTCTTTTTGTGACAGTTTTCAAATCCCAGAATAATCCAATTCTCATTTGAATAATTTACATTAATTATAGTATCCTAGTATAGCGTAAAAATATTAAGAATTAATTAATAATTCTCCCCCCCCCCTGGTGATACGCTACAATTGGCGAACCCAACGTGGGGCTCGAGTAAAACATCGTATTGAAGCCCAGAATTTTGAATAAGTTTCATGGAGTGTTGCAAATGGCTTTTGGCAGTTTTATTATTCTTGTAGAAAATAGGTAGTGCATAACTTCATTTTGATGTTGCATTCATTACATGTATTTTGTGTTTGGTTTCTTTTGAAAATTTATGTGTTCTTATGTGCTCATCGTTTGTGCTTAATTTTGATGGATAATTTGTGCGAAGGTTCTGTCCGCATGCACTTGCTATGTTTATCCATTACAGGGTTGATATTGTTTTTTGTGATCTGTTTGTCTTTTGAAATTTTTGTTTGATATGTGGTGCATCATTTGCTGAATTTGAGGGAGTTTCACATTGTTTTATTGAACCGCGAGAATTGCTGGGGTATTTCTATTTTTCCCTGTGTTTTGTATGGAGATTTTGTGTGATTTTTTTCTTGAGACTTTCGATTTTGTGGGACTTCGGGTTTGATAGTATAGGTCGTTCATGAAGCTTAGATCTGGGGAATGGAAAATTTAAATGTAAATTCAGACACCCAGGAGATCATGAATGAATCGATTTCCGACGCAGTTAATCCGGGCACTATTGCGGAAACTCAGAGGGTTGCAAGTGTTGATTTAACTTCCGAAGCGGGGTACAGCTCGCAATCTACCATATGTATTGGTGAGACAGAGACGGAAAATTTTCCAGATGTCCCTGACGAAAGGCCCTCAGCACAGTCCAATGCTAGAAACACACATGCAACAGAAAACACAGCACCAGCTCAAATTGAAAGCACACTACAACTAACGGATATTATGGCATTCTTAGTGAAATCACAAGAAAACATAGACGACATGAAGTCACAGTTTCAAAAATCGCAAGACGACATGAAGGCACATTTGTCAGGAAAAATCGACGCACTTGACAGGCACCAAGACCGTCTACTCCACGTCATTGAGGACAGATTATCGATCTCTCCTCAGAAAACAGAGAAAAGTAATGATAGTGGAGAAGCGAATGTAAAACCTGACGTCGCGATTTTATCCGAAGTCAAAAATGATTTGCAAACACAAGAGGTAGATCGCACGCTCAGTGACGATAACTTGTCGGTTATTCGCGGGCAAACCACAATAGAATCGGAATGTGATCACTGCGATCAGTCTGAGGAAGTGTCTCAGCTTGTCGAATTGCAGATTGCCAGTGAATCAGTTGACAAAGTCTCCACTCAGCGTCTCGTGAAAGAAATTTTTAGTTTGAAAGCGAAGATTTCTGAGCTTAATAATTTCAGTTGTTTAAGTGGTACCGTTTCGGAAGTAAAGCGACAGCGGTCAGTGAAACGTAAAACAGTTGTTGGGCACGAGTCGAAGGATAATCAGTACATGTCTTTCATTAAAGCAAGAAGAGTGTCCGTTAATGTTTCACTGTTCAGTGAAAATCGAGATTATTCTAAAAATTCGCAGGCAATAAGCATCGCGTGGGACTTTTCCATCTGTGATATAACAAGAAGTGCTGCACAGGTTTTTAGTTCCTTCCGATCAGAAAAATATTACTTGCAAATGCAAGGATTAAGATATTTTTCTGTAGATAAGTTTTCATGAAGTTAAGCTGTGGACTCGTCATTTGAGTTACAGTAAACTTGCAGGCTAACCAGATCGGTGCTATGAATAACAGTTTAAATAGCCGGTCAGGAAGGTCGTTACTATCAGCTGTTCCCATTAGCAAACGTTTGCGGCGGAACACAATGGAATTTCCAAGAAACCCAACAGGTAGCAGGACCGAGGGTCTATGCTCCAGTGGCTACTGCATGCGAAAGCTTTCACGTCCTGCAAAATTCTGTCGAATACGGCAAAGCTGTGTATTCGGGAAACAGAATAGGTTTCCAAAAGAAAATACATGGACGCCTTAAAAGTCACTGAATGATCATTTCTAATCATGATTATCTAGCATGCAATGCGGTGATGAAATAGCTGAAATTTAATGTTGCCGATTATGGAATCCTAAAAATATTGTACTGTATGTGATATAGCTTCTATTAAGTTGAAGTAAAAATTAATAAAGTGTAGGTGATGCTAAAGCTGAGAAAGGAAGAAAGCACCAACGCGAAACCTTTCATTTATAGAAGAAAGAGCTAGTTAAAATAAATTCCACATTCGGAAACTAGATGCTGAACCAACTTTTCCTAACTTTATGTGAGTCCGCGTGAGACTTCTAAGTCATTCTGACTATCTCGCATTAACGGACACAATTTAAAAAGATGGCTTTACGTAATTCCCGTAATCTTAAACTTTACCACACCGCCTAAATATTATGCAATCATGAGCATATGGTGTGAAGGAAGATTTTCACGTTTCGCCTCAAGTCTAAACTGTCACTACGATCAAATGGCGAGGTTAAAAGAAATAAAGTTTCCAAGAAATGTAATGTGCCGTGCAGAAAATAATTTTGCGATCTGTGGTGCAAATGAATGAATTGTATGTAACGTCTGAGCATTTACGCGAGTTACATTTAAAGTCTTTCTATTGGCAGAAGTTTTTGTAGCGTGTGGTCAACAGATACCACATCGTCTATGGTTGAAACATGGTCAAAGTTACCATTTCAACGTTTACTTCTAGTTATACGTGCGTATAGGGTGGCGAAAGTGCCGTATAAATGCCCTAACGTATAAACTTTGCCTGAGAGATAATGTTAGTTGTTTTGTTATCACGGAATTTCAAAGGGATCGTAAGTAATGGTTACATTTACACGGGGGAAACACAATTTTACTTCGTTGCTTCATTGTATTAAGTGAGGACGAGAGCGGAAAAATTAATATTTTTGGTTGCGATTTGGTGAGGCAACGGTGAGTTTTTATATGTACGGGAAATTCAGATTTTTGTGCCTGTTTAACGTAAAGTTGTTACTAAAGTTCAGCAGATTTTGATAGCGAAAGGTATGTTGGTTTTTATTTTTGTCGCACCCGTGTTTGGTAAAACTCATGGATACCCACGATAAGTGCAGGCGTGACAAATATTTAAATAAATGTTGGATAGCTTGAGATCTTAAAGATGTCTTAAAATATCTCTGTGACAGAATATACAAGCTTGTTTGTGCAATATGTTTAAGCTGGATCACATACAGCTAATGTACATATCTTTTTGTCTTATTATTTTGTCATGTTTATAAATATTTTGATTTTGCTCTAAGTTTAAAATCCTGAAGGGAAAAATTAGTTTTAAAAAAAATATATTTTTATTAAATTATGATCAATTAGCTTCCTAACATTTTGTTTAAATCACGCACTTGCTTCAGTTTCTCTGACAATGTTCTGCGTATATTGTAGATATTAAGGTTTCATAGAAGTTTTTTTTATTTTTAAGCCTTTATGTAAATAGGTCTATGTGTAATTTATATTCTCATGTATATGTTATTATTGTGTTTAATATATGTTTGTATGAGGGATGGCTATCTGAATTCATGTGTTGCAATGGGTAAAGGAATTCTAAGACGGCCAAAAGATGTAAGAAAGCCCATTAAAATTCAATTCACAAATCGAGAATCGCGGTGATTTTGGGATCTCATTTAAAAAACTGTGGTAATTGTTAAGTGCTAAGTTATTATGTTTTGGTATCAACTAAAGTAGAATCACAAAACTCAAAATAAAATTATTATGTCATAATAATTTTCATTAACAGTGGGGCATTATGTAACGATTCGCTAAGCTCCCTGTTACATATCACTTTTTATTGTGTATAAAGTAAAGGAATAGAATATTTTTTCCATTTCTTGGGATGTCTGTATGTTCGAAAGATGCACATTGAAAGGATAAGAGGCAAGGATTTTACGCTTCAGTGAAGGGCAGACGGGCTGGCGCCTTTCGGGCAGAATGTTAAGAGGATTAGGGATTTCTGTCGGGCAACCGGTAAACAGAATTCCTTCCTCCCGAAGGAGACATCGGCTCCCGAGGTTTGCCGAAACTTAACGTGGCCAAGAGAAGCACAGATTCACATGACGTCAGATGGTCAGCCAATCACAGGGAACATAGTACTAAGATTCGGGGAATTTTATGTTCTATGTCGTCTTCGAGCCACAAGAGGCGGAGTCAGAGTTTACCTCCGTGGCGGCAGAAAAAGACGAGACACTTCCTGCCTGACTTCCCTCCAGTTGGGAGCCCAGACAAGTCACTGGTGACTTGCGGTCCATGTGTGCTGGGCTGACTTGTGTCCTGGAGACCATCTGAGGCGCACTTCTGACTTGCGACTTGCTGCATACTGCTGGCGTGGCCAGTTACGACGCTCAGCGCTACCTGCCGTGGAACGGTAATGTGTTTCTTCGAAGCCATTCAGCCTGCAACTTCCGTGAAACTGTACCCGTAAGCGCATCTGAGATAAAGATCCTTGCTCTGATCTGATAAACCACTGAGCTAGACTGTGTAACTGTCGAATGCAGGTTAATCATTCGTGGCGTCCCAACCTATTAAAATTCATTATTGTTTGCCATCATCATAACTGGTAACATACTTTGTATTAGAATAATTGTGAGATTTTTAAAGTACAACTATACTTGTTTGCTTGCATTTAAAGGGCTCATTGTACGTCTGAGCGTTGCTTAGAAAGTTGCAAAACCTCTTGTTTATTAACGTAATGGTAAATACGCTCAGATTTGTAGATGCCATTGTAAAAATCTTTATTAAAATGTCTTTTTGTGACAGTTTTCAAATCCCAGAATCATCCAATTCTCATTTGAATAATTTACATTTAATTATAGTATCCTATATAGCGTAAAATATTAAGAATTAATTAATAATTCTCCCCCCCCCCCTGGTGATACGCTACAATTGAATTTATATTCTCATGTATATGTTATTATTGTGTTTAATATATGTTTGTATGAGGGATGGCTATCTGAATTCATGTGTTGCAATGGATAAAGGAATTCTAAGACGGCCAAAAGATGTAAGAAACCCCATTAACATTCAATTCACAAATCGAGAATCGCGGTGATTTTGGATCTCATTTAAAAAAAAAAACTGTGGCAATTGTTAAAGTGCTAAGTTATTATGTTTTGGTATCAACTAAAGTAGAATCACAAAACTCAAAATAAAATTATTATGTCATAATAATTTTCATTAACAGTGGGGCATTATGTAACGATTCGCTAAGCTCCCCGTTACATATCACTTTTTATTGTGTATAAAGTAAAGGAATAGAATATTTTTCCATTTCTTGGGATGTCTGTATGTTCGAAAGATGCACATTGAAAGGATAAGAGGCAAGGATTTTACGCTTCAGTGAAGGGCAGACGGGCTGGCGCCTTTCGGGCAGAATGTTAAGAGGATTAGGGATTTCTGTCGGGCAACAGGTAAACAGAATTCCTTCCTCCCGAAGGAGACATCGGCTCCCGAGGTTTGCCGAAACTTAACGTGGCCAAGAGAAGCGCAGATTCACATGACGTCAGATGGTCAGCCAATCACAGGGAACATAGTACTAAGATTCGGGGAATTTTATGTTCTATGTCGTCTTCGAGCCACAAGAGGCGGAGTCAGAGTTTACCTCCGTGGCGGCAGAAAAAGACGAGACACTTCCTGCCTGACTTCCCTCCAGTTTGGAGCCCAGACAAGTCACTGGTGACTTGCGGTCCATGTGTGCTGGGCTGACTTGTGTCCTGGAGACCATCTGAGGCGCACTTCTGACTTGCGACTTGCTGCATACTGCTGGCGTGGCCAGTTACGACGCTCAGCGCTACCTGCCGTGGAACGGTAATGTGTTTCTTCGAAGCCATTCAGCCTGCAACTTCCGTGAAACTGTACCCGTAAGCGCATCTGAGATAAAGATCCTTGCTCTGATCTGATAAACCACTGAGCTAGACTGTGTAACTGTCGAATGCAGGTTAATCATTCGTGGCGTCCCAACCTATTAAAATTCATTATTGTTTGCCATCATCATAACTGGTAACATACTTTGTATTAGAATAATTGTGAGATTTTTAAAGTACAACTATACTTGTTTGCTTGCATTTTAAAGGGCTCATTGTACGTCTGAGCGTTGCTTAGAAAGTTGCAAAACCTCTTGTTTAATAACGTAATGGTAAATACGCTCAGATTTGTAGATGCCATTGTAAAAATCTTTATTAAAATGTCTTTTTGTGACAGTTTTCAAATCCCAGAATAATCCAATTCTCATTTGAATAATTTACATTAATTATAGTATTCTGTATAGCGTAAAAATATTAAGAATTAATTAATAATTCTCCCCCCCCCTTTCCTGGTGATACGCTACAACACCCAGAGTTGAAGTAAAAGGATTATTTGAAGATAGGCGGAGATGAAGTACTGCCACCAACTAATCGAAAAATGCACGACGAAAAAAAAAATAGTTTGTACGGCACTATCCATAAACTTGCTGCAAAAGGGATCAGGAAAACAAAAGCTACGATTCCAATATTTAATACTGGTTAATTAAGCTCAGAAAGCAAAATGTCATATAGAAAACAGGACTGCTCAGCAATTCCCCCGATGAGGTCTTCTGTAGCGAAGCTAGTATCATGTCAATTGGTGAAACATTGATATGCTAAGTTTTCAATGATCTGAAACTCAGAGGAATTTATCTTCTACAGACTTCTGTCCTTAAGCAGGTCACAAATTTCCTTAAGTCCTTTTAAGTCAGAGGTAGTCTGACCACTTCCATTGTACCGTCTCAAGTTTTGGCATTTTATTCGTATTGTTTATGAGAAAACAATGGTATGTGTGAAAAACAATGCGAGACTATCAGATCTAGTGTTGCGGAATAATTCAAGGAATTACCTAGTTTTAAGTCCTTAATATCGAAAGGAGAAACCAGCACCAACTGCGTAGTAAGCCATGATTGCAAACCAACTGCGTTTTCGGATTCAACCAGACATTTACTATAGAATCTGATGAACTTACTCCAGTAACTCTCCCATCTTTTGGGCTATATATTGGATAGTGGAAATTACTTGCGCCACCGTGGATCGAGTCGTTTGAAACCGAGCGTGGTGGTGTAACGGCTAGAGTTCTGGCCACACATTAGGGAGGACGGCGGTTCGAATCCCCGTCCGGGCATCCAGATTTGGGTTTTTCATGGTTTCCCAAATCACTCCAGGCAAATGCCGGGATGCTTCCTTCAAAAGACCATGGCCGAATTCCTTCCCATTTCTTGCCCCCCATCCTTTCCCGTCTCTAAAGACCTCGCTGTTAGAGAGACGTTAAACAGATAAAAAAAATCGAGTCTTTTAATCCCTTAATGTGACTGAGCGTGTTGTATAAGCGGTAACACTCCGTCCTAGCATTCGGGAGGACGCAGGTTCGAAACCCCCGTCCACTGATCCAGATTTCGGTTTTCTGTTGTTTCCCTAAATCAATCCTAGTTAATGACGGGATGATTCCTTCAAATTCCTTGCCATTCCTTGTCAGCAATCCTCTCCCGCTCCTGCTGATATCGACGTTGACGAGGAATAAACCCATAAGTAAAAGACAAATGCATTACTGAGAGCCAGATACACTTATTACGGCATGATAAGTGTCACAGAGCCAATTTTCAACATTATAGTGTAATTTAAAAATTCTTCCATTGAGTTATAACACTAACCTAATCAGTTACTCTACAAACCAAGCTAAACGGCTACATAGTGTAGGTAATAATAATAATTCCGTTTGGTCGTAATGACCCGGTGACAAAGTTTCTATTTGCTGCCCATTCTGCCCCTGACTTAGCCGCCTTAACCTATACCGGTAGTGCTACCGGGTATAGGGAACCTGCAGTTTAACGTGGAATTCGAACCACGGAAGCGCTTTGGAGTACACATTACACAGCAAGCTGTTCCAGAGGTGAAGTTCGGATTATGAGCCTATGAAAACCTACGCCGTGATAGGGATTCGAACCGTGGACCCTAAGATCCCCAATCAGACACCTTAACGACTGAGCAACCAGACTACTCATAGTGAAGGTATATGACAGTCTCTAAACTGAAACATTTCATCCACTGGATGGTAGTAATGGTATCCTCCAATATTGAATTTCCCAAGACTATTTATAATGAGCCGTGAACAACCTTCGGACCTCAAAAGTGACCTTGGCTCATTGTATGCTGTTTTAGCAGTCTTTGTTATCTGGCTCAGGTAACTCCGACCTGAATCTCTATTGTGTGTTTTAGTTTCGCAGTCGGGGTCAGAGTCTCAAAGAACCTCCAACGAAGCCGCAAGGTCGGCCGCCAGCGTACCTGCCCGGAATTTCCGACTCATTTTTTCCCCTCTCCTCTTCTTGCTCTTTTTCGCTGCCCGCGGGAATGCAGGCCTATCTGCTGGGAATGTTCGTAACGGGGCGTTATTGGAATTAAACCACTTGCGGTCTACCGGCGATCCAAAAAACATATTCTTCCGGTATCTAGTTTGAAATAGGAAGGTAATACAAGGACGGTTGATGATTTTAGGAGACTTGTTGCAACTGCGACAATGCTTTATTTCTGTACATGCGTTAGAAAGATTTTGCATTTCGGATTTTCCCTTTCATTTTAAATTTCATACACGCTCCGGTAGCAATGTCCATACACCTCCACCTTCCATGTCATGATTTTTTACCACCTCACTTACCCTGCTCTTCAGGTTTTTTTTTTTTTTGTTTTTTTTTTTGTTTTTTTTTTTGTAAAACTGTCCATTATTTTCCTTGGTAATTTATTCCAGTCCCTGACTTCCTTACCTACAAAAGAGAATTTTTCTCCCCCTTTCGTCTTAATTCAAGTGCCAGCTTTTTATTTTGGCCATCGTACCTGTCGCATACAACTCTTAATCATTCAACTAATATCCATCCCTGCACTATCGCGATTATGAGCCTAGAATAATCCAAACAGTCTGTCTTCCAATGACTCCCAACACAGCTCCTTCAGCATATCAGTGACTGATTCCATTGTGCGGTAATTTTCGCTAACAAATCGAGCTGCTCTCCATTGTATCCCATCTAATTCCTGAATTCGGTATCTATAATGTGGGTCCCACACTATCATATTTCAGCAGTGGTCTGACCAAAGTTTTGTTACCCAATTCCCTCACTTCCCTTATCCATACCGCTATCACCCTCTTCAGTAATTGAAGGATTTTGAAACTTCTTCCTAACACCTGCCCAATTGAGTTTACCATCAAACGTTATGCCAAAATATTTACAGCTATACTCACAGAAAATCTTTAATACGTATACCTAATAAGCTGACTCTTTTTGACATTTATTTTCATTCCGTGTTTTACTACCCAGCAAGATATCCTGTTTAGATCCTCTTGTAGCTGTTAGCAGTCCTCTCCTGTTTTAAACCTATTGTACGACATTATGCAAACTACAAACAATCTAACTTTCTGACTTCATCCCATCAAAACAGTCATTAATTAGAGGAATGAACAAATTAGAATCCCGTATATCAGGTAAAATTTCCGGGGGAGAGGCATTACAGAGGCGTTTTGTGCTGTAAATTGAAAATCTGTCATTTTGGACCTTTAAATAGCTTAACGGTACCACCCAGTAATTAGTGCCATACGTAGTATTGTCAATTCTAAACGAAATATAATGTTGACGGATTTGAAATGCGAGGGTGGTCTCAAAAATTCTGGTCTGCATCATGGATGGGATACTAGGAAACATGAACATTCCGGAAATTTGGTGATCATCAGATAAATTAAATTCTTTTATAATGTTGTGTAAATATAGGTTTCCGTTCGCTTTGCTCCAATAGTTGCACAATCGCTACTTCGTAAGTAACTGGATGCCATATTCTTTTTCATTAATTTATATTCACATACGAACAGCAATAACGGCCACCGCTATCCACGATTAAGGCCAAGAAATTTCGGATTATCATTCTCAAATAGACGGCAAAAAATAATAAAAAACATTAGCTCCTTTCATGGAGAGCAGTCAATAAATATGCTATTCCAATGTCTTTTCTATTCATACTGCAGCATTCCCTTTCTTCACCTGTTCTATTCGCTCAGGAGATAACACTAATGAAATAAGATTCCGTACTATTACCATCAAATACTCGCACATGACCCTACTTCTGAAGGCTTCAAAGGGTCTTAATGGTTGTACAAAGCTTCCAAGCTTCCCCAGTGTTACGCACGCATTAATGTGAAATCAACAGCAACGACTTAATAGAAGACATCTTCTAGATCCTGATATCAACACTTTCAGCTGTTCTGCATTTTGAGTTGCCAGTCACAAATTAATCTCTGAATTCCTCCATCTTTCTGATATGTGTCTTCAATAGCTTTCTCTCTCATTAAGAATTATACAATTTATCATTTACATCCTGAAAACCTGTAATTAATAGTTTTACCACTCCGACACAAAAAAAAGATAAAATTCATAAAAAACTTAATTTGTCACATGTGATTCTTAATCCTAGTGATCTCAGATTTCCAATCCATTTTCTTCGCCTTTTATTTGCGGCTCTCGACGACGTAGAGGTCATTAAAGGATTGGGGCGAGGAACGGGAAGGAATTCTGCTGTGCACTTTTAAAGAAACCACCCGACATTCATCTGGAGGAACTACGGAAAAGCGAGGAAAAAACCGAAATCTGGATGACTGTATGGGAATTAGAACCCATGTCCTCCCGTAAATCAAGCCCGAGGCACCATAGTTGGTTTTTATTCTTCCAACTTTTAAGATACATAATGCGCATATTACTTGTCCCAGTAAGCGGGATGTCCAAGTTGCCATCTAACATTAATTCTAAGACAGTGTAATAAAACAGAGAAAAAATTGTTCAATTGTCACGTGACACATTTCCTTGAAGAAAATCCAAACCAGAGTCACTTTATCATCGATGCTAAAGGAATTAGGAGTAAAATCAAACATTAATCATTACTAACAACTGCAGTTCAGAAAAAAAAATAAAAAAAATTCATAAAAATCAAAAAAATCTGAGGTTTAAAATTTTTGCATTGGAAGACGACTAACAAAACTTTGAATTGTTTGTCATATGTTACACTCTTGTTATAAGCTAAAAGCAGTCAAAAAAGCTCTGATAACAGTCGTGATAGCCATGTTCACAAAACCAGTATATATTAGATCATCTTTTGCTTTTTTTAAAAAAATAATCATTCTAATTGAAATAATAATTAATTTGCCAGATTTTATAGACATCACAGTATACCGCGCTATAATAAATCTTTTGATGATATTCTTAAAGGAACCTCTATGTGTGGCAAGTGTTATCATATTGACCTACGACGCTAAAGTATGACGGAGATAGTACCAATCGGATATTTTTTTTAAGCCAGAGATAAATATTCCACTTGGAGTAAAGTAATGAAATTAATTATTATCCGTCCAAATATTTACATGAAAACATCCATTAGTTCGCTGACTATACGAAGATACACGATAATTTAGCTCCAAAAGTTTTTTTAACAATTGACTGTTCACCATATCCATTCAAATTAAAGGGAAAAATGGTCCTTTTATACAGATGATTAATTTTCACAAAGACCAATTTAGCTTCCTTTATCTTAGAAAACTAACCGTTGTTTTCTGCACGTGAGCCTAAGTAGAATTCAACAAATTCGCTAACGTGAGATTTTCCCGATTATGTAAACACATTACGAGAAGAGCATTTAGAAAATAAGATTCTATTTCCAAGATCAAGATATCTATATAATTAAGCTTTCTTTTATTTGGCGTCAAAAGTAACATAAATAACTAAAAAGTAAAATAAACCTTTAAATTATTTCCTACACTATAAGTTATACACCTTAGTTTTCGGAATACATAAAGAATTAAGGAACATCCACAAAATATTGTAGAATACGCAAAAGCGTAAAATGCTCCATATTTTATACGCGAGTAGAAATAACTGCTCCAATTCTGTACAAATTATTTTACAATTTTAATGAAATAATTCACTCTAAATTCTCATTTGATTAATCAGAAACACGGGAAAGCATCAAAAACAAATTTCAACTTACGAATAGTTCATTGCGAAAAAACCTTCCCAGTAAACCTCATTTTGTGTTAAAATACGATAAAATAGAAACAAATATACTGCATACTCATATCTATCATTCTACTATCCAACATCAAAATTGCTATTTCTCTTGCCAGAAACGTTACAGATTTTCAGCAACCTACTTTCTGATCTTTTCTGAAAACACTCCAGGTAAATGGTTGGTTCTCCCCTCACAGAAACCGTGGAATTACTTCATGTATCTATAGTATTCTGATCTATAACCAGGCTGTGTGTATCTGAGATTTTGAAGAAGCAAAAACTATGGCACCAATCTGGATGAGTATTTCACAATTTTAAAAATTGTAATCCAGCTCAAAATCTATGATAAATTTTACTTTTTTGTACGTGACCGGAGAATAGAGCAAAAAATGATAATTCCTTCGTACCGAGAACAGGCAGGTGACACAGATTACATTGCACATCACATCTACTAAATAATTTCCTAAGCTCACTCACTCACTCACCTCGGTAGCTATTGGCTGGAGAACAGTGTCACGTGTCAGCCTTAACTCGCAAATTAACAGCGACCAGAGATATCATTAGAAGAAATTCGTCCACAGTTTAATATCTGAGCAACTGCTACCAAATTAATTACCATAATACATTCATTAAGCTTCCTTTTCGTAGCGTTTCATAATTTAAAAAATATTTAAAAATTTTGCGGATAAAAAAAAGTGGATCCCTTTTCAGTAACATGTTTCTAATGAAAGCAATTAAAAAACTTTTACAAAATTATATTACTCATGGTCTCTGCTGTAATCACCAATGACAATTGACATTCCGGCTTAGGATAAATTTCAATTGATTTAAAACTTTCACTAATGTTGTTGTTTGACCAAAGTTTATGCATTTCTGTTTATTTGATTTTTAGGTATTTTACTTTTGTTAATGGTCTTTGTTCATTTCACTGTGCGTGAGTTATTGGGTTATTTTAAGTGGACATCAGACCAAATATGTTAACGAATCAAATAATTTGGCAATTCGTTTCTCCGGAGTTGCTCAACTGTTTAATAATATGGAATGTGTATTAAGTTCTCTATCCGTTACAGATACTATGACCAATGATTACATTATGAGTGTTTGCCAGTCTAAATTAAAAACAACGTGATGCTTTCGAAGCAAACAGGAATTTTTTAAATTTTGCAAGTCAGGTTTGTATTTAAGCAATTATACGACTGCGCTATCGTTCCTGTTCGTGTTTAATATCTACCTCTACTAATGCTTCCGAGTTCTTCTAGCTCAAGGGATTTTATTCACTCTGAAACACAGATCAAGTTTATATTTGGTAAAATCAAGTCAAGCCGTCATAATCTTCCATCATAGAGACTGGAACTATTCTAGACCCGTGACGATAGGCAAAAAATGGTCACGGGCTTACGCTAGTCAACAATATTTTACGCTATTAGAAGAAAAACTAAAGACAAACACGTTACTACGCAAACTCCAAGCAAAGCAGGGGAAATTTTTTAGTGTTATATGTACCAACGCAGAAGTCCAAAGGCAATATACTTACATAAAAAAAAAAATGATTCAGTACTTTTCCTCATGTTGAATCCGTATAATGTTACTCCAGACAGCGTATTATTCATGAATTTTATCTGACTTTTCCTGACAGACGAGAAGATTACAGGTTTCGTGCCAGCAATCTAGTGTACGTGTGTGTGAACAGGTCAGCCTGACCTTACTTACAGGTGGATGGAAACAGGTTCCAGATGCTAATGTCATGTTTACCCTCAATCCTGGATTACGCATTCCCAGATTAGCTGCGTTAGTCACGCAGAACAACGTATTCTGAAATAAATCGACGAAAGTTTGCGATAACGAATTGCGTGGCAATGGAATTTAGAGTCTGGGAGTCGGCGACGGGTTAATGAAATATGGGTGCTAGGTTTAAGTGGTTTGTAACGGGACTCGATTGCGACACGGTGGCCGAAGTTAGGTAAAAAACGCGACCTTGTACCACTTTCGATCACTTCCAGCTCTAAACATTGAGAACGCAGCGACAGTCTTTTGCAAACGAAAACAACCATCAAATATAACTTTAAAATGCAGACATTTAAAAAAAGAAATCAGCGTACTTATTGCAAAAATATCAGTTATTACGTGCTATTATAATTTCTTTTTTTTCCCCTGATTCTTATAGTTCTATTTTGGTGTTGTGATGTTGTCGAAATCCCAAGCGTGAGGTTCTTTTAGGAACCTTAACAATATTTGTTAATACTACTGACATATTGAATCGTTATATGGCAAATCATTTCGATATAAGTATAGATCATAAATATTCATTTATATGTTGGTAAACAACTGATCAATTTATAACTCTTTAAGGTTATTGGAAATCACTGTTAATATCAATATACCATTGCGTATAACCGGTAGAACATTAATTTGTTCGGCAGATTAATGTTCCTGCGAGAAAGATAAGTGTAGAACCATCATTATTTCCAGTAAAATAAAGCAATGAGGAGATTACTCACACTTTTATGTAAGAATTCATAATAGATAAATTCGGTTACCAGAATCAAACAAAATAATATTATTTAATTCGAAATAAGTATTTTTCAGAACTGGCTTTTCTTTGAGTCTTAAAGTGAATATTTATGGGTTTTAAATGGAATCAGCAGTGTAAGATTCATCTAAAGGATCTATTTTTTTCCTAAAAAAAAAAAAAAGAAACTGGAATCAAACAAATCAGTTTAACTGTAGATTTGAAATTTCTTTGGACTTCAGGTAAAATTAATACTGATGTATAACCATAGTAAAAAATATTAATTGCTATTGGAAATTGTATAATTTTTATTGCATTAGTTCTCTTGGTTAGACAAAAAAAAAAAAAAAAAGTTTCTAAAAGAATGATATATTACTTTTGACGGTTTACAAATAGTTTTTCCCATATCGAAAACCTAAACGTTGGCTCTTGGCTAGATAGTCATTTTAAGAAGATGTCATGAAATTTGCCTAGTTCCTTCACTACATAATGTAATCCAGAAACAGAAGCGTTTGTGTCGAAAATAATTAATTCATAATACTATTTCATTATCTACAAAATTTTATTCACCTCTACTAGCATTAAAGATGTAATTAATAAATACATTCTATAAATCGATGGCTCCAAATCTGCATTTTCAGTTTGTAGTTCATACCAAAATAATACCTCTTGAAAGCTTCTATTGAATGTGAAAAGATACAATTTTGTTTTAAAAATGAATGCTGGGATAAGATACAGTTTTTTTTTAAATACACAGGTACAAGACTAATTAAAAGATAATTTACTGCTCACTGGAAGATACAAGTAATCAAGATGTCTATAATTTAAAAAGTGGCTATACTTTTGACACCTAGAAAAATGGATAATTGAAACGAAATTGACGCTTCAAATCCACAAATTTTCCGTAAGAAAACATGGAGTGACAGAAGTTACATAAAGATAATATTTGCTAGCGCCAATTTATTAAAAACCGTAATAATAAAAGTGATAACGTACCAAATTTTATTTATATAACAATTTTTTCATATTTTCCTAGTTAAACTCAAAGCGCACGAATAAGAAATATTTTCCGTGACAATTTTCATCCGAAATTACTGCAAGCATTATGCGACATTATGATAAAATGACAACTGTAATTATATAAATTCTGAAATAGCCAATAGCAAGTTATTTCTTATTGGCAAACTGATAAGAAACGAACCTAATTCTACTCGTCAAAAACATCAAGAATCAACAATTATTAGTGTAAGGCCTATGAAAGATAAATAATCACATTCTTTGAATGATATAATTATGCAGTAACAATTGGCAGAAATCAAGAGCATCTGCTAGTGAAGGATAAAGTTTAAAGCTATGTCGCAAAAACTCACCGCATAAGACGATGTCGCCACGGTTGCACGCGCATAGTCGTCCAAAGTAAACGTCACCAACAATTGAAGGTCGTAACGGCCGAAAACAGCTGACGGTCACACCGCGCTTCTGTCAAGCCACAGATATTGTTTCTCTGCGGTCAACGATTAACTTTGATGCAACAGAATGTAACTAAACACCACGACGTTCTTCCTTTTTTTGCTTCTAATCTTCAACAATCAGAACAGAACCGAAATCACTAGAGCGAGAACAAATGTCCAACCGGCAAGACATAAATACCCGACTAACCGCAAGTCCGAGTAGCGCCACTACAGGACTGCAACTGAACAAAAACAAAACTGACAGCCACGAGTGAAGTTTTTTGTTTCACAGACCTAAAAAAATGGCGGCAGTGTTGGTTGTGTGGGCACACGTTACACTGTCGGTCTGTCTGTGTGTTGGCTACGCCCCCTCGCGGGTCCCCCCTCCCCCTCACGTCCTCCCCCCTCCCCCGCCTCATGCCCCCTCAACAGTCCGTCACTGAGCCAGCTAATTACTTTGCTGGGCGCACGCAGGATAGTCCCTTGGCCACGTGGAGTCGAGTGTAGCGTAGCGTAGCCACGGGGCCTGGTTGCCAAGTCGAAAGCGATGTGTCCCCAGGGGCTCAATTAGAGATGTCAGAGGTTCAATTCGCGTTTAGGCTAATCGTGTGGACTGGGCCACAAACGCTAGGTTGCTCTGAATTGTGTACCACTAATTTAAGTATGCAGAGGAGGTTCTCTTAGGAAGGAAAAGCTTACATTCGAATTGTTTTGTGTTTCATAGGTTTTTGTTTTGTATGTTTGTTTTTTGTTTTGTTTGTTTGTTTGTTTTTTGTATGTTTGTTTTGTTTGTCTGTTTGTTTGTTTTTTATTTGTTTGTTTGTTTGTTTTTTTTCGTTATTTACGATTCGTCGACGTCGTCGTCTTTTGAACTGGATAAGGATAGGGTTCAAGGTGACCGGTTTGTAGGAACCATTCTGGTACTCGCAATATGGATGTTCGGTCAGGAACTTGAACCTACGTCCTCCAGCATTCCAGGTCCGAGTGTTATATTTTGGGTCTAGGGTTATGGAAGGAAATACGGAACTCTTTCGTTGTTAGTAACTTCCTGTGGACTTTCATTACTGAGAAATGTAGTGCAATTAAAATTTTAACAACCTTCCTCGTTATCCTACGTATCTAAGATACAATGACAGTACCTGGCGTTTGGAATTTAGTCGGTCGGAGCTACGTTGGTTAATATAGGATATATATATATATATATATATATATAAAAAGTCTTGAGCTAAATTTCAAACTTTTTTCAGTGCGTATGGAGCGAGAACATATGATATTCTCGATGGTGATTCATCCGTTGAATGGTGACGTAAGACTTGATGGAACTCTTCCGTCATTATTTGGAAGAGCAGGAATAAATCAGCAGAAATGGATTTCCACCTTCTCCCTTGCTTTTTTTAATCAAAAAATAAAAAAAGCTCTACATTGAAAACACAATAATAGTTAATAAAAAAGGTAAAAAAAAGCCTCTGTTGACTAAGGAGAATTTACTAATTCATAGATTTAAGAAACTTGAATACATAGTAACAAGTTTACTCTAGTAAGCAGCAGTTTAAACAGATTCTGATATTTCTAATTATGGTATGACTAAATCTGACAATTTTCAGCAGGACAGTCCTTAAAATATGAAATAAAATCTTCTAACACTATTTCGGTAAATAGGAATTTAAGTCTTAATTATGATACGAAATAAGAAAACTATATTGGAACCTATGGAGCGGCTAGTATCAATTACAATCTAAAAAAGTAGAAAAAGAAAATTCGGATAGTTTACTAACAAATTGTAATGAGACAGAAAATATCACTAGTGTTGCTGACGACTTAGATTTTGAAGGAAAGATCAGTATTAGAACATCATTAGATCAAATTTAGTCCTAAGAATGATATTTTGAATTTGTAATACTTATATTCATAGCATGCACAATTGCAGAACCAACAAATTGATTAAAGTTACATAAAGTCCAACAAATTATTACCGTTATCAAGAAAGATTATTATCTTACAGTGGCAAAGAAAAGAAAGTAATATCGAAAAATAACAAAAGATATTAAGAAAGCAGTGGGAGTTTTCAGTGATAATAAATATCTGAAGATTATGTGATATGAATGTTTTGTTAGAGGAGATGGAGGAATTAAGTGACATTTATAATTAGTCCCTTTCTGTCACCAAAGATAGAACATAACGTTGACACTTACAACGCATAATACAAGAAGTTAAATTCTCGTATTAAACATTCTGAAAAAAATGGGTGTTCAAGAAAACTTGAGCATTTTAGCCAAATAATCTATTTTTCAATTTGTCAGAGATTTACAATTTAATCTGCTACCCGTAAAATGGTAAAAAAGTATATGACAAAGATCTACCACTAAATTAATAAATTGCTAACAAAGCTCACAGGTAATTGAGCTCATAAAATTAGGAATTAATCATCAATGTGTCTTAGTTTTTTGAGTAATCAGATTACAGGAAACTGGTTCTCATCAGCCTGATAAGCAATTACCTGACGCAGGTTGTTCGCTGAACAATCGTAGCTAGTTTAATTTTCCATATAATGAAGTTAATAAAACTACTCAGTAAATTAGTAATTTAAATCGCCTAAGACACTTATTAAGTTATGGAAAATCTAGAGATTTATGAGACGAATATAGTAATTTAATACGGATTTCAGACAAACCAAAAACTGTAAACGTTTCAGTTCACACGTCCTCTCCCACAACATTTATGCATCCTTCAAATATAAACATAGATGGAGACTAACTGAAGATGCCAGAACGCTTCAGCTGAAACGTTTCGTAATTTTTAGACACCACCCAAACGTTTCCCAGATACCTACTAATTAAACCACTTTCCGAAATAAACTTAATCTGTCAAACATGTGTATTAAACCTCAGTTTTCCCCATGTAACCTGCCTAGAAAATCACATTCTCTGTTCCGCCTGAAATAGAACTGGCTACGGCTTCCCTGAGGTTGATCTCTCGCGGTTCCATTTTCTTCTGGCAGTGACTGTACGCTAATTTTTCTTGTGACCCGGTTTGCGTTTTAGCCCGGCGGTTCACCAGACAGTTCGGAGGCCTTGGGTATCGTACAGTCAGACGTGTGACGAGGAGAAATGGAAAAATAAAAAGGTAGTAGTCCCCGCCTGAAGGTTAGGCGATATTTCACTGACAGCTGGCCATGTTGTTAGGCGCCTAATGAAATCGGTCGGCCCAGTGACCTATAACGAGAGAGATGCAATTTGCAGATTACCCGCGTCGGGCATAATTACATGTAATCTTCCACGCATCTCTCAGTCGGCGTACGGAAAATTCGCCCGCCGGGATATTACGGTATTACCTGGTGGCAGCGTATGACAGGTAGAAAGTTGACACCTTGTCGGCGAGCATCTATTGGCTACCACGTCCACGGATGTTACGACCGAGGTTGGTGGGTGAACGGTTAACGTTCTGGCCTCGCATTCGGGAGGACGTGGGTTCGAATCTCCATCCGGGCATCCTGATTTGGGATTTCCATGGTTTTCCAGGCGAATACCGGATACCGGGATGCTTCCTTCAAAAAGTCCATGGCCGAATTCCTTCCCGTTCCTTATCCCCAGTCAATCCCGCCTGTAATGACCTTAGCCATCAACGAGGCGTAAATCCATAAGTAAAAAAAAAGGTGTAGTAAAAACTGATAGAAGGTAACTCTGTTTTCGTGTGTGGACGTAAGATTCAAGACGGTGTATGAAAAATCCTAACTAAAATTTGTTGGATTAAGCTTCTTTTCACTCACCCCGTTGGCTCAGTTGGTTGAAGCACGTTGAAGCTGGTTTGAGTTCTGGTGGTTTGCGAAATTTTCACCATCAGGACTTCGCTGGCGGGCTAGGAGAGGTGGAGGTGCGCAGTTCAAATCCTCCAGATTGTGCGCCAAAGTCCTGGGTTCGATTCCAAACCTCTCCGCAGTGCCTATAGAGTTAGTGCATACGGCAGTGTTGATAGCAATTCGTCCGACGGATTGGGACTAAGCTTCGCGAACCTAGTTGTCTTTCGGAAGTGTAGGCTTGAATGGGCTGCACCGTATTTCACCCACTCGTTTCTTTGATCTCGCATAGCTCAAACAACACTCTACACCGAACAAAACTCTTACAGACACTGTGACGCTCGTGAAGGCAATGGGCGACCAACCCAGTTCATCTTCCTATTGGTAGCCGTGAAACGTAAGTATCCCGCCACGTAAGCGCCTATGCTTGGACGCTGGCAACGAATTCATAAGAACAAGAAGTTTCCTGTGATCTAAGTAGTGGCAGTCTATAAGCGTCTAGCGGAATAAGTCAGTGAAAAGCGCCCCTTGCCCATCCCGTTCTTGGGGCATACCAGTTCATAGATCTTGGTTAGCATAGCCTTCGGACCGATTTTTATTTCAATGCCGCCACTATAGGGGCGCTACGGGGGAGAATGTGCCATTGGGGCCTAAACGCCTAACTCGTGAAATCAATGCGGGAAAATTCTGAAGAAAAAATCAGGGACGTGCAGATTGCTGCAGGAAATATCTAGCAATTTTGTGGAATTTTTTGGAGCATTTTACAATGTTTTATCTAAATTTGTTTATATTGAGTTCCTAGTAAACAAAGTAATTTACTTGAGTGACAACGTTTAGATTTAGGACCCAATGGCACATTCACCCCGTAGCGCCCCCTAGAGTGGCGGTATTGCAATAAAAATCGGTCCGAAGGCTATGCTAACCAAGATATATGAACTGTTATACCCCAGAACGGGATGGGCCTGGGGCACTTTTCACTGTCTTTTTCCGCTAGACCCTTTATTGGTACTTACTATAGTTTAAGGCTATGAAGGTTGACACTTACAGCAACGATAATAGCCTCATGTGCATTACGTAGCTACACTTAACCGGCAAAAACATATCCACAGCCGTTTTTACACCAGAGGTACAAAATTTTTCTACCCCTAGACCAATTTCCGACTTATTTTTTTTTTCTGTATTCCCCCCTGCCCGCTTAATAATCAATTTTTCTAAACTTTATAACGTCAAATGTGTTTTCTCACAGTCGATAACGCTTTTCACGTTGAAGGTTCTTTCTTGTAGCGTGGTCTCTAATAAAAAGGAAAGTAGTTACAATCTTTGTTAAGATCTTTATTGAAACGATAAAATTGAAAGTCTTATAAGTCTTATTGTTTATGTCTATTACCAAAACAAATAGAGCATCACAACGTTTTCGTACGCACTTTTTTTTTTTTTTTTTTTTTTTTTTTTTTTTTTTTTTTTTTTTTTTTTAACCGAAGATTGGTTGGATTCTCCCGAAAGTGGCATAGTAAGTCACTTATTCAGAGGTAGGAGGGTCAGTTCCTTTCCTCTGAAACTTGCAGTTTAACGTAGAATATGAAACACGGAACGACCTGGGATAGCTAATATGATCATAAAAACCTACATTTCAGCCATTACGTTTTGTAGGAACCATCTCGGCGTTCGTCTGGAGTGATTTCCAGAAACCATGGAAAACCGATCTCAGGATGTGTGGTTGGGGATTCGAACCCACGTCCTCCCGAATGCGAGGTAGCAGTATTACCTTTCATCCACCATCTTCGGTCTGCAGGTCGAAATAGACCCCAGGGGGACGATTTTTTCCACTTCGGGAATTGTTAATTTACAACCAAAGAATGAAATCGCCACATAGCCGGGCAGGTGTAGAGCATTCCCACTTTCCCTTTATGCGCAGTCGTATCAGATTTTCATCTGCCTAATGCCGACCACACCGCGACCAAATTAATTTACTCAGTCTGCTCGGCCGTTCATTAAATTCCCACCAACCAAAGCACTCGAGCTCTCACAGCGAGACGGTAATGAATTAATCTGGGACTGCGACGAAACATCACGCGCTCAGGAGAACCTGGAAGTGGACTGAAACCGACAACACATACCAACTACTACGATATTAAAGTTCTAAGGCTCTAAAGTCTCATCTGTTTTTACATTATCCTAAAACACAATACTGACAATGACATGAGTGGGTGAAAGATGCTTAATCGGAAAGATCACTTTTCAAAGCCCTGTTTCCCATGGATTTTTTAAGCACTATTTCCCATGGATTTTTTAAGCACTATTTCCCATGGAATTAAAAAAAATCTTTTCCTATTCTTTACGTCTAACAAAGCTTTCTCTGAGTTTCCGTAGAATGTTTTCATGATTAGGATTCCACGCTGTGTATAGATTCCGAATACAGGATTACCGGCTTAGGTTAAACCAAAAGAAACAAGGTTGACTGTGTAGTCGACTGAAACTGATTGACTTCGTGGATATTGTCGGGTAATGACGTCATTAGATCGATCAGACCTATTATGTTTTACGAAAATATCTCTCTTGCTAATTTGTTCATTTCATTCAACAGACCTTGGTATCCGTATTAATGCGTTTCCCTTTTATTTTGCATTAACTTTGTAGCCTTAATCATGAATTAAAATCCGCAAATTCAACGACTATTGGATGAGGTTGTTAGATTAACGTTTCCCACGTAATCTAACGTAGTATAAAGAGTCCATCTCCTAAAACTGAAGAAATAAATAACCAAAATTACAGAAACCATAGAGTCAAGTATTTATCTATGATGTTGTGTGATCTTTGGTGGGCAACTCGTAGGCGTTCATCTGATATCTGTGGCGTCTATCTATTCTCGGTACGAACGATTTACCATTTCCTACTCCGTTCTCCTATCATAACATACACCACAGATTTCCTTCCCGTTTCTTGTCCCAAGTCCTGTCTCACCACTAATGACTTCAAAGTAGACGAGGCGTAAAGCCTTAAGCAATAAAAGTTGAAATCGCCTATTTCACGGGACCATCCCTACAGCGATTTCTGGAAAAGATGTCGGTCCATAATTCTGCCGTTAATCAACCAGGCTCCGTGGATTTTAGATAAACAAAATAAAAATTAATTAATAGGTACTTAACGTGTTGGGTTAAAGTTGTTTAGAAACTGATGTATTCACGATTCTAGCAACGAAACCACTGTGTCGTGTTTATGCAAAGCGCGTATTAAATATAAATCTCTCCAAGTCGAAGCCATAAATAATGCCCGAAGGAGATATATCGTACCTGGACAGAAGGAGATTTATTCAGTACCTGTCTTGGCAGGAGGAAGCGCTCGGCAAGTTTCAGCTGAAAAGTTTATTTCGTCCGCGTCATCAATCATGCGGCGGGCAATATTGATAAAACTACCAGCACAAAGGAGAAGGCAACGTGATCGAACGGGTCTGTAGGGGTACGGGGGGCCCATCAAATCCTATCAAAACACTCACGAAAAAGGAGAGATTGCTAGTAAAAGTCTTTGTAAACATCACAACCATAATTTAGGTTCAAATTATCAATAGGTGGCCCGTGCTAAAACTTCGCGAATGACATAATGAACATCGAGGTTAGTGGTCTGTAGAAGAACGGGCAAATTTGTAGCAATTGTTTATATGTGAACTGAAATAGGTACTGTAGCATAACCGATAGTAATAACATCCTTGAGGTAGGCGTTCCTTGCCACGGGCCAGTTAGTACTCTTAAGGAAGTTTCCATAACAACGGGATACACACAGAGAGACTAGGAGATTGATGAGAGCAGCAGCAGCTAAGGAGAGCTTGTTAAGAAAAGTTCGATAATGTATTTAATGAATGTATTTAATTTAAAATAAAAGTTGTGATTCTGAAGAAAAGGACTAACAAATTAATTATTTGATTAAACTGCACAAAAGATATCTTCCGAAATAATATAAATAGAAGCACATTCTCAAATACAACACGGTGAAGTATTTCGTAATAAATAATACCAAGAGAAATATTATAAGAAATACGACAGTACGTAACATAACACAGCATATTATGAAGCAATTAGAATTCAGGAAATGTTTCCTTAAAAGAAATAAACAAATCCGAATAGTTCCTTACTCTAGAAAACACACACAGTTAACCGATTTCTCTGAGACGTGTGGTACTGCTATCTAGTGGTAATGCGATCACTCCTTATCGACGCCAGCGTAACCTAGCAGTTTGAATCTGAACTATCGCATACCCGTGACCTTGATTGTTTAAAATTTTGCAATTTACCGGTTGAATTTCGAAAAGTTTCTTTCTTAATTAAAAATATTACCAAAGTTGAGAACTTAATCTTTATTATCTCATTTATCTTCATTTATATTTTGTTTAAGCCCGAAGAAAGAAAAAAACCTTTTGGAAATAAAATATTTACTTTTTATTTAGCTCAAAATTGTATTATATTGTGACAAGCCTATGTCTATTTTTTCTAGCATTACGCAAAAATACTTAATAAATTTTGAAAGGAATTGCACCATTTGTAAGCTTACGATTTGAATTAAAATCTGAAATATTTCCCATGAAGCCGCTTCATATGGCAACGGAGCAAGGAATCAGAATCTCTTCTGAACATAAAATTCTTTTACAAACACATTTTTATTGGAGATAGTATATCATCTCATTACCAAAATTGAAAACGGAGCATGAAATTAATGTACAATCAAAACAGGTTTTTTTTTGAGTTCTTGGGTAAATTATGGAAAACCCAAATCTGGATTGCCAGACGGGGATTCGAAGATATGTCCTCCCGAAGACGAGGCCGAAGCATTACCGCTCATCCAACACGCTGGGTCAACTATCCATTCTTTTTGTAAGTATCGGCTATTCAGCTTCTTTGCCCCATGGGCTGATCTAGTGTAAAGAAGCCAGCGATTTGGTTAGATTGATAAGGAATTAATTGATTCTTAGAGGAGATTAAACACGATGATGAGTGTACCGAGAGTAAATTTGTATTTGAACAAGATTTGTGTGTGTGTGTGAGTGCACTCGTGATTGCAGCGAGAGAAAATTAAGTACCAGTTTCTCTGAAAAGTCGTTACACAGTGGATACTAGACGTTAGTGAGTTAATGATGATAATTTACAAGTCGATTCTGACAAATTCATTAGTCTCTAGCAGAAAACTGATAAAAGAAATAAATTCTGAAGTTGGCAACAATGATCCATGCCTCGGAACAAGTACTAATCTGTCTGAGCTGCGCAGTTATTTGTTTGACAAATGTGGATGAACTGTAGCAACGAATCACAGTCACTTTATTCATGAAAGTGTAAGTGGCTGTTTCCGTAGGTTTTATTTATGCACGCATCAAGTAAAAACTCCAGAATGATTTGAGAGGGCTTTCCACTGTTTGAAAGCATAGTCTAACTTAAAAAGTGAAGTAAAGTGAATGGTGAACGGATAAATAAGCGATAATATCTTCGGAAACTGAACACATAGGCGACAAAGATTACAATGATTCAAAGATGAACACTACTTTCACAACTTGAACAGATAGGCGCCAAAGATCACGTTGCATGAACGAGAAATACGCCACTCTTCCGATTATGTCAATATGGTTGTTGAATACGTAATTTTGGTTATTTAGTAACACGTCATTCTGGAAGGCAGTTTAAACTAGTAAAAACTGATTACATTTGCGGGCGATAGTAATGACATCAGTAACAATGCATTCGTGAAGATAATTGAAACTAATAAAACCAAAATCATCGTGTTTTACTAGAGCATGTCTTTAAGAATTATTATTATTATTATTATTTTAAGTCTGTGAAATGTGATGTATGCGAGGCCAAATTTACCAGAGTTCGTGATGATATAACGTCAGCCGTTACCGTTTACAAATCAAAGATGGTAGGTTACGCCTTGAGTTGCAACTTCGTAATAAACAAACTTTTTTGACAAACGAGTTTTCACACAGTCAACTAACTTTACAATGTTTCTTTTTTTCGAATATTGCGTTTCCCATAGACTTCACACATTAATAGGTTGTTCACATAGCTATTAGTATACTTTAACTTCTTTGCATCCTATTTTACTCCTGTTTACATTCATTTCCCTACTTGTTAATTTCATTTTGCCTGTAATTTTCTCTAAGGTTCAATATTGCTCAGTCTCTCCATCACTATTTCTTAGAGACATGAATCCCAGATTTTACTCACATTACGTTCCTCATTTTTTAATACGTTTTTTTTAGTTTATGTTGCCATTATTTACGATATTACAGTAGTCTTATGTCATTTTCAAGGTTGTCAGTATCGCTTTCGTACTTAAAGCGCTTATGATGTACCTACTTTCACATGGTTTTTGATATTTTTTCTCTTTTTATGCTTTTGCACTCTTCAGCTAACAATCACTTTAATGCTGTATACTTTGCCTCTCAGGTACCGCTGAAGACAGATGGGCCCCTGGTGCCGATTACCTCCTCGACGACAGCGCCACAAGCGGTCTATCTGCACGCTCCCATCGGCAGGTGACCGGAAGTGACGTCACCGACACCTGGTGGCTCTGCAACCGACTGACCGACGCTCACCACTGGTTAATCCAGCCACTTTGATTCAATGGATTCGAACCGTTTCACGTATAATTTGATCTGTCAAAAGTCTGTCGATTTAATTTCCGAAATATTTGCAAGACCTTCTTTTACGATTGAGAAAAAATTTCTACAAGTTCGGCTGTAGGCCCCAATTACTTTTTACATTATGAATGAAAGCGAAAGTAAACCCATTACTCACCACGAAGAACATACAAACACGCACACACTATTCCGAGGAAGAGTGCTGGGAATGTACCAGGCATATGTTGGCTACATATATTCTCTGCAATTCACAAAACTGTGGGTACAGAATTTTCTTCGCACCAAAACCTTTCATTTCTACCGCTAAAGGCACCAGAAAAAAAATATCATATAAGCACAGTGCGGCATCTTATTTCTCTAATTTTATCTCTGCTGTTATTACGACCCAATCAAGTTGGTGGAGTGGACGAAGTATTTCATAGCCCTCGTAAATGAAGGTGGGTTTACGCATATTCACCATCAAGTTCAAACGAAACCTACGTCACCTATCAACCAGAGGATCCCAGCACAATCTATGAATCAATTCTGTGAAGGACTATAGCAACCAGTCACAAATGGAGCGGCTCTTCTCTTTACTTTCTCTAAACTATCAATCAACCCCTTGCGAAACGGATTCCAAACGCACAACACTAGTCCAAACATGGACGTACGAAAGTTCTGTTCGCTTTATCCTCTGTTTTGTGCATTACAATGATTAAATATTGGACCTATGAATCGCAGTCTAGTAATCGCTCTTCCTACGATCGAAGCTGTGTATTGGTCCTATTTCATATTGTTTTGTGCTGTTACACTCAAATACTTCATGGAATTGAGGCCAGGAAAGACGTTTATAGTAGAAATAAGAGTAATGGATAGAAGGAAAGAATTGGCGACGTCCACAAACCGGCTCTTGTTTTGAGGCATTAAGGACTAAGGAATTATTCTTTTGTATCTAAGGCAGTCAGGGACTCTAATATGTTACTGATGGACGTGTTGAATATTTTACCAAAAACACTAAATAATTTTTAAAATTTAAAATCATTAGGTGAATATTTGACCGTTAGTGGAATTATACTCAAAGAGTTTTAGTTAATAATTTAAAAGAGAAAATAGTGTGTAGGAAAATTGCTACCGGAACATGCACTCCATCGCATTTTTCTTTTTGTGGATTTTCGCCACGTTGACGTCGAGGTTATTGGAGGAGGGAAAGGACTGAGGGTATGGATCGGAAAGCAATTCGGCTGTGGCGTTTTTCATATAACGATCCCGACATTCGCATGGAGTGATTTGGGAAAATCAACTCAAATCTGGATGGCCGGACGGGGATTCGATCGCGCGTGTTCCCGAATGCAAGGCCAGAGCTTTACCACACATACACCACGCTCGGTATGTCGGAATTTAATTAAGTTCTTGTAACTGTTGCTAATTAGTTGTATTGATCAGCTAGGCCTTTGGTTAGACCTGGTCGGACACCCAATGCTATGGTGAGGTGAGATCTG
Organism: Vandiemenella viatica; assembly: GCA_031002005.1. Taxonomy (NCBI): domain Eukaryota; kingdom Metazoa; phylum Arthropoda; class Insecta; order Orthoptera; family Morabidae; genus Vandiemenella; species Vandiemenella viatica. Next base: position 87,227,114 of record CM061918.1, read on the forward strand.
GACAGTATCACACCTCCCCCCCTCCCCACTCCCCCCCTCCCCCCCGTCTCTGGGTGGGTAGACCTTTCCCCCACCCTCAACGTTGAAATTGACGGCATTTGTAGATCCTTTATATAGCTCTACTCTCTACTGTTCTGCAAATATCTAAGAGAATAAGAGGATGACGTGAGATTTCTGTTGATCCTACCTCCCCCCTATTTCACCCCACGTAATTAATAGACGCCCCCTAAGACATGTGTATCTGACCCGTTTGTAGTGAGGGGACTCGAATGGAGCGCCTCTGACTCCGCAGCCTTCCTGCTGCTACCGGCATTGGCGGCGGTGTTCGCAGGGTGGGGCTGGCACGCTGCCCGTGAAATATGACCACAAATCACGCGAGAAGCCGCCCGGCAGCCCAGATAACAACGCAGATTATTATTAAATGAAAATGGCTATCAGCGGCCC
>CM061918.1:87228557-87243557 GCA_031002005.1 Vandiemenella viatica
TACCGGAGCATGCACTCCATCGCATTTTTCTTTTTGTGGATTTTCGCCACGTCGACGTCGAGGTTACTAGAAGTGGGAAAGGACTGAGGGTATTGATCGGAAAGCAATTTGACCGTGGCGTTTTTCATATAACGATCCAGACATTCGCATGGAGTGATTTGGGAAAACCAACTCAAATCTGGATGGTCGGACGGGGATTCGATCGCGCGTGTTCCCGAATGCAAGGCCAGAGCTTTACCACACATACACCACGCTCGGTATGTCGGAATTTAATTAAGTTCTTGTAACTGTTGTAGTGGGTGCCTTGAGTGGGCAAACTACGTTACAATTATCTTTCATGCCTTTATGATTAATAATTGTGGATTTTTAATTTTAATTTTTATGAAGGAGTGAAAATTTATTAATTTTGCAAGAATTTCGACGTTATTTGGATTTAGGAAAAATTGTCACAGTATGACATTTATTTTCTAATCACTGGCGATTACAAGTCTGAGCGAATTTACCGTTAACATTAGCACAAATTGGCAAAATCATAAAAGCAACGCTCAGAGGTACAATTAGCCGTCATGAGCAAGCAAACAATTGTATATTTACTTTAAATATATCTCAGAATCAAAATGCAAGAAATAATGACAACTGGAAACAATGAAAAAATACAAGTTATGACGACCTCAGAAAAAGGTATCATAATACTGTGACTTTACAGTTAAAAAAGGAAAATCATGGGCGCCAGAATGAACAATATATCATTCGAAAATAACTAGTTCTGGCAAATTATGCCGCTAGCTCAGGGGTTTTTACAATTACAAAGTGAGAACATGGACCTATCCTCTCAAAGTCGCTTACGGGTTCTGTTTCACGGAATGCACAATCAGATGGCTTGGTCGTAATAAGTTACCATTGTAGTCCTGCGTCTGATGTCTGCGGTGACTGTAGCGGACCCACGATATGTGAGATTATCTCACAAGTCGGCTATAGGCATCTCTGGTCTGACAATGCGCATCATCGCATTACCGGCTGTGTTGCTGTGATAAGCTTGCTCCAGCAAAGCAAGCTGGCAGCCAGATATCGTACAACGGCAGTTGGCGAGAGAAGCCAACTTTCCAAGTCAACCTCAGACTAGACTCGCATAGCTTGGACTCGAAGATCGAAGTGCTGCTCGTCGCTCTTCTCTCCCATGAGGAAACTTCTCGCTCCGCCCCTCTGTAGTCTCGAAGCTCACATACAACAGAAATTCCCAGGATTTTAAGTTATACGCTCATTTGGATTGGATCTTCAGGTCGGCACCTAATGTCACGTGATATCCCCGATATGTGATTTGGCCAGAGTATCTAACAGAAGTCGGACATATTCGGCTAAGTTCGCCGGGGTGAGAGCCCATTCGGGTGTCGGGCGGCAGGCTTTTCCCGCCAGGTGAGTGACCAATCCCCAGGGAGCAGAGTGTGTGGTCCGGCAAACCCCAAATCCGCGACGTCCTGTCGCCATGATTCGGGAAGACCAAGATTAGCTTCAAGCCTACATAGCTCAATAATTCTTTAATATTCGCTTTACCAAGGTACACTGTATGTTCACCATTTCACTACAGTCCTCACTTGGAATCTTGCGTACTTTATAAAATCACAACAAAAATCTATTTAGGTGGTTATTACATATATAATAAAAATGCACCTTGTAACGTGGCGACAGCGCGTCATGTTACACTGTTGCTAATTAGTTGTATTGATCAGCTAGGCCTTTGGTTAGACCTGGTCGGACACCCAATGCTATGGTGAGGTGAGATCTGGACACCCACCTCCCCCCCCCCCACTCCCCCCTCCCCCCCCGTTGGGTGGGTAGACCTTTCCCCCACCCTCAACGTTGAGATTGACGGCATTTGTAGATCCATTATGTAGCTCTACTCTCTACTGTTCTGCAAATATCTAAGAGAATAAGAGGATGACGTGAGATTTCTATTAATCCTTCCTCCCCCCTTGGTGAGATTTCGCGAGACCTTCCCCCTATTTCACCCCACGTAATTAATGGACGCCCCCTAAGACATGTGCAGCTGACCCGTTTAGAGTGAGGGGACTCGAACGGAGCCCCTCTGACTCGGGAGCCTGCCTGGTGCTACCTGCGTTGGCGGCGGTGTTCGCAGGGTGGGGCTGGCACGCTGCCCGTGAGATATGACCACAAATCACGCGAGACGCCGCCCGGCAGCCCAGATAACAACGCAGATTATTATTAAATGAAAATGGCTATCAGCGGCCCTACACATCACACGGTACAAAGGCGCCGTGCTAACCTGTCTTACTACACACATTGCTAAGAGGCTATCTACATTCGACTTCAACTCCGCGTCACTTTCTCTGCATTTTCCGAGACCTGTTGTAAGTCATCTTCCATGCAGGAACTTGGACAAAGTCGACACTGGAACTTACATTCGACAGTATGATCTTCTCCGCACTTAGGGGCCATCCACAAATTACGTCACACGAATTTCATGATTTTTGGACCCCTCCCATGTCACAGGTTGTCACATTTGTGGGATCCCCCCCCCCCCCGCCCCTGGTGTGACGTAACATATTTTCAAATTTTAAATTTATAAATTAAAACAGCAGTTCCAAAATGATTTATGTATTTCTAGTTAAAAAATCATATCAACAATAAATCAAAAATTTAAGAAAATATAAAAAAACATAAAAAAACGAATTAATGATACAAAATTGAGTCATCATGTGTCCATGGATTTTGAACCCATTCATCTATACTGTCACAAAGTTTTTGACACGTCCCCCCCCCCTTGGTCACACTTTGTTGACCCCCTCCCCCCCCCCTCAAGGTGTGACGTGATTTGTAGATGGCTCCTTAATGATATCGACATCAGCATCTTACAAAAAATGTGATACTTTTATCAAGCGTCGTGTTAAATAAACTCCACTTTTGCGGACTTAGCACTGCGTTAAGGATGTTGATAGTGCCAACGTTTCGACACCCTAGCTAAGGTTTATCCCTTGCCCACTACGCGGATTGTGGAGATGAGGACCGAGGTGGTGCAACCAGGTGTCAGTAGTGGATTCTTCATCCCGAAATGTTCCTGATGAAGATCGCAGGTTGGGTGCCGAAACGTTGGCAGTCGCAGCGTCATTGATGTAATGTAAGTAGAATAGCACCACCTTAGATCTGTTAAGGTACGTGACTGGGGAATGGAAGGTCCTCAGTTCGAATCCCGGTCTCGGCTGGAATTTTTACGAATCCTAAAACCGACCTTCACCTCTGGCAGAGCTTTGCTTTGTTCATGTGAAGCATGCTTGGACGCATCGTGGTTCGGATTGGACGTAAAGCGGTAGGTCCCCTTTCCCCGGTAGGATTATCGGGGCAGGGCAGCCATGACAGAGGCGCATGCGCGGCTAATAGAAACTCTGCCACGCGGCGGCCGAACAATCCTTCGGGATCTCCCGGCCAACAATGCCATAGGCGTTTATTTATTGATCTTAGATCTACCCACTCCTGATCTCAGCCTGTTCGGAGACTTCCATACCTGCCATCTCTTGTCATTTGCAGGTGGTAAAGTTTCAGACACATTTCTCCAATCAGAGAGAGGTGCGGCGTTAACTTCACACAATTGTAGGCTGGCTTTCTCAGTTATTAGTTCTTTTGATATTCTTAGGAAACTTTTCCTGGACTTCACTCTTTGCGTGTGTGGTATATGCCCATGTAACGGATGAGTTCTTAACACGCCAGGATGGGCAAGCAACCGTAAAACCGTAGTTCTAAATTTGACCTTGCCAAAGATGAGTAATACTCATCTAAGGAAGCTGACGCCAAAATATAGGGAAAAGGTATTGAAGAAGAAGAACATGGCCGTAGTGAACCAAAGCCTCCTAGTTAAGGAAGCTAAAGACGTTCAAGGAAAGTACATAAATGGATGGTGAAAGCTGACAGGTCGAACAAATCCTTTGAGGTCCACGAGGATAAAGTCACTAGCAAATCTAAATACATCGTAAATACTAACGTAATATTGTCTGAATAACCAATTGCGTCGTGATGACGTCACTGTTTGACTATAGCTCCTAAAACATTCATTCTCCGAAGCTCTAACACCATCATTTTTGCGAGATCGTATCAGTGATGGCTAACAGAAATAGAAGGGACATAAAAATCAGCGTTACGATAGGAATTCCCTCCACCATCCCTCACAGGGCTAAGTGATATGGCAGACCACACACATGTTTAACAGGCAACAGCAGAAATTATTAAAAAAGGGGGAAAAAAGCGGCTGGGTAGCGGGCGAAGATCGTGAACGGTGATAGGATCCGCGGAAGCGCTACATAGCGATCGGAAGCGAAGATTCGTTTCGACCCCGCCCGCCACGCCATTATCAGTAATTTTTACTGCTGGAATCCAGCGAGTGCGTAATGCCACTCCCGCAGTTGTATCATTTCATTATCTCTCTTATTCCGCGCCTGTGTGGCATTTTTTCTGTTTACTCGCAGTGGTTTTTAGTATATCTGATAATTTTTTGCTTCCTAGTTGTGATAAACGCGAGATGTACTTTTTATTTTATTCTCGCCACATCTGTCTGCTGCCGTTTTGGCCAAATTTTTATCACGCTGCAGTATTGGCTTAGTTACTGCAGTGTGCCGTTTTAATCAGCGAACAATAGACGCTGACTGTATTTTCATGAATTCTTATTCTAAGGATGATAAATTTTAGCGTTAAGAATATCTTAACTAACCGGGGTAAGTTAAAAAACGAAGTTTAACAATTTTCTTTAGAGAATGGCACTATTAAAGTCAACCATCATGGAACAAGGGACCCACATGAAAAGGCTAATCACTCCTTTGCTTCCATCTTCTTGATCATTGGCGACCAGAAGAATCCGTAATCACTAAACTTGTTTACGTAGGACAAAATGAGGGAAATTCTACGATAAATGTAGCACCACAAATTAATGATGGATCCTTATGTAACTCGACGAGACAAATCGAAAGTAAATGACGGAATTTTTCAATATTTCGCTTATTTTTCCAGATATGGAATGTCAAAAAGTTTATTAATAAAATTTAACAAAATGAAGGTCATTAGAGGCGGGAATGAATTGAGGGCAAGAAACGGGAAGGAATTCGGTCGAGGCCTTTTTAAGGAAGCAGCCTGGAATTCAGCTGAAATGATTTGGAGAAACCATATAAAACATGAATCTTGATGGCTGGACGAGGATTCGAATCCACATCCTCCCGAAGGTAATGCAAGGACGTTACCGCTCACCCACCACGCTCGTTGAAGTTGGAAAACTAAGTTAGTCCACAACCCGAAAGTAGGTTGGATCATCCGGAAGGAAGCATATTAAGCCATTGAGTCAGAGGTAGGACGGCCATTTCCTTTCCTCTGATGGTTAAAGTTCAGCATAGCATTCGGGAGGACGTAGGTTCGAATGCCCGTCCCGTACGGCATCCAAATTTACGTTTTCCACAGTTTCCTAAAATCACTCCAGGCGAATGCCGGGATGCTTCCTTTAAAAAGGCCATGGCCGAATTCCTTGCTGTTCCTTGCCTCCGTCCTTCCCGCCTCTAATGACGTAAGAAAAAAAAAATTCTCCTCCGGACCTAGAGTTTAACGAGGATTTCGAACTACGGAATACTGGCGTTACTCATGCAATAATTTCACAATATTTCTTCTGAACTTTTATAAAGTTCCTTCAGCACACGCTAAAAGTATTGAAAATATTTTATTACTTTATGAATAAATTATGTCATTTACTTATCAATTGCGGCTCTGGTACAGCCCACATTTCAACATATCCACCTCAGTTTTGAGACACGATATCTCGAGAACTATGAGAGATACCGAAAAAATTTATTCTTCATTTTCGATTTGTCTCGTCGAATTATATAAGAAAAAAATCATCAAAATGCGACACCATAACTATTGTAGAACCTCCGAAAGGATTAAACGTATTAGAGATATGGGCCTTTGTCGAGGCAATTACGTATCGTAAGATGGGAGCAGAGGTGCTTTTTAAAAGAAATATTTGTAGCGTCCGAAGTTCGGATAACATCTTCTGGACGCTAGTTGGCTGCCATTGCCACGAAAAGTATCTGTCTGCTACTACCCCAAGCTTACAAAAATGGAAGCAAGGTGGGGGCGCAATCTATCCCACTCGGTTCCCGTCTATCCAGATGACCGCTGTTACTATACTAGCCTACTGCTATTCGATACTAGCAGATGAGTGGTTCGCTGATTGCATACCGATGCAGTTAACTAAATTATTAACATTTTCGCTGATATCGTGTAAAATATAAAATCTGGCATCGATTATCTGTGTTTTCCAGAAATTAGCCAACGTGAATATCGGAATGTTTACTTGATATTCCATAGTTGAATTCTCTCCGGTTCATTTCTCCTAATTCTCTTCCCATCCTAGTGAGCTCGACGTCGATGAGACGTAAAAGACTCAATTAAAAAAAAAAAAAAAAAACAAGTAAATGCTTCCGGCCTTGAACATAAATGACGATTCTGTCAGCAAATCATAGGAAAATAAATTTTCTCTAAAAATACAGAAAAAACGAACTTATCACAAACATTCCAAAATTTTTAATGACATATATTGAGCGAATATCTGGAGGAAATAAATGAAGAAAATGGTTTGAAAAGAATCTGTCATAGAAGAAAGCATACACAAGGTAGAAAGAGCGTATTGTAATACTATAAATTATTTTAAAAAAATGCCTGTCTAAAATCTTAAAATAGGGCACTACAATTCAGTAGTGAAACCGAAATGTCTACAAGCGCGTTAATGCCTAGAATTGAACTATACATAAATAGGAATTACTAGCACAAGAAAAAATCTTGGGTCCAATCACAACTACAGAACTATGTAAATTATGAGGTAATAATGAAATATGACAGAAACAGTAAGAAAAAGGAGATCGCGGTTTATTAGACACATTAATAAAAGTTTGACAAAAAATTCCGCTACCTTTAGGAGAAAAAAAAATTGATAACAAGCTGTATTCGAGAGGTCAATAAACATTTGGAACAAAATTAGAGAATAAAACTACGGAAAAAGAGATTTTTAGAAACAAGGTGTTAAGTATGGAAGTATTACACGGCATAAGAAGAAGGAAATCCGGTGCGAAGTGGTCTTAGGAGAGAACGGAAACACATACTGAAATGGTGAAGGAATATTGGACTTAACGGAAGAAGAAACAACAGAAATAGGATGAATAATTGAAATTGGCACTTGTTCTTAGAAGGCATAATCAGAAAGAAGAAGATAGCATCGCGTTTGGGAGGACACAAGTTCGAAGTTCAAGTTTTCCATGGTTTCTCCAAATCATTCCAGCCGAATACCGGGATTGTTACTTCAGAAGGACGTAGCTGAATTGATTCCCATTCCTTGTCCCATTTCTTTCCCACTTTCAATGACGACGTCGACGAGGCGTAAAGCGAAAAGAAGCAAAAAAAGAAGACGAACAAATTTTTTTTTTTTTAAATATGACCGATGTCCAGAAAATGCTCTTTACAGTTAGACTCAGTAACCCAATTGAAATTAAAGCTTCGAGTTAAAAGTTTCTTCTCATTTAACCATCAGGATACAGGATTAATACTTGTGCGTTATTTCATCCACCATTCCTTGCGCTAATCACTTTGTTGTACAGTGTTGGCGTTGTCTCCGGCAGACCCTCTGCTTGTCGTTACGGTCGACCCGCCGCTTGGCGGAGCACGGTCTCCGCGACCTTATCGCTCGGTCCCGACCCTTCTGTATTGAATTTTTGTTTTCCGGTTCCGCGGACACAGCCCTCTCCGATAACCTTCGCCGCTCCCCTAACTCAGGGGTGGGCACTAACTCTTTTCTTTTTCTCTGCTCCGCAGCCGCTGAAATCCCGGAAGGGGCTGATAACACCACTACAGCAGCCCTTGTAAACGGTTCGGATTTTCTACTGTGCGATCCGCCGCGCCGTGGTCAACAAGCGTTGAGAATCTAATATCAACATCGACCGTTTAAATCAAAATAAAGAACGATAGTATAAATTATAAAGTGAGCGTCTAATATTTCCTCAAGATTCTGAGTATCATATAAGTTTTTCTTAAAGTTTTTTTTTTTTTTTTTTTTTTTTTTTTTTTGACGTTCTATCATTCTACCTTCATGCTTAAACCAAATAAACAAATCAGGCAATTCTACGTTTTGGTAACATCATTCATTAGGAAAGAATTTTTTTGAAATTCCACTCGATAATGACAAAATTATTAACAATCAAGCTGGTATGCCATAGTTCAGCGTCAAACTGCTAGGCTTCTCTGGTGTAGGCAATGAGTGATCTCCATACCACTAGACAGCAACACCACGTACAGAAATTTTCGAATGGGCCTTGGCCACATTGTCACAAGATATTTCGGTTGACAAATATGCAATTCTTCTAACAAAATGAGGTAGTTCCGGGTACAAGCTGTTAGGCTTCACTGGTGTTGCTAACGGCTGACCTGATTACCGCTAGATAGAAGCACTACAAATCACAGAGGTTTCTATAAATTGCGCGTATTTTCTAGAGTAAGGAAATTTGTTTCTGTTCGGTAAACATCTCATTATTTATAATTTTTTCATAAGACGTTGCCTGTGTGAGTTAGATATCTGTTTTAGTTGAGAAATAAACAATTGCTACAAATGAGCCGGTTTCTCTGTCTTCCTACTACTAACCACCAACCTCGCTATTCATCGAATATCATTTTAGAAATTTTTACACGGACCACCTAGTATGATAATCTTTTTAGTAATTTGTTCTCTTTTCAGATGACATTTTGTACAATTGTTACCTTACTAGTGGAACGATCTTGTACTTGTTTTTCTGAAAGAAATTATTTGAAAACGCTCCCCTTTTAATGTAGGGTTATACGTAGCAGTCGAGCATGGTGGGTGAACGTAATGCTCTGGCCTGGTATTGTATTCGAATGGACGCGAGTTCGTATCGCATTCCGCCCATCCATATTTCGGATCTTGCACGATTTATCCAGTATCAATCCAGGCGAATGGAACCTTCAGAAAAACAACAGCCGAACTGCTTCCCATTCCTCGTCCCCAACCACCTCTTGTTATCTCAACATTGATGAGGCGTAAAGCCTTTAAAAAAAAAAAAAAAAAAAAATTGGTCGAGCAGGCCCACGCGCCAGATCTCAATCGGTACAGTGGCAGAATTTTTTTTTTTTCGGGCATTAGCTCAGAGAACTAAGGGTTTTACGTGTCGTCGTTGCTTTTTCGCTTAATTAGCGTTTTAGGCCTTTGAACGTAACATACATAAACGTTTCTTGTTGCTAACAACCACCGCGAGTCAAAGATTTTGTGTTGTAGAACTTATATTTTGTTTTGAATCTTCGGTCAGTAGTTTTTGTCTGTTCTATGCCGGTATGTTTGAATATATGTCGTGTCTTAATTATTCACCTTTTAGTGTATTGAACAAAGTTTAGTTTGGTTTGTTTCAGATAAAGCTTCAACAGCGGGATAAAACACACTGAGTGCGACGTGGTAGCATATCATCCTCCGAAAAACCATTAGCTCCCTACTCCACCATGTGGTGATAAATAATTCAGGCACGACGGCATATTTAATAACAAACAAACACTGTACCCCGGGCACACTTTCGCTTCAACGCCAGCGACCCCTATTTATAAATAAGTGGAAGGCGAAATATTATCATTATTTTTTCAGGCCCACAAAAATTATTATAAAATCTACCTCGGCCTGCGTCCCTCCGCCGAACGAGTGGGATAAAAAAAAAAGAAGTCCTCTCGCACACAAATACGCGCGCACAGTTATTCCACATAATTAAACGTTATTTATAGATCTGGCGGAACGGTGCTTTTTCACCGCGTTTCAACCAGAGACAGGGGCGTTATTTAGGACACTACCCCCCCTTCCACCCCCACTGACGTCGGAACACACAGACAAAAAAAATGAAAAGTGTATGAAACCTTGGTGACCACGCTAAAACAAAACAACAATAAATCTGCTTGACGTACCCCTATGTAGTATAATTCACAAAATGTATTTTAGTGTACCGGTTTCTGGTGCACTCGCTCTCTGATAATTTAATTTCTGTTTTGCTGCTGCGATGGTATCACGTCGTGCGTGGACGGCAGGCTTTTGTATTTCCCCCAGCTAGTCTCCGCACCAAAAAAGAATAGCGCAATCGTAGACAGATACTGTGAAGTGATAGACGTGAGTGATTGTGTTCGTGTGTGTGTGCCTTAGTGTGTATGTGAATGTCGTTTATCTATGTATCTGTGTGTACGTGTTTCTGTGAAAGTGCGTGTGTTTTTCTATATGCGTGTGTTTATTTGTTTGTGTATGTGTGTGTATGTGTGCATTTGACCATGTGTGTATGTATGTGTGTTTTTCCATGCGTGTATGTGCGTGTTTGACCATGTGTGTTGTTTGTGTCTATGTGTTTGCGTATGTTTGTGTATGTTTTTCTTTATATGTGTGTGTTTGTCTGTTTGTATTTGTGTATGTGTGTATATTTGTCCAAATGTGTATGTGTGTGTTTGCCCATGTGTGTATGTGTATGTTTGACCATGTGTATTTGTGTGTTTTCGGTGTATGTTTGTGTGTGTTTTTCTGTGTATTGTGTTTGTATTTGTGTATGAGTGTGTATTTGTCCAAATGTGTATGTGTGTGTTTTTCCATGTCTGTATGTGTGCGTTTGTCCATGTGTGTGTGTTTGTGTGTACACGATCAACAGTTTCAGTTACAAAACTATAATGCAGTTAATTTGTAGGTGACCCAATACTATACTGTAGAGTCACATCTACAGAGCAACGCTCAGGACTCGCCTTCGAGTGGACGCGGATTCAAATTCCCATACGGCCATGCAGAATTAGGTTTTTCCATGTTTTTTTTCCAAAATCACTCCACACGAAAACTGTAACGGTTCCTTTTTAAAGGCTGAGACTTAACTTCTACCTGTTCCTGCTCCCAGTACCTTCTCGCCTCTAATGACCACGACGTCGACGATACATAAAGCCATAATCAAAAAAACATCGTGAGAGGATTGCAAGCAATTACAGATCGATAAGGAATCAAACTTATTAGCTAATCGCAATGGCATGGCAATTCAGTTCTTCGGTGTTACTTAACTAAATAGGAATGTTATTAAATAACGCCCATAACGTTGATTTTGTAACATACCCATTTTGTACATACCTCATCGCCGCTTCGTTCCACTGCAAAATGATCTCCACAATTAACATGTCCATTAGACGAAATATTTACCATACTCAATAGTTGGTTTCAAATTTTAAATTTAAGGAGAAAATATTGAACCACAACAGAAACATGAATACGTAACAATTTCATAGCTTGTTGTAATATTAACTTCTTTGGCAGAGAATACTAAGAAAATATATTCACCGAATGAACAAAACTAATAAGTAAAGCATGAATTTAAACGAAACGCATACAGTTCTGTACGGTTTGCAATTGAAAATGTATTGAGCTACAACAGAAAAAAATAGATAAACATCCTTTCGTAGGTCGCTATAACAGCTCTATATATGGATAGCACTACCGACTCGATGACTAAGCAGGGTTGTCTTAGTATTGACTGGCCTGAAAGCCCGTCCCGAAATTTCGGGAGTGTTCTCGCTAGTCATTTCTTCACTAATAGAATTGTTATTAAATAATGCTCGCAACATCAAGTTTGCAGTAATATCTCTGGTCGTAATTAGTTCCGGTATCGCAGGCCGGGCTCGTTACGTCGGCGTTATGTACACGATCACACAGCGACCAAGCTTAGCCTTTTATTAGTGTACATAATAATGTTTAAAAGTACTTAATGCAGCATGTGCAATAAAATCTGTTGCCAACATTGACATTAAAAATCAAACACATATTTCCTTGGGCGATGACCTATCGTTGGTGGTTGGATTAGTGTTACTTTAACTGAGTGACTACAATATTTCTCTCGCCATCGTATTAAGACACAATGGCAGCTTCTCAACGCTGCAAAAAATACTTAACTGATCCATTCTTGGTAGTCCACAGGAAAAATCTGATTCTAATTGAATAACGAAATATAAATTAACAGTGATCAACAAAATGATGTAATTAGGCTTTCTTTCTTTCTTTTCTGTAATTTACCATAATCCTTTGTAGTTTAATAACATATTTTTTTGCTGGTAAATATTAAAAAAATTCAATATATAATTCACCTTTAATAGTTCAGTTTCGTAACGGGGTTTTCCGTAGGAGTTAAAAATGTATTTTTAGATTTAATGGTTCAATACAATATGTAACGAAATATTAATAATATAGACGCACGTAAAAAAATAGGCCAATACAAGTTAATGTTAAATACAATTCTTTTTGACATGGTAATCGGATTTGAAAAGAACATTTTACTGGTCCTTGGGTTGAAAAGGGCAGAAAAACGCGAGTATATACCACGTGATAACAGTTTGGATGATGTTTGGATGATAGAGTTTGATTTTTCGTGTTTCTAGCAGTTTCGGTGGACCATTGGTGGGGTCTCCCCCTCTATAGTTAAGAGGTGGTGCACCACCATTTCGTTTTTGTTCCACCTCGCAGGGTTGGCAGCCCCGGCCGATCGGAGCAGGCCTGCCACAAGCAGAAACGTAACCTCTCTCCAACCCCCTGCGGCTGGAACGGAAGGGGGCGGTTTGACGTACGCGAAGACAAGATTTATCGCCGTAAATGAAACACTCTGGGGGTTGTGTTTTCTAGGGGTCCAAGGCCGGGTACGGAGCTTTAATCCCCTGTTTTCTTTCTGTTTTTTCCTCCCCTCTCTCCCCTTCATGCATATTCATCAGTTTGCGGCCACAGAACGGTTACGCCGAAATAATTTGTTAATTTATTTTAGGGGTTGCTAACAGTAAAGTGCCCCCTTTTCTACTAAATTAGTTCCGAGGTTTTCTCGTTTTTTAATTACCTGTAGAACCGCTGTTTGAAATAATCCATAAATCTTTTCCGTGCGGTTGTGTGCAGTGGTTTCTTAAGGTCTTAACGGGTTTATTCGTATCTGCACTGAACGTGTTGATGCGAAATGTTTCAGGTTAAATCCACGTTAGACTATCTCCAATTTAGCAACTAATAATCTCTGATAAGAACGGCTGTCACCTTCATTTCCCTAATACACTGTAAACTGCGTTTCTGTACAACATTTGATTACGTTATACTAAACTACACGACCGGTTATGTCTCCTACCGCCAGATGGATATCGTATCTACAATTTTTGGCAAGGACCGTTTAGCAACAAACAGTAGATTCATTTATAATACTGTTTTAAGCTTTTCCTATTTTGAGAAAACATCCTGATGCTCCTTAAAAATTCATTTTCTCAAAATAAGAAAAAATTAAAACTAAGTGTCTTAAAACTATTTACGTTATATCTACATTTGCATATATCCTCTGCAATTCACAAAATTGTGAGTGACAGTAGATGCTTTTCACCAAAACTAGTCCCTACTCTGTGCATTCCAATGACGAATGGCAAACAGAGCGTAGTGGGGGAGCGGTTAAAGCCTCGCATTCGGGAGGACGTCGGTTCGAATCCCCGTCGGAGCATCCAGATTTGGGTTTTCCATGGTTTCATTGTTGAAGGCCGGCGTCAAAGAACAGCAACAATCAAAATCGTACTTTTACGCGCTGACAGTACAGCGAAATTTGGTGTTGATGGGATATGGCAGCAGAAGACCGAAGCGACTGTCTCTGCTATTCAAAACACCATCGGCTTATAGAGCCTCTCCTGGGATCGTTGTAATTGCTGGTGGGTTGTATATGTGCTAAAGGTTGTTATTATGGCCGCGCAGTCCACTTGTGAGCGTCTAGATCAGTGTTTCCCAACGTGGGGCTCACGCCCCACACGGGGGCAATTTGGTTTTTTTTTTGGGGGGCAATTTAGAAATTGACTTGATACGACTTTACCACTTTCTCTTCGGGTTATTTAAATGCAATGCTAGATATAGGTACAAAATATAGCAAAAAAGCAAATTCATAAAAGGATCACACTAAATTGCCATAATAAATCTTTATTAAAAATCTTTTGAATTTTAGTATTTCATTATATGTTTTTTTTTTTAATTTTACTTAGGCCCTACTGTGTTTTATGACAATAGATATTAAAGTGTTTTCTTTCAAAAACCATCCTATATGAGTTTCTTTAATAATAAATATTTTTTTATTAAAAATTATGTATGGGGGGCAAAAAAAAAAAAAGTTCAAAGTGGGACATGACCCAAAAAAGGTTGGGAAACACTGGTCTAGATTGATTTGGGGGTTGTTCTTAGAAGCATCTTAGGATTTTAGGCTAACTTCCAGATTATAACAGATTAACTACTTGTGAGCACCGAGATGTTATTTGTCAGGATAAGGATATTTGACACCAGGGCGATCTTTGATATAGCAGGGATCCCGAACTGCTCTAACAGTGATATATTTCTTACCTTGCCGATATATCACAAACCCTTCCACATTATTATCTGAAATAACTTGGGATCTAACCTAACGACTGTAAATGACTGAGGCGACACAACTGATAATTTAAACATACTTTAATTATAAACATACTCTAATCATACATTTATCCGCAAATCTGTCTAACGTTATGCTGGAAGGGAAATGACACGCAAGCATAGACACAATTGTTATCAACATACTAAATGAATGAATAGCTTCTTCATACGAGTATAATGGAAAGATTGCTTTACTGATTAAATACAAATAACTGAATAATTAACGATCCTGATTATAACCCGACATTACCAAATAAGATTTCACGAGACTACAACATTACGACAACAACGGAAAACAACTCATTTAAGTTACAGATTGAATAATGACTTAATAATTTATCTAACGAGAGACAAGACTATGGGCAAGCATAGCTTGCCCAGTGCCGAAAGGCACACAGACAAGACAAGTCTTACCTCTTACATGGCTGCTGGCAGAATAGTTCACCGAATAGCATGATCCGATGCAACGCGGCGGTTCTTATTCACGTCAGCACGTGCCA
>CM061918.1:87244557-87277938 GCA_031002005.1 Vandiemenella viatica
TAAACAAACCAAAGCGAATCAATATTAGGTTGCCGCAATTTAAGCACAACTGCAACATAAATAATTGATTTCCAACAGATACGCATACGAGATTGATACAAACACTTCGTAATCTTAATTCAAAGCGAATAAACAAAGCAACCACTGATATGAAGCGATGAATTAAATACTGTTCCATCGAAATGACGACAGTCGGGTCCACTACGAGGGCGTTTTTCCTTGCAGCAGGCCTATAATCCACTGCTTTCGCGGAAGGCAAATGCCGGGATGCTTCCTTCAAAAAGGCCATGGCGGAATTCCTTCCCATCCCTTGTCCCCAGTCCCATCCCGCCTCTAATGACCTTACCGGTAGCCGTAGACGAGGCGTAAAGCCCTAAGTAAAAAAAAAGCTTTCGCCGGTCTTAGTCCATGTGAATAACTTGATGACTGAGGCCCTTATTTTCCACCGAAGTAGCCGAACATCCGTATAGACAACATGTAACCAGCATAATTCAATTTTAAATAGTCTTGTAGCGACGATAGTATATATAAATACAGTACTACAACTTAACCGGAAGTTGTGTATATCACATTACTGTGGTTATCTTGTAGTTACAAATTTCTATAGGACGAAGAATGTAACAGGCGTATATGCAGGAAAAGCTATGGAATTGCTCTGTTTGGGTTAGTAGTTGCGTGAATGCCGTGGTGTTGTCAACATGTGGGCGAGACAGCCAACCGACTACTTGTTGCCTGAGCCTCCAAGGCCGTCGGGACCGCAGGGGTCGTGGGAGCGACCTCCAGTGCGGACCCCAGGAAACAGTCCCCCCGCCTCCTCAACTCTTTTCGTTTTACCCTCCCCTTACGTCAGGTTTACCCATTGAGCGGATTAATGACCGACTCGGCGCGGCCTCTTAGATCAATGAAGGAAGGAACAGACACTGGCAGGAGGAACAAAAGGAGCAGAATTGAAGGGTCACCGGACGCCGCCAATTGAGGGAGGTCGGCTGCGAATACGCCTACTCTCTAGTCGATGCTTATTTGATACTAAGTTGATACGTGATCGATATTTGGTCGATAATTGCTCAATATTATGTCAATACGTGATCGTTACTTCATCGATAATTTATTTCGTTCTGGGTTTGCATGTCGCCTTGTTGATTGGTCGATATTTTACTCTAGAACTATAAAACTAATATGCTTTTATCTTGGAGGAAATTGAATTTCTGGCTTGGCCTTTTGCAGAAATTAACTCAACCTTCGGCAGGACTGATTTCGGGAAGCTATGGAAAAGCTAAATCTTGAAGGCTGGACAGAAATTTGAACCTCTTTCTCTGGAATGCCTGGCCCAAACGTTACTGTTCAGCCAATGGATTCTGTCGAAATTGAAAGTTTAGTTCTAGTATTGACAGTGAAAGATGTTTTAAACTTCCTGTACCTGGAAAACGGGGTAGGGTCTGTCGAAACACAGATTTCATAATCACCAAATTATGTATCTGGATCTGGCTTAAAGTCCCTACTCTTCCTTGATTAGTAAAGCAAATAAACAACAATGAAGGCGTTCTTGATGGTGGTTGTTTTACTGATGGGGTTGTGGAACATGGCCTAAGCGTAGTATCTGCAGGCTTACAGGATATTTTTTGTTTTGTTTTTATGGCATTACGCCTCGTCGAGGTCATTAGATTCGGGAGAGGATGAGGGTGAGGAACGAGATGGAATTCGGTCATAGCCTTTCGAACGAAACATTACGTCATTCGCTTGACGTGATTTTGGCAACCCATGCGAAACCGAAATCTGGATGGTCAGAAAGGGTTTGAACCTGCATCCTCCAGAATGAAAGGCCCTATCATTACCATTAACACACATCATTATGAAGGAGACTAAAAGCACTATTCACTCACCGTCATCTGACGTATATTCGAGTAGTAAACAAACATAGGCCGTAAGGACATTTTTTTTAACTGCTTAATGTCTCTTAACAGCGAGGTCTTTAGAGACGGGAAAGGATGGGGGGCAAGGAATGGGAAGGAATTCGGCCATGACCTTTTGAAGGAAGCAGCGCGGCATTTGCCTGGAGTGATTTGGGAAACCATGGAAAATCCAAATCTGGGTGCCCGGACGGGGATTTGGACGGGATTTGAACCGTAAGGAGAAAAGCAAATGGCTACTCTACCCTCGCTTACTTTTTAACGACTTATTTTAGGGGCTTTAGGACATTTATCAGTTGATAAAAACTTAGTTTGACATTTCATATAGGCGGTATGTAAGGGACAGTTTGTAGAGACGATATCGAAGTAATGAGTGAATTTGAATGGTTCCTTACTTGATGCACAAGTAGGATACACAACCATGGTTGGACACTTGCTATGAGATCCACGTTGTGGGTATTAAATATAAAAACATGAGGAGACGTCAGGGAAATTATGCCAGGATGCAATGAGTAACTGATACGATGAACGATGTCGGTTGCTGACCATTGGAGAAGAGGAGTTTGTTGAAGAGAGTACTGGGAATGATTAAGGTATATATTGAGGATGAGGCCTGGAAAGATTTTTTGAGAAGAATTATGAAAAGCATCTACGAAGGAAGAGATTACCTTGAACATAATCTGGCATTTTCTTTTAACTTGTGGCTTTGCGCATCATCTACGTTGAGGTCATTAGACACCAGATGGGACTGGCGACAGGGAACGGGAAGGAATTCGGTCTAAGTTTTTTCAAAGAAGCATCCCGGCATTTGCCTGGAGTGATTTGGGTAAACCATGGAAAACTGAATTCTGGATGTCCGGACGGGGAATCGAACCGGTGTCCTCCCAAATGCGAGGCCGGAACGTTAACCGCTCACCCACCACGATGGGTATTGATGTCAGCCATAATGAAGTGTTAAAGTATTCATGTATAGGCAAAACAGTCAGAATACTGCGAAAAAATTTCTTAGGAGGCGCGGAAAAATTTCTACGCATCCTGGTAACAAATCCACCAACAAATCTTTTATCATGGTTGTACTGTTTTATGTTCCTTTCTTCTCGTTCTAACCCTTTTTGCATGAACCCCGTTCATTCTTCAGTAAAGAAACACCCTACCAGAAGAAAATCTTGGTACAACATAAATGCTTGTCTCCTAATTATTCCCAACAATCCCATAGATGCGCTGGTTTCACTTTAGCGGAAAGACAGTAAAAGGTAACGCGATCTATACCTCCGCTAATGTGCCTCGTGTTGTTCTGGAACGGAAAGTCGATTTTTGTTTCCTTTAAATATGAATCAGTGTTTAAGTGGCTTTAATGTGTTTTGATAGCACACTCAAGTATTTCCTTGGGGATGGTTGAGTTACAAAGCGAACCTAGCTTATATGCATTAAAACAATAGATTTTTAGTAGAGGTTCTGTGTTTGCCAAATGTCTGGTTTTTATACTCGTTTGAGAAACATCTCACAGGCAGATGGCACCCTTCTTACGCAGCAAAGTAAAATAACATTAATCAGTGTAGCAAAAACTAGAATTTAATTCGTTCCTGGAAGACGACAGTGGAACAAACACGCTGGCTCCCTTTAATAAATACTCTCTCTGCCAGAAAAAAAATATTGTTAAATGTAAATGGGGGAAGCATCTGTGAAATTACACATAGAGTCACCGTCCCTAATTATTCATTTCCGTATTTTTTGCTTCGTAATACGTGACACAACTGAAACAATTCGAGAAAATAACCTTATGATAGCAAGATTTATTCAACACTGAAGTACCAAACGTCATGCGATAGGGATATGCAAAAAACCAGATGGCTGAATGGCACGAGTTGCATGGGACATTCCGTTACGAAAATTGTTCCAGATTTCGATATTCTTCAATTTGTATTGTCTAGAGCAGGGGTGGCAAACCGGCAGCCCACCTTGAACATTTTTTCGGGCCCGCCAGATTCATCACACTTTTACAAAATATATTTATTTTATAATGGCCAAAGTAGTGAAAACCAATGAATTAAAAAAAAAATCATTTGTACATCCATATATTCAAAAATTATCTGTCGAAACTTTTAGTATCATTATTATTATATTATCTATGTTTACCTGTAAGAATAATTGGAAACAAATTAATAATAATTCATTATGTTTCAATTTTTCACTCCAAAACTGTTTATAGTGGGTCTAAATCTAATATGGGGATATATGATTTTATTTAATTTTTAATTTAATTTTTAATTGCAATGGAGCACAGGTTCCGGTGGCAATTTCCCTACACCCACATCTTCCCCCTGTCCTGCACCTACCTACATTTGCCCTCTACAAATTTTATCTTCAAATTCTTTCAAATTTTTCGGTAAATTATTCATCATTTCTCTTAGTAACTCATTCCAATCCCTGACACCCTTACCTAAAAATGAGAATCTTCCCACACCCTTGTGCCTGAAATCGAGTGTCAGCTTGTGGTCATGGTCATCTTTTCCCTTCCATGCACTACTTTTCATACCTATTGCTATATCTTTCCATGCCTCATCGCCAGTATATGCCCTGTACATTCCCATGACCCTCCTCATCCTCCTCCTGTCTTGCAATGAATCCCATTCCAGCTCCTTTATCATATCCGTCACTGATTGCATTCTGCGATAATTTCCAGAAACAAATCTAGCAGCCCTTTTTTGCACCCTCTCCAACTCCTGTATTTGATACGTAAAATGAGGGTCCCATACTACACTACCATATTCGAGCAATGGTCTGACCAAAGTTTTGTAACCCAATTCCTTGACTTCTCGTACATCCCCTCATCACTCTCTCCAACAAGTGCAGAACTTTGAAACCTTTTCCTGCCACCTCTCCTATGTGTCCTGCCCAGTTAAGTTTGTTATCAAAAGTAATTCCAAGATATTTACATTTCAAGTCTTTAGCAAGCAATTCTTTCCCCACCTTATATTCATAATTAACCTTTTGTTTTTTTATGCGGAGACATTATGCATTTCGTAAGTGGCCCGCAAGATCATTTCGGTTGGCCACTCCTGGTCTAGAGTGTAACTTCAGTATGTAATTACTCGTATCACCTCCCGCCATGGACAACACAGTAACCGACCACGTCTGCCTAATAACCGAGAACAGCGTCGTCTACGCCGAGGTGTCATTGTTGAAGGCCGGCGTCAAAGAACAGCAACAATCAAAATCGTACTTTTACGCGCGGACAGTACAGCGAAATTTGGTGTTGATGGGATATTGCAGCAGAAGACCGAAGCGACTGTCTCTGCTATTCAAAACACCATCGGCTTATAGAGCCTCTCCTGGGATCGTTGTAATTGCTGGTGGGTTGTATATGTGATAAAGGTTGTTATTATGGCCGCGCAGTCCACTTGTGAGCGTCTAGATCAGTGTTTCCCAACGTGGGGCCCACGCCCCACAGGGGGGGCAATTTGGTTTCTTTAGGGGGGCAATTTAGAAATTGACTTGATACGACTTTACCACTTTCACTTCGGGTTATTTAAATGCAATGCTAGATATAGGTACAAAATATAGCAAAAAAGCAAATTCTTAAAAGGATCACACTAAATTGCCATAATAAATCTTTATTAAAAATCTTTTGAATTTTAGTATTTCATTATATGTTTTTTTTAAATTTTACTTAGGCCCTACTGTGTTTTATGACAATAGATATTAAAGTGTTTTCTTTCAAAAACCATCCTATATGAGTTTCTTTAATAACAAATAATTTTTTTATTAAAAATTATGTATGGGGGGCAAAAAAAAAAGTTCAAAGTGGGACATGACCCAAAAAAGGTTGAGAAACACTGGTCTAGATTGATTTGGGGGGTTGTTCTTAGAAGCATCTTAGGATTTTAGGCTAACTTCCAGATTATAACAGATTAACTACTTGTGGGCACCGAGATGTTATTTGTCAGGATAAGGATATTTGACACCAGGGCGATCTTTGATATAGCAGGGATCCCGAACTGCTCTAACAGTGATATATTTCTTACCATGCCGATATATCACAAACCCTTCCACATTATTATCTGAAATAACTTGGGATCTAACGTAACAACTGTAAATGACTGAGGCGACACAACTGATAATTTAAACATACTTTAATTATAAAAACCTAATCATACTTTTATCCGCAAATCTGTCTAACGTTATGCTGGAAGGGAAATGACACGCAAGCATAGATACAATTGTTATCAACATACTAAATGAATGAATAGCTTCTTCATACGAGTATAATGGAAAGATTGCTTTACTGATTAAATACAAATAACTGAATAATTAACGATCCTGATTATAACCCGACATTACCAAATAAGATTATCACGAGACTACAACATTATGACAACAACGGAAAACAACTCATTTAAGTTACACAGATTGAATAATGACTTAATAATTTATCTAACGAGAGACAAGACTATGGGCAAGCATAGCTTGCCCAGTGCCGAAAGGCACACAGACAAGACACAAGTCTTACCTCTTACATGGCTGCTGGCAGAATAGTCAATCACAGAATAGCATGATCCGATGCAACGCGGCGGTTCTTATACGTCATCACGTGCTAGACGTATGGTGCGTGCTCGCGCAGCGCAAGCACTGGGAGTCAGCAGAAAGTCTCGCATAACCACTGTCCGCTTGCTTCGAGCATCTCGTAATATTCACAGACTAAAATATCAAAACTCCCAATTTAAGCCTTAATGCACAGACTGCCCGTTACATCGTGAACATATCAGTTTCACCTCAGATAACAGGAAAAAGGTTGGGTGGTCAAATGAGTCACGATTCCAGTTTGTAAGAGCTGATCGTAGGGTTCCAGCGTGGCACAGACTCTACGAGGCCGTGAACCCAGGATGTCACGAAAGCACTGTGCAATTTGGTGGTGTCTCCTTCCGAGTATGGGCTGTGTTCACACAGCGTGGACTGGGTTCTTCTGATCTAGTTAAACCGACCATTGACTAGAAATGGCTGTGTCCAAATACTTGGAGACCATTCGTGGCCTTTATGTTCACCAATAACTATGGACTTTTCCAGAACGACATTGCACAATTTTACAGTGCCAAAATCGTTCCCGATTGGTTAGAGGATTATTCTGGACAGTTTCAGCAAATGATTTTGCCACTTAGATCAATATACATGATTCCAATCGAAAATGTCTGGGACATGATCGAAAGCTTGGTTCGTTCACACACTTTCGCAATTATGGCTGAACATTTAGTCATAGTACATCTGACGACTAGCTGAATCAATGTGACGTCGAGTTGCTGCATTTCGCCTCGTGAAAGGGGCTTCCATATGATATATTAAGGAGATACCCCATTATTTTTTCACTTCAATATAACGATTCCTAAAGTCCAAAATGCACGACATATAGTGACACTCTAGGGATGCATTATTTTCAAGAATCATTAATATATTTTTTTAACTGCTTTACGTCTTTCAACATCGAGGTCTTTAGAGACGGGAAAGGATGGGGGCAAGGAATGGGAAGGAATTCGGCCATGGCCTTTTTAAGGAAGCATCCCAGCATTTGCCTGGAGTGATTTGGGAAACCATGGAAAACCCAAATCTGGATGCCCGGACGGGGATTCGAACCGCCGTCCTCCCAAATGCGAGGCCAGAACACTATCCGTTACACCACCACCCTCGGTATATAATCTGTGATCCTCAAATGCAGCAATTTTGCCTATTAAAAAAGCCATCGAGGTAAACATGGGACATGTCGATTAAGATGCCAGGATGCTTCCTTCAAAAGGCCATGGCCTCGCTGTTAGAGAGACGTTAAACAGATAAAAAAAAAAAAAACAAAAAAAAAAAACGATTATGATGAATTTGTCCACAAAAGCGGCATTCACTTCTTGTTGTTCTATGATCCAACTTGTGAACTCTCTTCTTTGTGCGGGATCTGTTGGCATATCTACTTGAGCCAGTTTTACATTTTTCAGGCATGAAGATTAAATCTTGAGGGAGAATAGAGTGGAGACTGGCTGTTGAAATGTCAAGTTCTTGTGTGCGTTGACCAATTGAGGTCCCTGGACTTTCGGCTACACTTTCGCTAACTTCCTTGATGTTTTCTTCTGAGTGGCCAATACGAGCTTGCGTCGTATATTTTACATCAATAACTGAACAATTACTTTCGAAGGTTTCGATTATTATTTTCACATTTTTTAAGAATTCAGAAGATTATTTCTACCGAAACCTTAACGCACTTTACGAATCGCGGCAACCAGACATTTACTATTCCGATAGCAAAATTTTAACTATAAGGACGCGTTGTGTAACAAGCACTTAATGTTTACTACTATCGAACTGTCAGAATTATCGACCTAATCAATCATAACATCCTTTAGAAGAGGGGTGGCCAATCCAAATGATCTTGCGCACCACTTTGGAAATGTATCATAACTCCGCGAGCCGCATGTAAAATTATATATAGGGCCTACCAATATTAGATTTAGACACACTATAGACATTTTTTGGTGTGAAGGACTGAAACATAGTAAGTTATTACTATTATTGTGTTTACTATTGTATTATTAGTCTACATGTAAAAATAGATAGTATAATAATAATGACACTAAACGCGCATTTTAAAGAAATATATAACACTAAAAATGATATATAATTCTGAAAATATGTATGCACAAATAATGTATTTTTTTTAATACACTGGTATACTTTGGCTATTACAAAATAAATATATTTTGTAAAAGTGTGATGAATCTCGCGGACCGGAAAAATATTCAAGGCAGGCCGTATGTGGTCCCTCGGGTTGGCCACCCCTGCTTTAGAACTTCATTTATATCGAAAATGAACACTCTTTAGGAATCATGGTAACCAAACTTTCACCATTTTTATAGTAACGTTTAACAATAAGGACGCGAATTGGTACCTTACAGCGCTCCATGTATACTCCTATCGACTTGTCGCTACTATCGACCTATCGAATTATAACAGCCAAAATGGCGCGTAATTCAAATCTTGCCCTCTTGCTAAAACATCATTTGGCTCCGCGCCAATTCGTCGTAACCTACAAAAATTGTCCTATCGGTATGAAATTTGGTGCACACACTCCTTAGGCGATAATAGTTGATTTAAAGTATAACGTAAGCTTCGAATATGTACAAAACAGGAAAAATCACTCGAAATGTGGGTAGATGCATACATGTTATTACCCAAGAAATACACTTTAATAGCTGTTGACATTTATTCCACGTGTTTTTAAGTCTTCATTATTGAATAAAAACTGCTTTCCACATGCAGTTTGCAGATACGTAATTAGTAGTATATTGCATGACAGCGTACATTACAGGGAAAAACATTGCGTCTTCCGTAACGAATGTTTGATACACAGCATTTGAGTTGGTTTAATTTTTTGTAATTAGCAGTTGTGGTTAGGTTGAAATGCAGCCTGGACCAAGAATTAAGAGTAAGAAACACACAGAATTAATATCGACATGTAATAACGTGTATTTCTTGCGTAATAACATGTGTGCATTTGAAGTGATTTTTCCTCATTTTCGCACATTCGAGGCTTTCGTTATACACTTTTAATCAAATATTATAGAAGGAATGTGTGTACCAAATTTCAGACCGATAGGACATTTTTTGTAGGTTCCGACGTATTGGCGTGTTACCCGTCATTTATATCAAGCGGTTTCCTCGCGAGGACTTGGTGCAAGTTGTGAGAGGAGCACAGTAGCAGGCATCCACGTTCCAGTGACCGAGTTGTGGGTCCTCTCTCCGACACTAGCAGGTAGTAATTTAAGTCGGACAGCTTACTAATGCCTCCTCTCGTCGAGATTAACTACGCCGACATGCATGCGGATTTGTTCTGTAGACGAGCAGCATATGTACAACTCCCGCTCCAGATATCAAATCAGCCTTCTCCTACAAGCGCCGTCTGAAATATTATCTCGTCCTCGTATTACACAGACAATGGCTGTCGTATTAATTTCTTGAGTCTTGCGAGATGCGGCCTTGGGTTTCTACAGCTGAAAGACACAGTCAGGCCATAACTGTCCACTCAACTAAATTTTTAAGATCGATCGTGGTGGGTGAGCAGTTAACGCTCTGGCCTCGCATTCGGGAGGACACCGGTTCGAATCCCCGTCTGGGCATTCAGATTTTGGTTTTCCATAGTTTCCCCAAATCATTCCAGGTGAATACTGGGATGCTTCCTTCAAACGTCCATTGCCGAATTCCTTCCCGTTCCTTGTCCCCAACCCCATCACGCCTCTAATGACCTTAACATCGACGAGGTGTAAAGCCATAAGTAAATATATATTATTATTATTATTGCCGAATTCTGCCAATAAATGGAAGACGTTAAACAAATGACCGAATCAAGTTTGCTTTTGAGTTCTTCTTGTTGTTGCAGTAGGCTTTCATTCTTTCCGAGAAAGCTTGTTTGCGTTCTTCTGACCACTTTGGTCGGTATTGTTTTTGATTTGGTTGCTCAGTTGTAACTTTCCATTTGTCTACTTTGTGTCTGAAGGTGTCTCTTTCTAAGATGTCTGTTGCTCCTATGTTTGCACTTTTAAGATCCTTCCGAATTTTATTCAGCCAAGGTTTTGGATTTTTAAGTGAATTTACATAATCTATTATGTTTTTTGTCAATCGATTTTCTGGTAGCCTCTTAAGATGACTAAAGAATTTCATTCGCCTTTTCTTGATATCAATCGATATATATATATATATATATATTAAATCCTCCAACTTCCTTCAAACTAATCAGAAATCCTTTCCCAGCGAATCCTTATATTGAAACGCAGGACAGGTCAAGATATCATGATCTTTGACCCTAAAAAAGTGGACTATTCTTGACCCATGGCTATTTCTAAAACACGACCACGGACTATTGTCGAGTAGAATACAGATTTCAGGAAAATATGTGTTTTATCTGATTTTGAAATTAAACATTTTTGCATGGTTTGAGAAAACACTGAAAGGTAATTTTATTACGTCGCAATGACGTTTGACACTATCTTGAAAGCAATTAAAGGCTCCTGCCCACGAATAACAGATACTAAGTGATTCAACCGATACAAGAAATGTATATTTGAAAGTCACCGTATTTTTTCAAGTGGACTAGGGCATGGCAATCGCTGAAGTGGAAAAGAGAAATTCAAACACAAGAAAGAAAAAATTTCTAGCGTTAAAATTTATGGCCTCTTTGTTGACGCGCTTACCTCAGTGATAAAGGAATAAGACAAAATGAAGCTGATCTGGCTCAGACAAATGTGTAGAGTCCAACGGATCTGAAATATATTTTTACAAAGACTATAATCTCATTTGTTTGATTCCCAAATAATAGTCAGAAAATATAAGTTATCTCTTTGAAATTTTTTTTCCCCCACCAAATTTCAATTACAAATGACTTGGCCTGTTTATATGAGTGTAATCCCATAAACTATTAAGGTTGTGATGATTTTATCGCCACGCCTGCTTCAATAACGGATTGGTGAGCTACAGACTATAGGACTATACTCATCTCTCTATTTCAAGCTTAAGAGAGCATATTTAACTCATTTTCTTCAATTAGTTTTCTGTAATAGTCGGTCAGTAATTTCATCTCTTCGTGAAAATCAATAAGTACACTCTCTACCTCTACCACAAAGGTGCCAGACGCCCCTATTGCAGTCAATTTCGCTAACTTGATGGAAGTGGTTAAACCGACAAGTTGGACAAAGTTTACAGGAACACAGATTTACATTTTAGTTTAGTTAACAACGATCTATTACAACCAAAACAAGTCTTTTAATATTTGACAAACAATTTTTTGTTTATTAAGTTTGCTCTCTTGCTAGACTGCTTGATTTGTTGGCATTTTTAAATGTGCAGATGGTTATTGTTTACTTTTTCTTTTGAATAATATATTTTCTCAGAGAATTTACTGTCTCTCAGATAAGCACTAGATTTTAGATATAAATCCAGGAGATCAAATAAGAAGATGAGAGACTTAATTCTTCCTTTTTCAATTTTTCTCTTCGTTTTAAAATATTAATAGTAAAATTTATTTAAAAAACTGGTAAATTGCATATGACTTGATTTTTTAAAAACATGGTTAGGGAAAGTAGAAATTACTCATCAGCTCATATTATCCAACCACCTACCTTGTTTCTTCTAGATCGGGTACATAACAATTGTTGTGTTACCTTCATTTCAACTTCTCCGCTACTGGACAAAATTATGCAACCGAGTCTGATAATAATACAAAATTAGATCGTAACATAATACTGTCAAGCTGAAAGGTTCGAACAGTTGACCTAAGTATTAACAGTGACCGGCAATTGTAGTAACGGTTCCCTTTTTGGCTTGTCGCTGACGGAAACAAATCACCCCCCTTCGAGATTAGAGCGCGGGGCAAAATGAGGGAGACGGGCAAGAATCCTAGCTCCACCCCAGCGTCCTTGGCTCTGAAATATCGCCCCGAATATTGACCTAGGGCTCCAAATTTACGGTCTCGCTGTCACATCCAGGCACGGCGCAAAAACTGAGCTGCGAAGGAAGAGGCAAGAAGCGGGAAACAAAACTCTAATCTGTAATCCTCCACCCCGCGCCAAACAAGCCGTCTTCCACCAGCAAAAAGTCGATCCCAGATTCGCTCAGTAAAAATTAACTGCCCAGTAAAGAAACAAGTACCCAAATTTGTGCAACTTTCCTCTGTAGACGAACAAGTACTTTTTCGTGAAGCTGACAGCTAAGAGTGGAGTCTTGGATGGTTCTCCAAAAAAGCAATGACCGAATTCCTTCCCAATTCTTGTCCCCAGTCCTATCCTGTCTCTAATGTCCTCCACGTCTAAAAGACGTAAAGCAATAAAAGAAAGGCCAATCGAAGCTTGGTACATACTTATAGATAAAACATGACGTATATTCCTACCTGGGTGCTCCACAGATAATTTCTGCTATGCATGACGTTTTAATAGCTTCCATCATTATATTCATCAGGTGAAGTAGCAGAACGAAGGGAAATCTACGGTATTCCTGTATTAGGACGTCATTTAAGATTTCTTCACGATGCGATCTCTTCCATATATATAGACTATATATGCTCAAATGTAGGCGCATACAAGGTCAGCTAAAAAGTCTGTTCGCCTATTGGCCAGTCCCTTCGCACCTATGTCGCCTAAAGTTTTGCAGTTATCAGTTATTGTGGTTATTCAGACGTATTCTTCGGCAGAGGCCACGAAGCTAATACCTTCATCCGACGGACGAATCACCGTCAACAGTATCGCATTCCGTCGCTCCATACAAACTGCGGAGAGGTTTGGCATTTAACCCAGGACTTTGGAGCATAATCTGTTGATTAGGAACTGTGCACCACCACCTCTTTAATCGTGCCAGTCATGTCATGATGGTTAAACTCGAACCAACTAGCCAGGATTCGGTCGTATCACTGAGTTTGTTGTAAAATGAACGATACCTGCTTAGCTGTTATGGCTAGAATGGAATTGCGGTGGACCGCATTTGCCTTAGTAATCTGGTTAACGCTTTCTTATTGTTTTTATATTATTATCTAATACACTTTGAGTGTTAAATTTCTCAACCCATCTATTTTGCCATATAATTTTACATTCCTTCAGCGTTTAGGTAAATTATTCATCACTTAAATTGGTAATTTATTCCAATCTCTGACACTCTTACACACAAAAGAAAATTTTCCCATTCCGTTTTGCACAAATCGAGTGCCAGCTTGAACCCATGGTAATCTTTTCCCTTCCCATGCACTACTCCTAATTCTTCAACCAATATCCTTCCAATACTCATCACCAATATACGACCGAGGGTGGTGGTGTAACGGTTAGCGTTCTGGCCTCATATTCGGGAGGATGGTGGTTCGAATCCCCGTCCGGGCATCCAGATTGGGGATTTCCATGGTTTCCCAAATCACTCCAGGCAAATGCCGTCATGCTTCCTTCAAAAGGCCATGGCCGAATTCCTTCCCATTCCTTGACTCCCCTCCCCCGACCTTTCCCGTCTCCAAAGACCTCGCTGTTAAAGAGACGATAAGCAGTAAAAAAACAAAAAACAATATACGCCTCGTAGAATCCCAGCAATCTCTTCATCCTCCTCCTGTCTTCCAATGACTCGCGATCCCCCTCGTTCATCATATCAGTTACTGACTGGATAATGCCGTATTTTCCACACACAAATCTAGCTACTCTCCTTTGCACGCCCTCCAACCCTTGTATTTGAAAACAAAAATGTGGATCCCAAACCACACCACCACGTTCGAGCAATGGTCTGACCGATGTTTTTTTAACTCAAATCACTTTTTTTTTCGTTTTTGGCTTTCGGCAGCTGAGGCCATGCAGCCAGCTCAATGTGATTATTATAGCTTTCATTGAATCAGCCGTCATCCAGTGTTTGTATACTGTATCTTCTAAGTATGGACACCACAGGACGGACAGGACATTCACACAGACACACAACACTTAACATCCATGCCCACGGCGAATTCGAACCGGCGACCTTCGTCACGCGGAGCTAGCACTCTAGCCCCTACGCTACCGAGGCCGGCATCACTCATTTCTCTGGTACATCCCCTAATCACTCTCTCCAGTAAATGATGGATTATGTAACCATTTCCTGCAAACTGCCTAAAGTGTGCTGTCCAATATAATCTTTGCATATCATCAGATAATAACTCACAAGAAGGCCTGTCATGGCTATGCGACCGAGAGTGGTGGGTGAGCGGTTAACGCTCTGGCATCGCATTCGGAAGGACTCCGGCTCGAATCCCCGTCCGGGCTTCTAGATTTGGATTTTCCATGGTTTCCCCAAATCACTCCAGGCGAATGCCGGGATGCCTCCTACAAAAAGGCCATGACCGAATTCCGTCCCGTTCCTAGTCCCCAGTCCCATCCCGCCTCTAATGACCTCGACGTCGAAGAAGAGTAAAGGCATAAGTAAAAAAAAAAAAAAAAAAAAAAAAAAAAAAAATTGCTATGTGCTTTTCTCTGTTTCAGGTGTGGAAACCACATCAGCAACAGTCCAGCATGTGTGCTGGGTGTGATCGTCCTTGGAGTCCCGATTACCATAGGTCGACAACCGACCGACCAGACGGGGAACTGGGTCGAAGGACAAGCCGACGAGGAGGACCCGCAACTGGTCCCGACCGTTATCCCGGCTGGTTTATTAAGGAACGGGCGGAACGCATAATAACACTGATTACAGCGACTGACTACCAAGTGCCACTCTGACAGTGATAAAGACGATGCTTCGTGAGATCTGAGCCTCCCTTGACACACTCAGGCTACAGTTAGTGATGTACCGAGCAGTCGTTGATGAGTCAACATTCCTGAAATTTTACTTTGGCTTTAGCCCACGACTTCCTTGGCGTGCGTTACTATTACGTGGACACAATTCTTAAATTACTTGAATAAGGATTTCGGAACTACTGATACATAATTGATGTGGGAGATTACTGGAAATCGTGATTCCGCGAGGAATTGGCGTAATAGTACTGCAGTAGTCAAACGCAAAGACGCCACTAGAAATAATTTTCCAAATAGTTTTAGCAGTATAATGGTAATCGACTGTGTATTAAACTTGATCATCCCGGTCACGGTGGTTGAGCAGTAAAACGCTCGGTTTTTTTGTTTTACTTATGGCTTTAGGCCTCGTCGACGTCGAGGACATTAGAGGCAGGGACAAGGAACGGGAAAGAATTCGGCCAAGACCTTTTGAAGGAAGCATCCCGGCTTTCGCCTGGAGTGACTTGGGCAACCCATAGAAAACCCAAATCTGGATGCCCGGACGGGGTTTCGAACCTGCGTCTTCTCGACTGTGATGCCAGAACGTTAACCGTTCACCCACCATGCTCGGTGGTAACGCTCTGGCATCGCATTTGGGAAAAAGTCGGTTCGAATCCCCAAGCTAATGCGGGGATGGTTCCATCCAATAGCTGCGACCGAATTCCTTCGCATTGCTTGCTCCTAGTCTTTTCCGTCATCTAATGACCTCAACGACAAAGACGCGAAAAGTCAGAAGCATAAAAAACCCAACTAATTAAAACTTGAAAATAATTGTCTAAGGTTTATTACAATCTAATTACCGTTTGAAAATAATACGTCTTGTGCTTTACTACTGCAGTATTATGACGTCATGTCAATATAGCGGAATCGTAGTCCCCTGTAGACACTTGATTTGGTTCATCTTGAATTCATTTTGCTCGTCTGTTCTTATTCTCGACTATCATAGTCTCTGACTACGTCCGTCTTCTGTTATTTTGCTCGTTGTGTTCTCATTTCCAGTCGATTTCTGTGAATAAGTCAGAGTTGAACGGTTAACTCATACGAGTTTTATTACATTTACTAACACAGATTGTTTTTTGTTGTTGTATTTTCTCGTTGTATTCGCACCATTATGGGTCACATGAATATTAATTTCACCTAATCTACGAAAACATTAAATCAGTATTTTTTTTATGTAGTATATTTCGTTTTTCTTGTGTTAAGTTTGCTTGATGTGTTCGCATTCCAAACTGTTGTGTGTGTGTGCGCTTGTTGTATTCGCATTTACATTCGCATTGTTCATTCTCCGATATTCATTCATTCACAACTTTTAACACAATCTTACATGCTCTTGTTATCTTTGTTGTCCGAGTTGAACCGCATCAATTTATGAAAACCTAACGTTTCGCCCATCATTTTGCGGCCTTCTTCAGCTCTTGTTCACGACTAATTTTCTTAAGTGCTTCAATAATTGAGGAGTAAATTCAACGTCCTGCTTCTTTCGACACAGGTGTACCCATCATTCCTGCGAGTTTCATTTTCTTCCACTTAATACGAATACTACCCTGTGTGATTATATATCACGTAAAATGAAAGCTAAGAAACATGAAAGCTGTGATTTTTTTTTTAAACAAAGCTGTGATTTAAAAAAAAACAACAACAACAACAACAGCAACATCATCATCATCATCATCATCATCATCATCAAAAACAACAACAACAACATCATCATCATCATCATCAACAACAACAACAACAACAACAACAACAACAACAACAACAACAACAACAACAACAGGTACAGATAATGAGCCATTAAACCAAAACAAGTGTGCCAAAAAAATCTGATTAGACGCAAAAGGCGGAATCACCCTTATCCTCAAAGTCTTCATGCTGTTATAGAAGGTAGTATCGTAAACATTCTCTGTCACTTGAGCATGATATTCCCCGACCTTGTTAGGACTGTGACGCATACCGGTGCGTGGGACTGCCTGCGTCTTGTTAGCGCCACCCCGCCAGACGCACGCACTCTGAGATAACACGATGCCGCCAGCTGCCCCAGAGACACGCATTTTTTTGGAACTTGGGTCTGTCAGGGTCCCAAAAGCTAACTCGGCGAGATAGGACCCACACAGTTCTCACAAAAGTTTCAGCTGTACAGCTTAAGTGTATTCCTGCCTCGTTGGCTTATTTGGCTGTGACACCTTGGTGGTGTCGCGCTGACATGGGGTTGGCTGGTTCGATTCCCAGTGGTGGAGGAAATTTTCAGTATCAGGACTTTTCAGGCAGGGTAGGAGAGGAGGTGATGGACCAGAATCCTGGGTTAAATGCTAAACCTATCAACAGAGCGTATAGAGTGGAGGAATACGACACGATCTGCAGTGATTCGTCTGTTGGATGGGGACGTAAAACTTGGTGACCCCTTTGGTGTCTTTCAGAAGAGTAGGCCTGAATGTGCCGGAACCAGGTTTCACCCTCTACCTTCTCTCAACTTTAACACAAATAATAGGCTGCACTCAACACACACACCGTTTAGAAATAAATTGTGATATTTGTTTTTTGTTGGTTTGTTTCAGTATAAATGAATTTTTGTTGTTTTTCCGTTTTAGTCTTTTGTTTCCTTTTGAGTCTTTTGTGTTTTTAATTATTATCGTTTTTTTTTTTTTTTTTTTTTTTTTGCTTTACGACTCCTTCAAGTTGAAATCATGAGAATGGGTTGCAGACCAGTTACGCGGAGGAATTTGGCCACAGCCTTTTGAAGAAACTACCCTGGTGAATTAAGGAGACAATTGGAAACCGCTATCTGAATGGTCTATCCGGTGATAGAAACCATCTCCTCTCCTAGGCTAGGCTACAAGTACCGGTGTAATTCAGAGGGTGAGTATAGAACCAGAGTTCAGGAAACAATTTTTACTGGTTTCCAAGAAAAATAAGTAAGTGTATAATGTTCTAAGATTATGTCTTTGGATTTAACACAGTGTGCTTCTTTTTTTCATTTTCTGTTGTAGCTGTCGGATGCCCATTATCTCCGTTTCTGCAGCCCACATAGTGTGGATAGATGAACTGAGAGATTCCCAATGAAGTGGTGATACCCAATGAAGAAGATGTATGACGTTGACACCGATGTAATGCTGCCATCCAGTGGGAAATTGGATCTGATGGATCTAACTTGGTCGATTACAGATTGAATCCGTTCTCCCGATTTCTAAATTTATCGAACACTCGTAGATAAAGTAAAACGTTTAGGATAACCTGATCTAAGAAAGTATTCCATTTCTGTTCATTCACTTTGGTTATACTGATATGTGCGTCTTACCAAATACAATAGTATTTTCTTCTTTGATTACAAAGCAATTTAGACATCTGATGTTACTTTCCATTCTGTTGATCCAGATGTATGGACAAAATGAATATTTCACCCTACGGCGGCACGAATCGGGATCTCGTTTTGTACAAAATCACGTGTATATTTCTGTAGCTGACATTTCACAATTTCCAGCTACCAAATTCATCTGATAAACAAATACAACGAATAATGTGCCCATACACAAGATTTTTAAGTAGGATCCGAAAATTGAATTTCGTGAAGACGGAAGATGTCGAGGAGTTTTGCCTTTTCAGTATTAATGGTCTGATGGCTCAGTGCAAAGGCATGTGAAGGACATAGGGGACTCCGTTCGAACCCTTGACTTATTCAATGTTTTTATTTTTATTTACTTCTCATTTACACCTGGTGAAGATTATTCCCTGTATTTGAAATATTCTTGAACGCTTCCTTGTTTCTGATTATTAGTTACAGAGAAAGTCTCCTATAGCCGGTAGTACATATTACGATTTTACGGAGCGTGGTGGGTGAACGGTTAACGTTCTGGTCTCGCATTCCGGAGACGCCAGTTCGAATCCTCGTCCGGACCTCCAGATTGGGGATTTCTATGGTTTCCCCAAATTATTCCAGGCGAATGCCGGGATGCTTCCTTTAAAAGGCCCTGGCCGAATTCCTTCCCGTTCCTTTTTCCCAATCCCATCCCGCCTCTAATGACCTCAAAGTCAACGAGGCGTAAAGTCATAAGTAAAAAAAAAATCTGTTTTAGATTAGATGTGCTCGATAGAGGTGAACTGCACTGTCAGCAGAAACCACGGTATTTCGGCGTCAGGGCCATACCGAATCTACAGGGCGTTCGCCGGAAAACGCTACCCTCCCAGTCTGTTGCCGTCGGCAACTTGCTCGGTCAGTCGCGCCAGCAGTTTCCGCCAACCGGCACCGTGAATCACCGCACTGTTTAACACCTCCGCTGCCCCAACAGTGCATTGCAGTGACCCTTACATTGTTAAGAACGGTTTCTTTGCATTGTAGATAGTTTGTGACTTCAGTCTCTTATTAATCAGTGTTGTGAATAAAGGTTTCTTTGCGGTTTGGCTGGTTTGGGGCTTCATACTCTTATTAATCTGTACCGTGTTTGAGTGTGAGTAAAATTATGGTACGTTACAGTTTGCAACAAAGAATATTTCTCTACGATACATATGTGAAGAAGAAGTCGTTTAAAAAGTGTCGCAGTAAATTTCGTCGCGAATTTCCTGGCGCTTTACTGCCAGCTAAATCAACAATTCTGCGTCTGGTTAAAAAAGTAAGAGAAACGGGTTCATTTTTTAACAAAAAGAGACTGTCGGTCAACCGTATTCTCACAGAGGAGAAAATTGACGATATCGCTTTTCGACTAGAACAGTCACCCAAAAAATCATTATGTCAGTTAGGGCAGCGTGTGTCTCGAAATATGTTCAGAAGATGTGAAATGTGCATTACACAAGAGGGTCAACACTTCCAGCATCTTTTATAAGGTAAGCTAATGAATTACGTCACATTTAAATGCTTAGCACACAAGTTTATGAAGTTTATTAAGCGTAATTATTATGAAATAGTCCGCGGCCGACGGTCGAACAATGCCGGAAACTGATCGCTCGCTCGCCGGGAGCAGTTTCTTCCTTGTAGCGCTAACAGTGGGTTGCGTTTACCGGCGAACGCCCTGTATTAGAACCTCTGACTAAATTATTTGTTTGACACCGGATTTGACTTTTACCACTGGATCAAGGTATTTATTATTAGCTTCTCTCTAGTTTTTTGTTTCTGATTTGTTTTTTGTTTCTGTATATTTGTTTTTGGCTTGTTTCATTTTTGTTTCTTTTGTTTTGTTGTTTCAATATTTTTATTTCTGATTCTTTTTTGTTTCTTGCTTAAAGTATTTTGTTTCTGATTTGTGTTTTGTTTCTTTCCTTTTTATTGTTTCTGTATTTTTATTATTTATATTATAATATTATTATATTTATTTTATATTGTTTTATATTTATTATTTTGATTTTTTGTTGTTTCACTATTTTTATTTTTTTGTACCTCTTGTTTTTGTTGTTTTTATATTTATGTTCTTTTTTGTTTTTCAGAAAAATATATACTTAGTAGACTACCTTGGCAGACAGATGTATTTCAGTATGGAGAATGTTCGATAACGGTTCGTGGGAGACGCGCGGTAGGTTTCTACGCACAGCAGTGGTGAAGCACGTGTTCTGTTTTGTTGCTGGAAACGCTCCTCAGACGGAAATATCTCGCGATCGATTGTCGCGGCGGCGAGGATCGAGACTACCGCCTGACGTCACTACAGGAAGGGCGTCTGTGTGGTAGTCACGAACCGCTGGCCCGACTCCGTAATAAGGAACCGGCTGCTCCATCCAACAGTCCGGTACTGATCCTGTTAATATGGGTGGTCAACTTTTTAGCTAAGCGGCAAACGGTCTTAACATACGAAAATCCTCGAAACCGTCTCCAGTAACAAGTTACTTGTCAGAAAATCAACCTCACAGTTGCTGAAACTTTTTAAAAAAATCGCGCAAGTCTATGCTGGCACTCTTCTCTGTATGTGTTGTGACAGCGTCTTTTATGCTTGCTTGCAATCTGTTTCCTGCAGTTATCTTTCATTACGGCATGAATTTCTCTTTCCAATCATTCTGCTTGTATTAAACATGTTGGAACCTTGCCAGCTACTTCGCGTGGTATCGTTAAATTGTAGCTATCTAATACTCCCCGCAGAGTAGAGTTAAATCGTTATGTGTTGCTTAAAAGCTCGGTATTTGAAAAAAATAATATATTTATATACTTCGAAGACTTCACCTAGAAATGAACTGTGACAATTCTTTTTTTGCTTCGGCCATTGCACGCCGTCTGTCGAGGTCATTACAGGCGGGAAACTGTTGGGAGCAAGGAACGGGAAGGAATTCAACAATTTTTTTTGAAGGAAACATCCCGGCAATCCCCTGTAGTCACTTCGGGAAGCCATGGTAAACAGAAATCTGGTTGCCGGATGGGTATTCGAACGCGCGAGGACAGAGCGTTATCGCTTTCTCATCGGGTTTTTTCCACACTGAAAAATGGACTAATACAATAAGATAGAACGTAACATAATAAAAAAAATATATTTTAGGCAATAGAATGTTAAACTGATGGTGTATTTGGTTCATAATCAAGAATTATATTGTACAATAATTACCAGTTTAAAAAAAATGACTGATTTGTGAGGCCACTTTAGGAATCACTGACTAAAAGTGAAGCTCTGCAATATCACCAAGCAATAGGTCACAACGCAGAGACAGATTCAAGAATCTGAATGTGGCCTGAATTTATTCTGATGGTTTCCATCTACCAGTGGATCACTGGACGGAGAGGAAAGCTTCTGTCGGCGGAATAAGGCACTAATCGATGGCCTCATGAGTTACTGGAACCATTCCAGAACCGGAAGACCAACAAGATCTGGACGCTAGGCCAGCCCCGGTAGCTTCGCGTACTGAAGATCTCTGGTTCGAGTCCGGACTAGAGCATGATAGGTTTTAACTAAGTGAAGTCTGCCCTAGGGACTTCTCATTTGAAAAGGAAGGCCACCAATTCTTTCAAATGGTAGTAGCCTACAATTATGTGTGGAAAAAAATTCAACCTCGCTCTTGGTATAAAAATTCAACACTTTGGCACTGGGCGTGTCTGGTGAGTGGTAATTCTTTGGCCTCGCATTCGGGAGGATGCGGCTTCGAAATCCAGTCCTGCTATACAAATTTGGGTTTTCCTTGGTTACCCCAAATCACTCCAGGAGAACGCCGGGATGGTTCCTTGAAATATCCATGGCCGAATTCCTTCCCGTTCCTTCCTACCATTCCCTTTCAGCCTCTAATAACCTCGCCACCGACAAGGCGTAAACCTGAAGAAGAAACTTGGTATGAAGATAAGCGATAAACTATCAGTTATTAAAGTACTATAGTCTCTGTATCACCTCTGCTGGCGAGTTTACTAGACATAGTATAAATTAGTATTACAGGACGTTATTAACGAAGTCTGATACGTAGACACGCCTGACGAAATGAACTATAGTTAACTATGGATTATTTGAAAATTTTATGTACCTATAATTTTCTCATTGAAAACGAATTTAAAAGTCTTAGTCTCGCAAATCAAGCGGAATATCGGATAAGTTTGTATAAAATTTTTTGCTCCACAATTAGGTATTCTTTTAGCTCCGAGAGTGTTTAAATTTCCTCCATAGACATTCTGGATGTGGTACCGTATCATTGATGCTAGTAGCTTCATTTTATTAGATACACTGATTGGCTATCGTTGGTTGTAAGAAACACCTATTTACAAACCTGTCCACCACCTACCTCTGTGCGATGGCTGGAACAAATATCACCTATGTGCAACGAAGTTATGAGACGCTTACCTGCAAAGAGAATAAAACAATATTTCAGTAAATACAGTAGTAAATTATTAAGAAATGAAAACATTAAATCGCTTATAATGCAGAATAAAATTGCGGATCAAGAAAACTACAAGTATCATTTATGTATCGTCCAATTCATATTTATATTTGCCTTAAAGGGACGTAGATAGCTTATTAATAAATTCTGATTCACAAAAATCAGATGAACATTTATTCCCGTAATTCGTTAAATCCTTCATTATAGTGGCAGATTTCAATTTAGCGTTAAAATTCAACCAACTTGAGTCAGTGCCCAACTTCCGAGAGGTAAAAAGTCTTCATGCAATTCTTGCAACAAACACGGAACCCATGGGACAAGTATTTTCAGTTCCGGAGAAAATTTGAAGAGCATTGGAGTTCAGATATTTGTACATACATTTTCCCCCATTTTAGGACCAATACATTCTAAATAGAAATCTTATTACATCGCTCTTCACCTGACGATTGCTACTAATCTCAAAGACGTAGTCTTCAATAACTTGGGGGTATTATCAAAAACGGATGATCTGTACCAAGTATAATCCCGTCCTGATGAGGTCAAGGGGACGGGTAGTATTAATGGGGCGCTGTGTCCATATTACGGTATTTTTTTCCATTGGCTGATTAGAACACAAAGTGTACATGTGTACACTCGTTCAAATTGTCCCTCTGTATGACATATACATTAGATAGTATCATACAAATACCTTACAAACATAACGTCAAGTGTATCCCCGTGCAGAGTAACGTCGAAACTGATCAGATTTGTGAATGGATACCTGCTATCATTACTGTACGGATGGAATACGTCATTGCCTCTGGAAATCTGGATGCTGCATCTGGATTCCCAGATTTTTCAAATCTGATAATGAACCTTTGTTACAATGTTCTCTGACAAAGGATTTTTGCACAGCACAGTTCCAGTTGACACACATGTATATCCTTTTGTATCTTGACCAGTGAGCCTAGCTGAGCTATGGGAGACTTGCTTCACTTTGGGCTCTTACCGCACAATTTTTTCGCAGTCCTGGAACATTTATACTATTCTCGAGGAAAGCAGGTGTTTTCCACCGTAGATTGTATGGAGTGATTTCGGGAAACCTTGGAAAACCCAATTTTGGGTAGTTATGGACATCGTCCGAAGAATATATGTATATATGATTGTTCATAACCTCCCACAATAACCGCAATTTTCATTAACGCTTTTAAATTTTTGCATTTAATTCTGCATTAACGACTTTACTTAATTTTCTCGCTATATCTTAAACAAACAATGAACCAGTTAAAAAAAATATCACTACGGCAAAAAAAAATGAATATGATTTTTGTACCTTTCCGAAAACTTTCTAAAAGTGGGAATATTTGAAATATCTAAAATCATTCCCCGTCTCTAAAGACCTCGCTGTTGAGAGACGTAAAGCAGTGTTTTTTTTATTATTTTGTTATTTTTTTTTTTTTTTAAATAATCATTCATGAACAACTTTATTTATTTATATTATCTTTAATTTAACTGAAACTTTTTTTGGAAAAAAAATTCACCTGAAATAACATATTGATACCTCAATAATTCACTTCTTAGCTAAGAAATTAGTTTTTTTTTTTTTTTTTTTTTTTCTTATATTTTACTGATTGTTTATTTGTTAAAAGACTTTGCTATAGTAAAATAAAAATATCAGAAAAGGACATACAACGGAAAATCTTAATTTACCGGAATATGGAATACCGTAAAACTAAACTAAATTACTCCACAACCAGAAGGTTGGTCGGATCCTGCCGGAGGAGGCATACTAAGACATTGTGTCAGAGATAGGACAGCCAGTTCCATTCCTCTGGGACCTACAGTTTAACGTAGAATCCAAAAACCTGAGAGAACCGTATTTTTTTTATGTCATCAATCATTTGTCTGATTTGATTCAATCCTCTCTCTCTCTTCCTATCTTGTGCTAACCTCTTAATATACATACGGTTTCCCTTAAAACCCAGGTTCTCACTTATCTGCTTCATATATTCTAATCTCTGCCTTCCTTTACATAAAGCAAAATATAGTCGTGCAATGGGATTATTCTGATAATTTTTTTTTTTTTTTGCTTATGGCTTTACGCCTCGTCGACGTCGAGGTTATTAGAAGAGGGAGTGAACTGGGGAATGAATTCGACCACGGCATTTTGACTGACCCATCCCGCCATTCGCCTGGAGTTATTTGAGAAAATCATGGAAAACCCAAATCTGGATGGCTTGACGGGGATTCGAACAGGCGTGCTCGCGAATGCGAGGCCAGAGCGTTAACTACTCACCCTCTACGCTTGGTATATCCCTTACAATCTACGTCCTTAATCACCTGCTTCTATATTCTACCCTCTTCCCCTAGAAAACGTGCAATATTGTGGAACGCATATATGAGTCATTCTGGTAATATTGAGCTTTTCACTTTGAACGTCAATGCTCAGACCACCCTGTATAATGCGAGTTAAGTAATCCGACTGCGGAAGTTTACGCCAAGTTGCTGGCCACACAGAAAGAACAGACCAGTGAGGCGGCCGATAAGCTAAACAAAGCCGCCCCGGCCGGGCTGGAATTTTTACTGCGGGCTGTAAAATGCGAGCGAACCCCCGCAGTGCCCTTGTTCCGTCAATACGGGTCACGTCCCGTTAGTCTGTTTGTTGTCACAGGCCTTCTGCCCGCCACGGCTCAGTCAAGCCTCCAGTTCCGTCGTGTTACGGTGGACGCGTGTCTTCAAGCTGCACGCCGCTCACAAGGTAGTAACGCCGGCATTGCGCGAGCGCAAAGTAGTTTGCGACCCACCTGTTGCTTCGCCCAGTCGGCCAGCGTTGTACTGCACCCTGCCTTTCGCCAGCTTACTGGCTGATATATATAACCTGACGCCATGCATGCATGTTCGTTTGGGCCAAACTAGACCCATGCTAAGCCTTCGTTTGGCTTGGATCTCGTT
Organism: Vandiemenella viatica; assembly: GCA_031002005.1. NCBI lineage: Eukaryota > Metazoa > Arthropoda > Insecta > Orthoptera > Morabidae > Vandiemenella > Vandiemenella viatica. Next base: position 87,270,449 of record CM061918.1, read on the forward strand.
TTGGATGTGTACACATCTGTGTTACAATTAGAGTTGTTAGCTATCTAGGGGATCTACAGTTTAAGAGCTCTGGCGTACATCACAATACACAATGAGCTGTTTGACAGGTAAAGGAATTATGAAAATCCCTGCCGAGACAGGGATTCAAACTGGGGACTTTTCAATCTCCATTTAGATGCCTTAACCACTGAGCCCCCAAGCAGCTCGTAACCTGTCGGAAATTTTCAATTTTTATATTTTGGCACGTCAGTTCTCTACACCGGTAATTCTTTTGCCATTTTTTAGTAACAGTGTTCTGTGAGGAGTTCTCTTGGAACAGCGGTTAAGATACTTGAATGCGGACTAAGAACTAAGCGGAATGGATGTCCTATCTCTGACACAATGGCTTGGTATGCCTCCTTCGGGAGGATTCAAACAACCTTCAGGTTTTCGACTAATTTCTTTTTTTTTTTTTTTTTTTTACTGCTTCACGTCTCCCAACAGCGAGGTCTTTAAAGACGGGAAAGGATGAGGGGCAAGGATGGGGGCAAGGAATGGGAAGGAATTCGGCCATGTCCTTTTGAAGGAAGCATCCAGGAATTTGCCTGGAGTGATTTGGGAAACCATGGAAAACCCAAATCTGGATGCCCGGACGGGGATTCGAACCGCCGTCCTCCCGAATGCGAGGCCAGAACGCTTGGACTAATTTAGTTTGGTTTTATGGTATTCCTTATTCCGGTAAATTAAGATTTTCCGCTATATGTCCTTATCAAATATTTTTATTTTACTTTTTGCATGCTAAAATTAATCTTTTTACATTTCCTTCCCTTTTTACGTCTCGTCAACGTCGTGGTAATTAGAGCCGGGAGAAGCCGCGGGACAAAGAACAGGAAGGAATTCCACCACGCCGTTTTCAAAGAAATACCCGCCAGTATGGTTCAATGTGCTAAACGTCGCACTCTGGATCGGGGAGGTACAACGGTATCAGGCACGAGCCCCCCCTCCCTCTCCGGATACCGGCCGTACTGATTGTGGTTTGTTTAGGTGGTTTTCCGCATTCATCAGCGTGATTACTTGGATGGTACCAAATCTCCGCCTCATAAGCTACACATTTCACAAAACAAAAATACATTTTCCACATACAGAACGTAATTACTCTCTTCGCAGATTGATGAAAACACTTTACTTCCTCTGCTTGTGTAACACTCAAGGCAGAGGCCGAAGACGCGGTCACTTAAAACTCTGATTCGAGGTGGCCAAACTATCCTCTCGGGGGATATCCCGGCGGAAAGAAACCATACGATAAAAAAAAATCGGAAAACCTTGGAAAATCGAAATCTGGATGGCCGAACCAGGATTCGAATGAGCTTCCTCCAGAGCGCATGGCGTCAACGTTGACCGATTTCCCACAGTGTTCTGTATCGGTGCTTCAATGACGATAAAATTTCTTAACATTAGAAAGTCACTTAGTATTTTTTTTTTTTTTTTTGCTAATATGGCTTTACGCCTCTTCGCTCTAGAGATCATTAAATGCTCGAAAGAACTAGGGCAAGGAATGGAAAGGAATTCGCCCTTGGCATTTTGAAGGAACCATCTCGATAATCGCCTGGAGTCATTTCGGGAAACCATGGAAAACCGAAACCTGGTAGGCCGGACGGAGATTCAAACACGGGTCCTCCTGAATGCGAGAACAGAGCATTACTGCTCACCCACCACGATCTGTGTAACATTTCATAGTTGAATGTGGCTGAAATTGTGTTGTGGTTATGTCCGATTTATTTAAATGTACACGCACTATACTACTTGTTGTTAATATCTGTTAATCAACGGAAGTTTACCTCGGTGTTGTGTTGCTATGGTCAGCGATGCGAGCTGATCCTTGGATGTGGGAGGTTTTAATGAAGTGTAGTGTTCAATTTGTGTTGTCTCAAATTTGTAAGTCGTAGGTAATGTGGATGACTTATGACAAATACTTGTGACTACTCTACAAACAAAGGAGCTAGGTAAACGGTCACTAAAACTTAATACCTTTCCAACAGTAAATAAGTTCAGAGGGGATCTTACTATAGTGTCTGAAAAAATTAACTATTGCTACAGTTGGTGAACCATTGTAGTGTAATATTCTATGCCGTTTTAACGACCTGATAACCCGAGAGGAGTTACTGCAAGCCAACTGAAACAAACTGAGTGGATCAGCGAAGTTTCAACTGGCCGCATAGTCCACTTCCGTGTTCGCAACCTAATCAACCGAATTAACGAGTCCTACATTTACTTACAGATGACGGGTCCTAGGTTACTTAGCACTGAGAAAACAAGCTCCGGCACGAATAAACGAGAAACTAAGATCCATTCAAATCTCAATGAACGAAGAATTTCTGGATCCTGATCTAAGTTCCTCACAACTGAACCGTCAGATCAATGCTAGAACAAAGAATCTGAGAAAAAATATTGAAAACAATGAAAATTTTCTACTTTTTACGTAGATTCATCTACGTACATAGTATATAGAAATCGTTTCTGGTCCTCTCTAATATCTCTAAGTCCATTCAAACTCAACAGATATACTTAAAATTTTGTAAAGAAATTCCTTAAGGTTTAGTACTGGATTAGAATTTCAGTCATTTAAGACTATATGTTCATGAACTTTGTCATTAAAGACTCATTTATTCTCCTTGAAATCTAATTTTTGTGACTTTTAGACTCTGTACAATGCATTTTTTTTTGTTTAAATACCAAGGGTAGATCATGGAAACCAGTCTACTATTCTAGCTCCATGACCCTACACAAAACACCATCACGGGCTTAAACCTAGTGCATAGTATTCAAGTTAAGCACAATGTGCTGTTAAGTACATGCTACTTTATATTGGTTCAAACCTGTATTCACCAACATGGTTGCTCAATGTTATAGTCTAACTTTTTCTCTGTATTAACTTCATCCATTATTAGTTCATATACATTTCTTTTTTTTCACATCTGTCATAGTCACGGTGATGTAGCTATATTTATATTTTTTTAATTTTTTTACGTTCCGTCATAAAAAACCGCGGAGGCAAAGTGTATTTGGTCAGAACTCTCGAAATATATGTGTTATCGCGTTCATATATTGGTCGTTCAGCACTTTCAATACAGTGATTCATAGTAAGTCTAAGGCCTTATCCTTTCCAATTTCTTTGATTTAGTACTATTTTAAAAAACGGTTAATAGCATTTCATAGTTTTCAGAGAACAAGAAAGTCGGCAAAAAATGTCGGGTTTCATTTCCCCCGTAGTGCACCTTAGTAGTAGTTAAAGAGAAATAAAAAAAAGTAAAAATCAATAGAAATCCCTCCGTAATAGAATATATAACTATAAGCCACTAAAACTGTATGCATCTTCTTCTGAATATTTCTCGATATGAATTTAGCAACTCGCTTTCCATGCCACATCATCAAATTCATGGAACGACCCCACCCATACACATTTTTTAACTGGGTTCTTCGTCATGTAGAGTGCTCGGTGCGGGATTGAGAAGGGATTCGGTTACTAAATTTTAAAGGAAACATCGCAAAATTACCTGGATTAATTTCCTGAAATCTGGAAGTCTGGATAGGTATTCGAACCCGCGTCCTATCGAGTGCCAAGCAGTTGCATTACCACTCACCGTTTTTCTGCGTATATCCTCTGATCACCTTCTCTTATAGAAGACTACTTCGAAATGTCTCCCAACTTTCTCCCCCTGCACCTTGAGCGAAAAATTTATTACCAAACGAAACGCGCAGGTGTTCCGTGCTCACATTGTAACGGGTACTGGATGACAATTATCTACCATACCGTCAGCGGAAGTAGACACAGTATGCGCGGTTGTCATGTTCCTTCCGGGGCAGTTCTTGGCATTCCCCCGCATCCGGCGTAAATAATTCCCGTTCATAGATAAACTAGACTAACACCTTTTGAAACAAAATCGTTCCAGGTGCGCTGTTGCGACAAATGTTGACAGGTTTTCAGGTTGTTGTTTTTTTTTTTTTGTATTTTTACGGTTAACTCTGCAGTATTAATAGTGTGAAAAGCAGTGGCGAAGTAAATTCCCCTCTGTCCGATCCATTTCTTCACCTGACGAAGACAACAGGTAGGTTACGTACTGAAGAAATTATCTAGCTGAACGGATGTATAGACTAGGAAGAAACGGCCAATGTGTCTAGAAAAAGACCGAGCGTGGTGGGTGGGTGGTAATGCTCCGGCCCCGCTTTCTGGAGTACGCGGGTTCGAATCCCCGTCCTGGAATCCGGATTTGTGTTTTTCATGGTTTCCCCAAATCACTCCAGGCGAATGCCGAGATGCCTCCTTCAAAAGGAAATGGGCGAATTCCTACCCATTTCTTGCCCCCAGTGCTTTCCTGCCTCTAATGACCTCGACGTCGACGAGACGTAAAAACCATTTTCTGAGAATTTACTCCATATATCGAAGATTCTGAATGATTTATACGTCTTTGGTCTACAAGTTTTGTTGTGTTTTACAACTACATTTCAGCAGCGTAGTTCAACCGGTGGTTTTATTGACTACAACTTATTATAACCCGTCCAATTAAATTATTTTTCCAGAATATGAAAGGTAAACGTACTTGTAATTGTTATTAAACGAATGAAATAGGGATTCATTGCTAGTATCGGAAAGTTACAGAGAAGAACCGCTCACTTTGTAACCACTTGTTATAGTTCATACGATAGTATCAGCGCTTGGAGCAGAAGTTGGGCTAGATTTGTCTTGCTATGAAGCAGGCATACCAGAGTCAATTTCATTGCTTATACGCTTTCGCATTTCTTAATTTTTTTAGGGTAGATTTTAATCTTAAACTATTTGGCAGCATTCATTGAGTTACATCTTCTGATTTGCATATAACGAGTTAGTCATCGGCAAATATAAGTTTACTATTATCAATCAACAGATTCATTCTTAAGTTCTCATGCCCTGAACGTATGTACATACAATGTATTGCCCGTGAGTTCGACTACGTTGATTAGAGAAGCTCTTGATAGCTATTCCGTTGACTTATAAAGTTATTATCATTAATGTACCTTTTTTTTTACTTATGGCTTTACGCCTCGTCGACGGCTAAGGACATTAGAGGCGGGATGGGACTTGGGACAAGTAACGGGAAGGAATTCGGCCATGGCCTTTTGAAAGAAGCATCCTGGCATTCGCCTGGAGCGATTTGGGTAAACCATGGAAAAACCCAAATCTGGATGCCCGGACGTGGATTTGAACCCGCGTCCTCCCGAATGCGAAGCCAGAGCGCTAACCGTTCACCCATCAGGCTCGGTATTAATGTACCAATGTTTGGAGAGATTTATGTAATGAATCAAAAACCTGGGTGATTTATTACTGTTTTAAATATAAAAATAGGATCGGATGCAATAGGAGAAGTAAGTGAGTTCTGTTACTTGGGAAGCAAAATTACAACCGATGGACGAAGCAGGAATGATGTTAAAAGCAGAATAGCACTAACAAAAAGAGCCTTCATGAAAAAGAGAAACCTTTTAGTCTCAAATATTGATCTACGAATTAGAAAGAACTTTTTAAAACTCTTTGTGTGGAGCACAGCACTTTACGGTAGCGAAAAATGGACTTAAGGAATACCAGAAATAAAGAAAATTTAAGCATTTGAAATGTGGCGCTACACAAGAATGCTGAAAATTAAGTGGACTGACAAAGTAAGAAATGAAGGAGTTTTGGAAATGATGGGTGAGGAAAGAAGTTTGTGGAAGAAGCTTACAGAAAGAAGAGACAGGCTGGTAGGTCACATTTGAGACATGCTGGATTGGTTAATTTGTTAGTGGAGGGAACAGTCGATGGTAAAGACTGTAGAAGACGACAGAGATTAGAATATATGAAGCAGATAACTGAGGACGTGGGTTATAAGGGGTATATAGAAATGAAGAGGTTGGCACAGGATGGGAAGGGATGGAGGATTGCATCAAACCAGTCGAAGACTAACGACAGCAAAAAAAATGTAACTTCAGCACTCACTACTGCAAAAAAAAAAAAAAAGTAATAATAGTACTGCTTCCAACTTCAATTTATCTAATACACAATTTTTATATTAAATATTCTCCGAGAATCAATAAAATCCTTACGAAAATAACTAAATCGGAGGCTTGAATACAAAATTGTCATCTATCGCCATCTTTCTATTAGATTTCGCCGGACCCCCCCCCCCCCATTTCACCTCACGTAATCTATGGATGCCCCTAAAGCTCAATACCCAACGCTTTCAGAAAGAAGTGACCAGAGGTGGTAGCAATGAATCTTGAGTCTCCTTCTTTGATACTATTTTGAACATGTGTTAACCTCGATATGCAGACATTAACGATGGCAGCAATTCTTTAGTTATACTGGCATCTGGTTTTTACATTTCTTTAAAAATATTTGTTGCTTTTATAAAGATAATTAGTATTCCTCGTGTCACTGGTGGGAAGGAAGGGTCGTATGGTCTTAATGACCTGGTGATAGGTTTTTTATTTAATGCGCATACCGACCCTAACGTAGACTGCCTTAACCTAATCCGGTAATCCTACCGGGTACAGAAGACCTACAGTTTAACGCGAAATCTGAACCACGGAAGAGTTTTGGTGTACTGTACATTACACGGCAAGCTATGCCAAACGTAAAGGTCAGATTTAAGACCTTCGAAAATTCCAGCCGATATCGGGATTCGACCCAGAGACTTATCGATCTTCAGTTTGACACTATATCCACTGAGTCACCTGACTATCCCTCCCATCTATGGTATAACCCATTATATGTGTATTCTAACACTGTGATAATTTTTACGTAACGTATCATAACGTGGTAACTTTAACTTCTTTTCTCAATCATCTTTGTAAGTAGGCAATCTGCACTTGATCTACATATGCTGAAAGCTTGATGGAAGTCTGCAATAAAAATTCTATGATAATGATAACACAAATGTTAAATATTTTTTTCGTATATTTCAGTACACTTAGGAATCTTTAATTGAAATACTATTTTCCATTTCTTTCTTCCTCATTGAAGAAATAACAGTTTAATTTCATTCCTCTAGTGTATAACTACACTGCCTACCAAAAAAGTGAAGCACCCAACGGAGGAAGAGGAAACGAAATGAAACTTTTCGGGTTGAGAGTACAGTATATGTGATAATATTTCAGCAATTACAAAATGAAGTCAAATCTACAGTGCACTAGGCAGTGTGAGTTCATCGTTGGACACCCATTTCTTCAGCAGTCCAGTGTATAGCGATTCCGCAATACTTTGGATGACCATCGTCGGCAAGTATGGTGGTAACCTGGATAGAGGTGCTATTTTTTCAATGTTTTGGAGAGGCGCAGCGGTGTTACTCCTAGCGTCATGGTGTGGGCAGCCATCTGGTATGACTTCAGGTGACGGTTGGTAGTGATTAAGGGAAATCTGAAGGCACAAAGGTACATCACGGATACCCTGCGTTCACATGTGTTACATCTCATGCGACAGTATCATGATGCCCTTTTCAGCAGAA
>CM061918.1:87278938-87302557 GCA_031002005.1 Vandiemenella viatica
TAGATCGTAACATAATACTGTCAAGCTGAAAGGTTCGAACAGTTGACCTAAGTATTAACAGTGACCGGCAATTGTAGTAACGGTTCCCTTTTTGGCTTGTCGCTGACGGAAACAAATCACCCCCCTTCGAGATTAGAGCGCGGGGCAAAATGAGGGAGACGGGCAAGAATCCTAGCTCCACCCCAGCGTCCTTGGCTCTGAAATATCGCCCCGAATATTGACCTAGGGCTCCAAATTTACGGTCTCGCTGTCACATCCAGGCACGGCGCAAAAACTGAGCTGCGAAGGAAGAGGCAAGAAGCGGGAAACAAAACTCTAATCTGTAATCCTCCACCCCGCGCCAAACAAGCCGTCTTCCACCAGCAAAAAGTCGATCCCAGATTCGCTCAGTAAAAATTAACTGCCCAGTAAAGAAACAAGTACCCAAATTTGTGCAACTTTCCTCTGTAGACGAACAAGTACTTTTTCGTGAAGCTGACAGCTAAGAGTGGAGTCTTGGATGGTTCTCCAAAAAGCAATGACCGAATTCCTTCCCAATTCTTGTCCCCAGTCCTATCCTGTCTCTAATGTCCTCCACGTCTAAAAGACGTAAAGCAATAAAAGAAAGGCCAATCGAAGCTTGGTACATACTTATAGATAAAACATGACGTATATTCCTACCTGGGTGCTCCACAGATAATTTCTGCTATGCATGACGTTTTAATAGCTTCCATCATTATATTCATCAGGTGAAGTAGCAGAACGAAGGGAAATCTACGGTATTCCTGTATTAGGACGTCATTTAAGATTTCTTCACGATGCGATCTCTTCCATATATATATAGACTATATATGCTCAAATGTAGGCGCATACAAGGTCAGCTAAAAAAAGTCTGTTCGCCTATTGGCCAGTCCCTTCGCACCTATGTCGCCTAAAGTTTTGCAGTTATCAGTTATTGTGGTTATTCAGACGTATTCTTCGGCAGAGGCCACGAAGCTAATACCTTCATCCGACGGACGAATCACCGTCAACAGTATCGCATTCCGTCGCTCCATACAAACTGCGGAGAGGTTTGGCATTTAACCCAGGACTTTGGAGCATAATCTGTTGATTAGGAACTGTGCACCACCACCTCTTTAATCGTGCCAGTCATGTCATGATGGTTAAACTCGAACCAACTAGCCAGGATTCGGTCGTATCACTGAGTTTGTTGTAAAATGAACGATACCTGCTTAGCTGTTATGGCTAGAATGGAATTGCGGTGGACCGCATTTGCCTTAGTAATCTGTTTAACGCTTTCTTATTGTTTTTATATTATTATCTAATACACTTTGAGTGTTAAATTTCTCAACCCATCTATTTTGCCATATAATTTTACATTCGTTCAGCGTTTTAGGTAAATTATTCATCACTTAAATTGGTAATTTATTCCAATCTCTGACACCCTTACTCAGAAAAGAAAATTTTTCCCTTTCCGTTTTGCATCAAATCGAGTGCCAGCTGGTAATCTTTTCCCTTCCCATGCACTGCTCCTAATTCTTCGACCAATATCCTTCCAATCCTCATCACCATTATACGACCGAACGTGGTGGTGTAACGGTTAGCGTTCTGGCCTCGCAATTCGGGAGGACGGCGATTCGAATCCCCGTCCGGGCATCCAGATTTTGGTTTTCCATGGTTTCCCAAATCACTCCAGGCAAATACCGGGATGCTTCCTTCAAAAGGCAATGGCCGATTTCCTTCCCATTCCTTGCCCCCCCCAATCTTTTCCCGTCTCCAAAGACCTCGCTGTTAAAGAGATGTTAAGCAGTTAAAAAAAAAAACAAAAACAAAAACACAATATACGCCTTGTATAATCCCAGCACTCTCTTCATCCTCCACCTGTCTTCCAATGACTCGCGATCCCCCTCCTTCATCATATAAGTTACTGACTGGATCATGCCGTATTTTCCACACACAAATCTAGCTACTCTCCTTTGCACGCCCTCCAACCCTTGTATTTGAAAACAAAAATGTGGATCCCAAACCACACCACCACGTTCGAGCAATGGTCTGACCGATATTTTTTTTAACTCAAATCACTTTTTTTTTCTTTTTTGGTTTTCGGCAGTTGAGGCCATACAGCCAGCTCAATGTGATTATTATATCTTCCAGTGAATCAGCCGTCATCCAGTGTTTGTATACTGTATCTGCCAAGTATGGACACCACAGGACGGACAGGACATTCACACAGACACACAACATCCATGCACACGGCCGAATTCGAACCGGCGACCTTCGTCACGCGGAGATAGCACTCTAGCCCCTACGCTACCGAGGCCGGCACCACTCATTTCTCTGGTACATCCCCTAATCACTCTCTCCAGTAAATGATGGATTATGTAACCATTTCCTGCAAACTGCCCAAAGTGAGCTGCCCATTATAATCTTTGCATATCATGAGATAATAACTCACAAGAAGGCCTGTTATGGCTATGTGACCGAGCGTGGTGGGTGAGCGGTTAACGCTCTGGCCTCGCGTTTGGGAGGACACGGGTTCGAATCCCCGTCCGGGCATCCAGATTTGGGTTCTCCATGGTGTCCCTAAATCACTCCAGGCGAATGCCGGGATGCCTCATACAAAAAGGCCATGACCGAATTCCGTCACGTTCCTGGTCCCCAGTCCCATCCCGCCTCTAATGACCTCGACGTCGAAAAAGAGTAAAGGCATAAGTAAAAAATAATAAATAAAAAAAAATTGCTATGTGCTTTTCTCTGTTTCAGGTGTGGAAACCACATCAGCAACAGTCCAGCATGTGTGCTGCGTGTGATCGTCCTTGGAGTCCCGATTACCATAGGTCGACAACCGACCGACCAGACGGGGAACTGGGTCGAAGGACAAGCTGACGACCAGGAGCCGAACTGGCCCCGACCGTTATCCCGGCTGGTTTATTAAGGAATGGGCGGAACGCATAATAACACTGGTTACAGCGACTGACTATCAAGTGCCACTCTGACAGTGATAAAGACTATAGTTCGTGAGATCTGAGCCTCCCTTGACACACACAGGCTACAGTTAGTGATGTACCGAGCAGTCTTTGATGTGTCAACATTCCTTAAATTTTACTTTGGCTTTAGCCCATGACTTCCTTGGCGTGCACGCGGACACAATTCTTAAATTACTTGAATAAGGATTTCGGAACTACTGATACATAATTGATGAGGGAGATTACTGGAAATCGGGATTCCGCGAGGAACTGGCGTAATAGTACTGCAGTAATCAAACGCAAAGACACCACTAGAAATAATTTTCCAAGTAGTTTTAGCAGTATAATCGTAATCGACGGTGTATTAAACTTGATCATCCCGGTCACGGTGTATTTGGTAAAACGCTCAGTTTTTTTGTTTTACTTATGGCATTACGCCTCGTCGACGTCGAGGTCATTAGAGGCAGGGTGGGATTGGAGACAAGGAACGGGAAGGAATTCAGCCAAGGCCTTCTGAAGGAAGCATCCCAGCATTCACCTGGAGTGATTTGGGCAAACCGTGGAAAACACAAATCTGGATGCCTGGACGGGGATTCGAACCTACGTCCTCCCGACTGCGAGGCCAGAACGTTAATCGTTCACCCACCACGCCCGGTGGAAACACTCTGGGCTCGCATTCGGGAGGAAGTCGGTTCGAATCCCCAAGCTATAGCGGGGATGGTTCCTTCAAAAAGCTGCGGCCCAATTCCTTCCCATTGCTTGCTCCTAGTCTTTTCCATCCTCTAATGATCTCAACTAGAAAGACGCGTAAAGTCAGAAGCATAAAAAACCCAACTAATTAAAACTTGAAAATAATTGTCTAAGGTTTATTACAATCTAATTACCGTTTGAAAATAATACGTATTGTGCTTTACTACTGCAGTATTATGATGTCATGTCAATGTAGCGGAATCACGATCTCCTGTAGATCCTTGATTTGGTTCATCTTGAAATCAATTTGCTCGTCTCTTCGTATTCTCGACTATTATAGCCCCTTACTATGTTCGTCTTCTGCTTTTTTGCTCGTTGTGCTCTCATTTCCAGTCGATTTCTGTGAATAATTCAGAGTTGAATGGTTAACTTATACTAGTTTTATTACATTTACTAACACAGGTTGTTTTTTGTTGCTGTATTTTCTCGTTGTATTCGCAACAATATGGATCACATGAATATTAATTTCACCTAATCTACGAAAGCATTAAATCAGTAGTTTTTATACGTAGTAGATTTCGTTTTTCTTGTGTTACGTTTACTCGATGTGTTCGCATTCCAGACTATTATAGTCTTTGATGTTGTTTGTCTTTTGTGTGTGTGTGTGTGTGTGTGTGCGCGCGCTTGTTGTGTTATGATTTACATTCGCGTTGTTCATTCCCCGATATTCATTCATTTACAACTTTTAACACAATCTTACATGCTCTTGATTGTCCGCGTTGAACCGCGTCAGTTTATGAAAACCTAACGTTTCGGCCATCATTTTGCGGCCTTCTTCAGCTCTTGTTCACGACTAATTTTCTTAAGTGCTTCAATAATTGAGGAGTAAATTCAACGTCCTGCTTCTTTCGACACAGGTGTACCCATCATTCCTGCGAGTTTCATTTTCTTCCTCTTAATACGAATACTACCCTGTGTGATTATATATCACGGAAAATGAAAGCTAAGAAAAATGAAAGCTGTTAATTAAAAAAAAAAACAACAACAACAACAACATCAACAACAACATCATCAACAACAACATCATCATCAACAACAACAGGTACAGATAAATGAGCCATTAAACCAAAACAAGTGCGCCAAAAAAAGAGGATCTTTGAAGTCTTCGTGCTGTTATAGAAGGCAGTATCGTAAACATTCTCTGTCACTTGAGCATGATATTCCCCGACCTTGTTAGGGCTGTGACGCATACCGGTGCGTGGGACTGCCTGCGTCTTGTTAGCGCCACCCCGCCAGACGCACGCACTCTGAGATAACACGATGCCGCCAGCTGCCCCAGAGACACGCATTTTTTTGGAGCTTCGGTCTGTCAGGGTCCCAAAAGCTAACTCGGCGAGATAGGACCCACACAGTTCTCACAAAAGTTTCAGCTGTACAGCTTAAGTTTATTCCTGCCTCGTTGGCTTATTTGGCTGTGACACCTTGGTGGTGTCGCGCTGACATGGGGTTGGCTGGTTCGATTCCCGGTGGTGGAGGAAATTTTCATTATCAGGACTTTTCCGACAGGGTAGGAGAGGAGGTGATGGACCAAAATCCTGGGTTAAATCCTAAACCTATCTACAGAGCGTATAGAGTGAAGGAATACGACACGACTGGCGGTGATTCGTTTGTTGGATGGGGACGTAAAACTTGGTGACCTCTTTGGTGTCTTTCAGAAGAGTAGGCCTGAATGTGCCGGAACAGGTTTCACCCTCTACCTTCTCTCAACTTTAACACAAATAATAGTCTGCACTGAACACACACACCGTTTAGAAATTAATTGTGATTTTTGTTTTTTGTTGTTTTGTGGTTTGTTTCAGTATAAATGAATTTTTGTTGTTTTTCCGTTTTAGTCTTTTGTGGTTTTTTTATTTTTTTTTTTTTTTTTTTTTTTTTTTTTTTTTTTTTTTTTTTTTTTTTTTAGCTTTACGACTCCTCCAATTTGAAATTATGAGAATGGGTTGCGGACCAGTTACGCGGAGGAATTTGGCCACAGCCTTTTGAAGAAACTACCCTGGTGAATTAAGGAGACAATTGGAAACCGCTATCTGAATGGTCTATCCGGTGATAGAAATCATCTCCTCTCCTAGGCTAGGCTACAAGTACCGGTGTAATTCAGAGGGTGAGTATAGAACCAGAGTTCAGGAAACAATTTTTACTGGTTTCCAAGAAAAATAAGTAAGTGTATAATGTTGTAAGATTATGTCTTTTTTCATTTTCTGTTGTAGCTGTCGGATGCCCATTATTTCCGTTTCTGCAGCCCACATATTGTGGATAGATGAACTGAGAGATTCCCAATGAAGCGGTGATACCCAGTGCAGAAGATGTATCACGTTGGGACCCATGTAATGCTGCCATGCAGTTGGAAATTGGATCCGAAGGATCCAACTTGGTCGATTACAGATCGACTCAGTTCTCTCGATTTCTAGATTTATCGAACACTCGTAGATACAGTAAAACGTTTTGCATAACCTGGTCTTAGAAAGTTTTCCATTTCTTTTCATTACTTTGGTTCTACTGATATGAGTGTCTTACCAAATACAATAGTTGTTTGTTCCCTGATTGCAAAGCATCTGATGTTACTTTTCATCTTGTTGATCCAGATGTATGGACAAAGTGAATATTTCACCCTACGGTTGCACGAATGGGGATCTCATTTTGTACAAAATCACGTGTACATTTCTGTAGCTGACGCTTCACAATTTCCAGTGACCAAACTCATCTTGTTGACAAGTCTAAAGTTAACACGTGCCCATGTACAGTACATGATTTTTTTTTATAGCGGTCCTAAAACTTTATTTCGTGAAGACGGAAGATGTCAAGGAGTTTTGGATGTTTTAGTACTAATGGTCTGATGACTCAGTGGCAAGGCATGTGAAGGACATAGGGGAAGACCCAGTTCATACCCTTGTCTCAGTCAAGATGTTTGGTTTTATTTACTTCTCGTTTACATTTGGTGAAGTTTATTCCCTGTATGTGAAGTATTCTCGAACGCTTCCGTATTCCTGATTATATACCTATAGTCGGTAGTACTACGGTTTTCGATTAGGTGTGCTCAATAGAGCTGAATTGCGCTGTCAGCTGAAACCACGGCGTTACGCCGTCGGGACCATACTGAATCAATTACTACCTCTGATTAAATTATTTTTTTGACGTCGGATTTGACTTTGGCTATCATAGCAATGTGTTCATTATTAGCTTCTATCTTGTTTTTGATTCTGATTTGTTTTTTGTTTATTTTGTTTTTGTTGTTTTTGCATATTTGTTTAGGTTTGTTTCATTTTTGTTTCTTTTGTTTTTGCTGTTTCAGTATTTCTATTTCTGATTCGTTTCTGTTTCTTGTTTTCAGTATTTTGCTTCTGGTTTGTGCTTTGTTTCTTTTGTTTTTATTGTTTCGATATTTTTGTTTTTTGTTGTTTCAGTATTTTTTTATTTTTGTTGTTTCAGTATTTTTGCTTTAGATTTGTTTTCTCTTGTTTTTGTTGTTTCTATATTTCTGTTATTTTTGATTTTCAGAAAAATGTGTACTTATCGTACTACCTTGGCAGGCAGATGTATTTCAATATGGAGAACGTTCGTTGACGGTTCGTGGGAGACGCGCGGTAGGTTTCTACGCACAGCAGTGGTGAAGCACGTGTTCTGTTTTGTTGCTGGAAACGCTCCTCAGACGGAAATATCTCGCGATCGATTGTCGCGGCGGCGAGGATCGAGACTACTGGCTGACGTCACTACAGGAAGGGCGTCTGTGTGGTAGTCACGAACCGCTGGCCCGACTCCGTAATAAGGAACCGGCTGCTCCATCCAACAGTCCGGTACTGATCCTGTTAATATGGGTGGTCAACTTGTTAACTAAGCGGCAAACGGTCTTAACATCCGAAAATACTCGAAACCGTCTCCAGTAACAAGTTACTTTTCAGAAAATCAACCTCACAGTTGCTGAAACTTTTAAAAAAAAAATCGCGCAAGTCTATGCTGGCACTCTTCTCTGTATGTGTTGTGACAGCGTCTTTCATCTTTGCTTCCAATCTGTTTCCTGCAGTTATCTTTCATTACGGCATGAATTTCTCTTTCCAATCATTCTGCTTGTATTAAACATGTTGGAACCTTGCCAGCTACTTCGCGTGGTATCGTTAAATTGTAGCTATCTAATACTCCCCGCAGAGTAGAGTTAAATCGTTATGTGTTGCTTAAAAGCTCGGTATTTGAAAAAAAATAATATATTTATATACTTCGAAGACTTCACCTAGAAATGAACTGTGACAATTCTTTTTTTGCTTCGGCCATTGCACGCCGTCTGTCGAGGTCATTACAGGCGGGAAACTGTTGGGAGCAAGGAACGGGAAGGAATTCAACAATTTTTTTTGAAGGAAACATCCCGGCAATCACCTGTAGTCACTTCGGGAAGCCATGGTAAACAGAAATCTGGTTGCCGGATGGGTATTCGAACGCGCGAGGACAGAGCGTTATCGCTTTCTCATCGGGTTTTTTCCACACTGAAAAATGGACTAATACAATAAGATAGAACGTAACATAATAAAAAAAATATATTTTAGGCAATAGAATGTTAAACTGATGGTGTATTTGGTTCATAATCAAGAATTATATTGTACAATAATTACCAGTTTAAAAAAATGACTGATTTATGAGGCCACTTTAGGAATCACTGACTAAAAGTGAAGCTCTGCAATATCACCAAGTAAAAGGTCACTACGCAGAGACAGATTCAAGAATCTGAATGTGGCCTGAATTTATTCTGATGGTTTCCACCTACCAGCGGATCAGTGAAAGGAGAGGAGAGCTTCTGTCGGTGGAATAAGGCACTAATCGATGGCCTCATGAGTTACTGGAACCATTCCAGAACCGGAAGACCAACAAGATCTGGACGCTAGGCCAGCCCCGTTGATGTACTGGCTAGCTTCGCGTACTGAAGATCTCCGGTTCGAGTCCGGACTAGAGCATGATAGGTTTTAATTAAGTGAAGTCTGCCCTAGGGACTTCTTCTCATTTGAAAAGGAAGGCCATCACTTCTTTCAAATTGTAGTAAAATTATGTGTGGAAAAAAATTCAACCTCGCTCTTGGTATAAAAATTCAACACTTTGGCACTGATCGTGACTGGTGAGCGGTAATTCTTTGCCCTCGCATTCGGGAGGATGCGGCTTCGAAACCCAGTCCTGCTATACAAATTTAGGTTTTCCTTGGTTACCCCAAATCACTCCAGGAGAACGCCGGGATGGTTCCTTAAAATTTCCATGGCCGAATTCCTTCCCGTTCCTTCCTACCATTCCCTTTCAGCCTCTAATAACCTCGCCACCGATGAGGCATAAACCAGAAGAAGAAACTGGGTATGAAGATAAGCGATAAACTATCAGTTATTAAAGTACTACTGTCCCTGTATCACCTGTGCTGGTGAGTTTACTGTACATAGTATAACAGGGCGTTGTTAACGAAGTCTGAAAAGTAGACACGCCTGACGAAATGAACTATAGTTAACGATGGATTATTTGCAAATTTTATGTACCTATAATTTTCTGATTGAAAACGAACTAAAAAGTCTTAGTCTCGCAAATCACGCGGAATATCGGATAAGTTTGTATAAATTCTTTTGCTCCACAATTAGCTATTCTTTTAGCTCCGAGAATGTTTAAATTTTTCTCCATAGACATTCTGAATGTGGTACCGTATCATGGATGCTGGTAGCTTCATTTTATTAGATACTCTGATTGGCTGTAGTTGGTTTTAAGAAGCACCTATTTAAAAAACTGTCCACCACCTACCTCTGTGCGATGGCTGGAACAAATGTCACCTATGTGGAACGAACTTATGAGACGCTTACCTGCAAAGAGAATAAAACAATATTTCAGTAAATACAGTAGTAAATTATTAAGAAATGAAAACATTAAACAGCTTATAATGGTGAATAAAATTTCAGATCAAGAAAACTACAAGCACCATTTATGTATCGTGTACTTCATATTTTCATTTGCCTTAAAGGGACGTAAATAGCTTATTAATAAATTCTGATTCATACAAATCAAATGAGAATTTATTTTCCCGTGATTCGTTAAATCCCTCATTATAGTCGCAGAATTCAAGTTGGCGTTAAAATTCAACCAACTTGAGTCACTGCCCAACTTCCGAGAGACCAAAAGTCTTCATGCAATGCTTTCAACAAACGCGGAGCCCATGGAACAAGTTTTTTTCAGTTACGAGAACATTAATTTGAAGAATATTAGAGTTCAGATATTCGTACATGCATTTTCCCCGATTTTAGGACCAATACATTCTAAATAGTAATCTTATCACATTGCTTTCCATCTGACGATTGCTACTAAGCTCAAAGACGTAGTCTTCAATAACTTGGGGGTATTATCAAAAACGGATGATCTGAACCAAGTATAATCCCGTCCTGATGAGGTCAAGGGGACGGGTAGTATTAATGGGGCGCTGTGTCCATATTACGGTATTTTTTTCCATTGGCTGATTAGAACACAAAGTGTACATGTGTACACTCGTTCAAATTGTCCCTCTGTACGACATATACATTAGATAGTATCATACAAATACCTTACAAACATAACGTAAATTGTATCCCGGTGCAGTGTAACGTCGAAACTGATCAGATTTGTGAATGGATACCTGGTATCATTACTGTACGGATGGAATACGTCATTGCCTCTGGAAATCTGGATGCTGCATCTGGACTCACAGATTTTTCAACTCTGATAATGAATCTTTATTACAATGTTCGCTGACAAAGGATTTTTGCATAGCCACAGTTCCAGTTGATATTCATGTATATCCTCTTATGTCTTGACCCGTGACCCTAGCTGAGCTATGGGAGACTTGCTTCACTTTGGGCCCTTACCGCACAATTTTTTCGCAGTCCAGGAACATTTATACTATTCTCAAGGAAAGCAGGTGTTTTCCACCGTAGATTGTATGGAGTGATTTCGGGAAACCTTGGAAAACCCAATTTTGGGTAGTTATGGACATCGTCCGAAGAATATATGTATATATGATTGTTCATAACCTCCCACAATAACCGCAATTTTCATTAACGCTTTTAAATTTTTGCATTTATTTCTGCATTAACGACGTTACTTAATTTTCTCGCTATATCTTAAACAATGAACCAGTTAAAAAAAAAATCACTACGGCAAAAAAATGAATATGATTTTTGTACCTTTCTGTGGTGGGTGCCTTGGTGGGCAAACCACATTACAATTATATTTCATACCTTTATGATTAATAATTGTGGATTTTCAATTTTAATTTTTATGAAGGAGTGAAGAGTATTTAATTTTGCAAGAATCTCGACGTTAGTTGGAATTTAGGAAAAATTGTCACAATATGACATTTATTTTCTGATCACTGGCGATTACAAGTCTGAGCGAATTTACCGTTAACATGAACACAAATTGGCAAAATCATAAAAGCAACGCTCAGAGTTACAATTAGCCGTCATGAGCAAGCAAACAACTGTATATTTACTTTTAAATATCTCAGAATCAAAATGCAAGAAATAATGACAGTTGGAACAATAAAAATACAAGTTATGATGACCTCAGACAAAGGTATCATAATACTGTGACTTTACAGTTAAAAAGAAAATCATGGGCGCCAGAATGAACAATATATCATTCGAAACTAACTAGTTCTGGCAAATTATGCCGCTAGCTCAGGGGTTTTTACAATTACAAAGTGAGAACATGGACCTATCCTCTCAAAGTCGCTTACGGGTTCTGTTTCACGGAATGCACAATCACATGGCTTGGTCGTAATCAATTACCATTGTAGTTCTGCGTCTGATGTCTGTGATGAGTGTAGCGGACCCACGATATGTGAGATTATCTCACAAGTCGGCTATAGGCATCTCTGGTCTGGCAATGCGCATCATCGCATTACCGGCTGTGTTGCGGTGATAACCTTGCTCCAGCAAGGCAAGCTGCGGTTAGCGAAAGAAGTCAACTTTCCAAGTCAACCTCAGACTGGTGCGATCGAAGTTAGAATGTCAGCTCCTCGCTCTTCGGTCCACGAGGAAACTTCTTGCTCCGCCCATTTGTAGTCTCGAAGCTCACATACAACAAAAATTCCCAGGATTTTGAGTTATACGCTCATTTTGATTGGACCTTCAGGTCGGCACCTAATGTCACGTGATATCCTCGATATGTGATTTGGCCAAAGAATCCAACAGAGGTCGGACATATTCGGCTAAGTTCGCCGGGCGAGAGAACATTCGGGTTTCGGACGGCAGGCTTTTCCCGCTCGGTGAGTGACCCATCCCCAGGGAGCAGGGTGTGTGGTCTGGCAAATCCCAAATCCGCGACTTTGTGTCGCCAAGGCTCGGGAACACCAAGATTAGCTTCAAGCCTACATAGCTCAATAATTCTTGAATATTCGCTTTGCTACGATACACTGTATAAGTTCACCATTTCATTACAGTCCTCACTTGGAATCTTGCGTACTTTATAAAATTACAACAAAAATCTATTCACGTGGTCGCCCAAGATTTATGTAAATTACTCTTATATTATTACATATATAATAAAAATGCACCTTGTAACGTGGCGACAGCGCGGCTCGTTACACTTTCCGAAAACTTTCTAAAAGTGGGAATATTTGAAATATCTAAAATCAATCCCCGTCTCTAAAGACCTCGCTGTTGAGAGACGTAAAGCAGTGTTTTTTTTTTTTTAAATAATCATTCATGAACAACTTTATTTATTTATATTATCTTTAATTTAACTGAAATTGTTTTGGAAAAAATCACCTGAAATAACATATTGATACCTCAATAATTCACTTCTTAGTTAAGCAATTAGTTTTTATTTTACTGATTGTTTATTTGTTAAAAGACTTTGCTATAGTAAAATAAAAATATCAGAAAAGGACATACAACGGAAAATCTTAATTTACCGGAATATGGAATACCGTAAAACTAAACTAAATTACTCCACAACCAGAAGGTTGGTCGGATCCTGCCGGAGGAGGCATACTAAGAAATTGTGTCAGAGATAGGACAGTCAGTTCCATTCCTCTGGGACCTACAGTTTAACGTAGAATCCGAAAACCTGAGAGAACCGTATTTTTTTTCTTTTTTGATGTCATCAATCATTTGTCTGATTTGATTCAATCCTCTCTCTCTCTCATCCTATCTTGTGCTAACCTCTTAATATACATACGGTATCCCTTAAAAACCCCGGTTCTCACTTATCTGCTTCATATATTCTAATCTCTGCCTTCCTTTACATAAAGCAAAATATAGTCGTGCAATGGGATTATTCTGATAATTTTTTTTTTTTTTTGCTTATGGCTTTACGCCTCGTCGACGTCGAGGTTATTAGAAGAGGGAGAGAACTGGGGGCAACGAACGGAATGAATTCGACCACGGTATTTTGATGGACCCATCCCGGCATTCGGCTGGAGTTATTTCAGAAAATGATGAAAAACCCAAATCTGGATGGCTGGACGGGGATTCGAACCAGCGTCCTCGCGAATGCGAGGCCAGAGCGTTAACCACTTACCCACTACGCTTGGTATATCCCTTACAATCTATGTCCTTAAACACCTGCTTCTATATTCCACCCTCTTCCCCTAGAAAACGTAAAATATTGTGGAACGCTTATATGAGTTATTCTGGTAATATTGAGCTTTCCACATTGAACGTCAATGCTCAGACCACCCTGTATAATGCGAGTTAAGTAATCCGACTGCGGAAGTTTACGCCAAGTTGCTGGCCACACAGAAAGAACAGACCAGTGAGGCGGCCGATAAGCTAAACAAAGCCGCCCCGGCCGGGCTGGAATTTTTACTGCGGGCTGTAAAATGCGAGCGGACCCCCGCAGAGCCCTTGTTCCGTCAATACGGGTCACGTCCCGTTAGTCTGTTTGTTGTCACAGGCCCAATGCCCGCCACGGCTCAGTCAAGCCTCCAGTTCCGTCGTGTTACGGTGGACGCGTGTCTTCAGGCTGCACGTCGCTCACAAGGTAGTAACGCCGGCATTGCGCGAACGCAAAGTAGTTTGCGACCCACCTGTTGCTTCGCCCAGTCGGTCAGCGTTGTACTGCACCCTGCCTTTCGCCAGCTTACTGGCTGATATATATAACCTGACGCCATGCATGCATGTTCGTTTGGGGCAAACTAGACCCATGCTAAGCCTTCGTTTGGCTTGGATCTCGTTTTGGATGTGTACACATCTGTGTTACAATTAGAGTTGTTAGCTATCTAGGGGATCTACAGTTTAAGAGCTCTGGCGTACATCACAATACACAACGAGCTGTTTGACAGGTAAAGGAATTATGAAAATCCCTGCCGAGACAGGGATTCAAACTGGGGACTTTTCAATCTCCATTTAGATGCCTTAACCACTGAGCCCCCAAGCAGCTCGTAACCTGTCGGAAATTTTCAATTTTTATATTTTGGCACGTCAGTTCTCTACACCGGTAATTCTTTTGCCATTTTTTAGTAACAGTGTTCTGTGAGGAGTTCTCTTGGAACAGCGGTTAAGATACTTGAATGCGGACTAAGAACTAAGCGGAATGGATGTCCTATCTCTGACACAATGGCTTGGTATGCCTCCTTCGGGAGGATTCAAACAACCTTCAGGTTTTGGACTAATTTTTTTTACTGCTTCACGTCTCCCAACAGCGAGGTCTTTAAAGACGGGAAAGGATGAGGGGCAAGGATGGGGGCAAGGAATGGGAAGGAATTCGGCCATGTCCTTTTGAAGGAAGCATCCCGGAATTTGCCTGGAGTGATTTGGGAAACCATGGAAAACCCAAATCTGGATGCCCGGACGGGGATTCGAACCGCCGTCCTCCCGAATGCGAGGCCAGAACGCTTGGACTAATTTAGTTTGGTTTTATGGTATTCCTTATTCCGGTAAATTAAGATTTTCCGCTATATGTCTTTTCAAATATTTTTATTTTACTTTTTGCATGCTAAAATTAATCTTTTTACATTTCCTTCCCTTTTTACGTCTCGTCAACGTCGTGGTAATTAGAGCCGGGAGAAGCCGCGGGACAAAGAACAGGAAGGAATTCGACCACGCCGTTTTCAAAGAAATACCCGCCAGTATGGTTCAATGTGCTAAACGTCGCACTCTGGATCGGGGAGGTACAACGGTATTAGGCACGAGCCCCCCTTCCCCCCCCCCCCCCCACGGATACCGGCCGTACTGATTGTGGTTTGTTTAGGTGGTTTTCCGCATTCATCGGCGTGATTACTTGGATGGTACCAAATCTCCACCGCATAAACTACACATTTCACAAAACAAAAATACATTTTTCACATACAGAACATAATTACTCTCTTCGCAGATTGATGAAAACACTTCACTTCCTCTGCTTGTGTAGCACTCAAGGCAGAGGCCAAAGACGCGGTCACTTAAAACTCTGATTCAAGGTGGCCAAACTATCCTCTCGGGGATATCCCGGCGGAAAGAAACCATACGATAAAAAAAATCGGAAAACCTTGGAAAATCGAAATCTGGATGGCCGAACCAGGATTCGAATGAGCTTCCTCCAGAGCGCATGGCGTCAACGTTGACCGATTTCCCACAGTGTTCTGTATCGGTGCTTCAATGACGAATAAAATTTCTTAACATTAGAAAGTCACTTAGTATTTTTTTTTTTTTTTTTTTTTGCTAATATGGCTTTACGCCTCTTCGCTCTAGAGATCATTAAATGCTCGAAAGAACTAGGGCAAGGAATGGAAAGGAATTCGCCCTTGGCATTTTGAAGGAACCATCTCGATAATCGCCTGGAGTCATTTCGGGAAACCATGGAAAACCGAAACCTGGTAGGCCGGACGGAGATTCAAACACGGGTCCTCCTGAATGCGAGAACAGAGCATTACTGCTCACCCACCACGATCTGTGTAACATTTCATAGTTGAATGTGGCTGAAATTGTGTTGTGGTTATGTCCGATTTATTTAAATGTACACGCACTATACTACTTGTTGTTAATATCTGTTAATCAACGGAAGTTTACCTCGGTGTTGTGTTGCTATGGTCAGCGATGCGAGCTGATCCTTGGATGTGGGAGGTTTTAATGAAGTGTAGTGTTCAATTTGTGTTGTCTCAAATTTGTAAGTCGTAGGTAATGTGGATGACTTATGACAAATACTTGTGACTACTCTACAAACAAAGGAGCTAGGTAAACGGTCACTAAAACTTAATACCTTTCCAACAGTAAATAAGTTCAGAGGGGATCTTACTATAGTGTCTGAAAAAATTAACTATTGCTACAGTTGGTGAACCATTGTAGTGTAATATTCTATGCCGTTTTAACGACCTGATAACCCGAGAGGAGTTACTGCAAGCCAACTGAAACAAACTGAGTGGATCAGCGAAGTTTCAACTGGCCGCATAGTCCACTTCCGTGTTCGCAACCTAATCAACCGAATTAACGAGGCCTACATTTACTTACAGATGACGGGTCCTAGGTTACTTAGCACTGAGAAAACAAGCTCCGGCACGAATAAACGAGAAACTAAGATCCATTCAAATCTCAATGAACGAAGAATTTCTGGATCCTGATCTAAGCTCCTCACAACTGAACCGTCAGATCGATGCTAGAACGAAGAATCTGGAAACAAAGATTGAAAACAATAAAAATCTTCTACTTTTTACGTAGAATCATTCACGTACATAGTATATCGAGATCCTTTCTGGTCCTCTCCAATATCTCTAAGTCCATTCAAACTCAACAGATATACTTAAAATTTTGTAGAGAAACCCCTTAAGGTTTAGTACTGGATTAGAATTTCAGTTATTTTAGACTATATGTTCATGAAATTTGTCGGTAAAGACTCATTTATTCTCCTTGAAATCTAATTTTTGACACTTTTAGACTCTGTACAATGCATTTTTTTTTTTTTTTTTTTTTTTTTTTTTTTTTTTTTTTATAAATACCAAGGGTAGATAATGGAAACCTGTCTACTATTCTAGATCCACGACCCTACACAAAACACCATCACGGGCTTAAACCTAGTGCATAGTATTCAAGTTTAGCACAATGTGCTGTTAAGTACATGCTACTTATATTGGTTCATACCTGTATTCACCAACATGGTTGCTCAATGTTATAGAAGTCTAACTTTTTCTCTGTATTAACTTCATCCATTATTAGTTCATATAGATTTCTTTTTTTTTCACATCGGTCATAGTCACGGTGATGTAGCTATTTTTATATTTTTTTTTATTTGTTTACGTTCCGTCATGAAAAACAGCGGAGGCAAAGTGTATTTGGTCAGAACTCTCGAAATATATGTGTTATCGCGTTCATATATTGGTCGTTCAGCACTTTCCATACAGTGATTCATAGAAAGTCTAAGGCCTTATCCTTTCCAATTTCTTTGATTTAGTACTATTTTAAAAAACGGTTAAATAGTATTTCATAGTTTTCAGAGAACAAGAAAATCGGCAAATAATGTAGGGTTTCATCTCTCCTGTAGTGCACCTTAGTAGTAGTTAAAGATAAATAAAAAAGTAAAAAACAATAGAAATCCCTCTGTAATAGAATATATAACTATAAGCCACTAAAACTGTATGCATCTTCTTCTGAATATTTCTCGATATGAATTTAGCTACTCGCTTTCCATGCCACATCATCGAATTCATGGAACGACCACACCCGTACATATTTTTTAACTGGGTTCTTCGGCCTGTAAATGTCGAGGTCATTAGTGCTCGAAGAGTGCTCGGTGCGAAATTAGAAGGGATTCGGTTACTAAATTTTGAAAGAAACATCACCGAATTACCTGGATTTATTTCTGGAAATCTGGAAGGCTGGACAGGGATTCGAACCCGCGTCCTATCGAGTGCCAATCCATAGTGTTACCACTCACGTTTTTCGGCGAATATCCTCTGATCACCTTCTCTTATAGGAGACTACTTCGAAATGTCTCCCAACACCCAGCTTTCTCCCCCTGCACCTTGAGCGAAAAATTTATTACCAAACGAAACGCATACATGCGCAGGTGTTCCGTGCTCACATTGTAACAGGTACTGGATGACAATTATCTACCATACCGCCAGCGGAAGTAGACACAGTATGCTCGGTTGTCATGTTCCTTCCGGGGCAGTTCTTTGCATTCCCCCGCATCCGGCGTAAATAATTCCCGTTCATAGATAAACTAGACTAACACCTATTGAAACAAAATCGTTCCAGGTGCGCTGTTGCGACAAATGTTGACATGTTTTCAGGGGTTTTTTTGGGTATTTTTACGGTTAACTCTGCAGTATTAATAGTGTGAAAAGCAGTGGCGAAGTAAATTCCCCTCTGTCCGATCCATTTCTTCACCTGACGAAGACAATAGGTAGGTTATGTACTGAAAAAATTACCTAGCTGAACGGATGTATAGACTAGGTAGAAACGGCCAATGTCTCAAGAAAAAGACCGAGCGTGGTGGGTGAGTGGTAATACTCTGGCCCTGCTTTCTGGAGTACGCAGGTTCGAATTCTCGTCTGGGCATCCGGATTTGGGTTTTTCATGGTTTCCCCAAATCACTCCAGACGAATGCCGATATGCCTCCTTCGAAAGGCCATGGTCGAATTCCTACTCGTTCCTTGCCCCCAGTTCTTTCCTGCCTCTAATGATATCGACGTCGACGAGGCGTAAGGCCATATTCTAAAAAAATAATTAAAAAAATCAAGAAATAGCTGCTAATTTCAATAGTTACGAAACTAAATTTAGATATCTCGAGGGTCACAGAACTTAGTGGACTAATTTGATGTACTGATTGACTGGCCAAGAGGGTTTTAACATTTTCAATAATTCACTTTTTGATAAATCACTCCACAGATCGAAGATTCTGAATGATTTACACGTCTTTGGTCTACAAGCTTTGTTGTGTTTACAACTACATTGCAGCAGCGTAGCTTAACCGATGGTTTTACTGACTACAAACAGAATTATTCTTGTTACAACCCGACCAATTATATTATTTTTTCCGAAGATGAACACCATACTTACTTGTAATCGTTATTAAAGTAATGAAATAGGGATTGATTTCTAGTATCTGAAAGTTACAGGGAAGAACCGCTTAATTTGTAACCACTTGTTATAGTTCTTACGATAATATTAGCGCTTGGAGCAGAAGTTGGGCGGATTTGTCTGGTTAAGAAGCAGGTATCTCAGAGACAATTTCATTGCTTATATGCTTTGGCATTTCTTGATTTGTTTAGGGTAGATTTTAATCTTAAACTATTTGGCAGCATTTCCATATTAAGAATTATCCGAGAATCAATAAAATCGTTACGAAAATAACTAAATCGGAGGCTTGAATACACTATTGCCACCTATCACCATCGATCTAAGGCTCAATACCCAACGCTTACGAAAGAAGTGACCAGAGGTGGTGGCAATGAATCTTGAGTCTCACTTGTTTGATACTATTTTGACCAGGTGTTAACCTCGATATGCAAACATTAACGATGGCAGCGGACAACTTTGTTTAACTCTTTGGTTATACTGGTATCTTGGTTTTTACTTTTTTTTAAAATTATTTGTTGCATTTATAAAGATAATTTGTATTCCTCGTTTCACTGTAGAGAAGGAAGGATCGTATGGTCGTAATGACCTGGTGATAGGTTTTTTATTGAATGCGCGTTCCGACCCTGATGTAAACTGCCTTAACCTAATCTGGTAATCCTACCGGCTAAAGAGGACCTACAGTATAACGCGAAATCTGAACCACGGAAGAGTTTTGGTGTATTGCACGTTAGCCCTACACGGCAAGCTATGCCAGACGTAATGGTCAGGTTAAAGGCCTTCGAAAATTCCAACAGAGATCGGGATTCGACCCAGAGACCAATCGATCTCAAGTTGGACACCATATCCAATGAGTCACCTCACCACTCTCATATCTATGGTATAACCCATTAGATGTGTATTCTAATATTGTGATAATTTTCACGTAATGTATAATAACGTGGTAACTTTAACTTCTTTTCTCAATCTTCTTTGTAAGTAGGCAATCTGTACCTGATCGACATATGTTGAAAGTGTGATGGAAGTCTGCAATAAAAATTCTATGATAATGATAACACAAATGTTCAATATTTTTTCTTATATTTCAGTACACTTAGGCATCTATAATTGAAATACTACGGTATTTTCCATTTCTTTTCTTCCTCATTGAAGAAATATTAGTTTAATTTCATTCCTCTAGTATATAACTACATTGTAGGGCAAACAAGTGAAGCACCCAGCGGAGGAAGAGGAAACGAAATGAAACTTTTCGGGTTGAGAGTAAACGTGATAATATTTCAGCGATTACAAAATCAAGTCAAATCTGCAGGGCACTAGGCAGTGTGAGTTCATCGC
Source organism: Vandiemenella viatica (assembly GCA_031002005.1). Classification (NCBI taxonomy): domain Eukaryota; kingdom Metazoa; phylum Arthropoda; class Insecta; order Orthoptera; family Morabidae; genus Vandiemenella; species Vandiemenella viatica. Next base: position 87,298,944 of record CM061918.1, read on the forward strand.
TGGACACAATGCGTCGCATTTCTTCAGCAGTCCAGTGAACAGCGATTTCGCACTACTTTGGATGACCATCGTCGGCAAGTATGGTGGTAACCTGGAGAGAGGTGCTATTATTCCAATGGTTTGGAGACGGCACAGTGATCTTACTCCTAGCGTCATGGTATGGGCAGCCATCTGGTATGACTTCAGGTGACGGTTGGTGGTGATTAAGGGAACTCTGACGGCACAAAGGTACATCACGGATACCCTGCGTTCACATGTGTTACCTCTCATGCGACAGTATCATGGTGCCATTTTCAGCAGAACAGTTCTAGTCTGCACAAGGCGCGTGTCTCTATGAACTATCTGCGTGATGTTGAGGTACTCCCGTTGTCAGCAAGATTCCCAAGATTCGTCCCCGATAGAACAAGTGTGGGACAGGTTGGATGTCAACTCCATCCCAATGCCAGTATCCAGGATATCAAGTACCAGTTAGGGGGCATCCATAAATTACGTGAGGTAAAATACGGGGGTGGGGGGTCCGGCGATATCTCATCAAATCTCACCAAGTGGGGGAGGGGGGGGAGTCTACAAAAATCTCTCGTCAGGTCTACAAATTGCGTGAAAGTCGATTTTAGGGGGGTATTTCGTAGAAAAGTGGGGGTGTAACCGGATTTTGAAAGGCGGGACCTAAAAAAAAAGTCTCATAAAGTTTCGAGGGCGATTCCTAGAAGGGTTGGTTCTCACGGAGCAGATCTCACTAGAAAGGAGGGGGGGGGGGGGTTCGGAAATCCGGCAAAAACACCTCACGTAATTTATGGATGTCCCCTTAGAGCAGTTGTGGGCCAGCTTGCCTCAGGAGAGAATATAACGGCTTTTTAACACCTTTCCCAGCAGAATAAATGTACAAATCCAGGCCAGAGGGGGTGCAAAGTTATAATGATAAATGGGTTTATACAGCCAAGTTCTTTATAAATTTGACTCTATTTGCTAATCAATGAAATAATGTCGCATACCCTCTCAACCTGTGATGTTTCATTTCGTTTGCTCTTCCCTTTCTGGCTGCTTCGCCTTTTATTTTAGGCAGTGTATTTACATTATATTTTCTGAACGTGACAATTTAGTAAAAAATTTAAACTTCTCTCTTGTAACCATGAGGTCTAGATCGAATGCTTTCCACAATGAAATATGATATCATTTCGATGTCAGAGAAACAAAAGTCACAACGGTATTGACCTAATCACTGAGAAAAGAAAGATCCACACACGCCTGTTCCTTGGAGTATGATTACTCCTCGTTTGCAAACAGCCAATTCCCTGCTCACAATAGACGTAGAAGTTGCATTAAAGGAATAATTACTGCCAGGGTAATGGCCGACAGAAACCGAAACAAAAAAAAAAAAAAGAGAACTCGTGGTCCTTGGAGTGCTAAGAACAACAAAGGGAACGGGGAAATTCTGAGCCGAGAAAAGAAGGCGTCTCTGTCCGCCTCCTGAGTAGGATAAGGATCTGAGAGCATCCTGACTGTGCGATAAGGATCAGGCATCAACGGAGCGGGACGACACCAAGGCCTATCAGCACAGTGGATAAGCGTCTCTGACAGTTAAAAGGACTGACTAGTAAATTACACCTGCTTCGGAATCAGTGATTCGAAACTGCCTGTTAAATAGTACATCCATGGCCACAATACTCGAGTACTTTGAGAAATTTCTGAACTTTACAAAATTAATACTGGATCGAACAAGATGATGGGCTCTCATCCATCTTTCTTCAGTCTGGTACTACATAAGATCATCCAAGAGTGGGAGTAAATACTACGAAGGAAGAACAGAAAGGACCACTGCAGGAAGACCAAGAAAATATTAGATCACATCTATAAATTAAAAAACACAACATGATAGCTAAACGTAACGGGAGGGAACTCTCTGTACATACCTGAATAAACTGCCTTTGTCCGTGGCGAGATTTTAACAATCCGGTCTTCCTTTCTCTACTCGAATATTCGCGGTTTCGACTTTGTGTTATGCACAAGTAATATCTCTGCTTTTAGTTGTTTGGACTGGGTCTCCAAAGATATGGGTAGTCTTCTCCTTGATTGTCATCAGTATCATCATCGTCATCAGCTCTCAGCCACCGGGGTCTGCTTGGGTACAAACCTCTCCATTTTCTTCTTTCTTCTCACCACCTCTATCACCACATTGGTCCAGTCCTCTCTTCTCTTCCGTACTGACTCCTTCAATCCACTCATCCATCCCTTGGCCTTCCTCTTGGCCGTTAACCATGCATCTTAATTTCGTAGATTTTTCTTGGGATTCTCTGCTCCTCCATTCTCTTTATATCATTTTAGTCTGGCTTCTATATCATTTCCTGTAGGGGTTCCGCTTTAAGGCGTGTCTAATCGTTTCGTTCTTTATCATGTCCATTTTAGTAACATATATTCCACCCTTAAAAATTTCTTTTCGCTTGCTTGTACCCTGCTGATATTCCGCTTCTTAGAAACACAAGCAAGCCTTCTCCTTGACGCGGATTATGTAAAGGTTGGTTTCTTAATGGCCCCATACTCACAGCAACTTTTTGACCAACTTGGTTGTGTTGTAGTCGATGTTGGAGTGTGTATGGGTAGGTTGGCAGACCAGATCACAAGTTGGCGGTTTTCAAACTCCTTTGATATTTGTGGGCGGGGCACATTGTTATGCCAACGTGTTGTAGTGTGGATGGGCAAGTTGTCCAACGTGGCTACAAACATCAGTCTGCTCCGATTTCTAATCGAGGCAGTGCTATTGATCTTTGCTAATAGAGGTATTGCGATGGCTACTGTTCAGAACAACGATGCATGGTACACCGTCATCCAAAAGTTTCGGAGTCTACCACAATTATCGAAAGTGAAATCTGATTTATGTAAAAATATAAATCAAGAAGCAAGGACTGAGAAGAATTGCTGATGATTTTAAAGAAGTATAACGGGAGGCCACACTTGAAAGTATGAAGAAACGTATAGCAAATATGCGAACATGCTATCGGTGGTAACTCAAGAGAAAAATAAAAAGTGAATGTTCTGGAGCAGAAGATGAAGATATATATGCAATGTAACGCGGAAAATTCCACTTCTTTTCAAAAGTATTAAAGATCTCCTTCCACTATTGTTGACTTTGAGGAAATTAAAAAAAAGAAAAAATATTACGAATAAATAATTTAAAGATCTTGCACATTTCTACATGGAACCATAAAGATGATTTAGAAATATTTTTACCTTGATAATTCTTTTTCTCATCAGCGCACAAAGTATTGCTTCGGAGATTTCTATAACAACTTTCCCAATAGTTTGAGGTGCAATGGCTGTCAGGAACCTCAAATCTTCAAAGGACTGACATGTAGCTGGAAATCTCAATGTAGTGGAGAGACGCTCATTTACCGATATTGGATCCCTCATTCTGGTGTCTTCTCTATTATTTCTAGGCGAAATCATTTCCAGAAGCTCTTGATAAATAGTACTGTTCATACCCAGATTTTTTTTTTTTTTTGTAATCTTCCAGTGCCGTTACTTTGAGCTCCGAAAGCAAATTTGTGTGTGAAAATTTGCGGCGTTTTTGGAGCCACGTTTTCACCCAAATTTTTTTTTTTTCCCTCTTATTTTCCGCG